>OX454527.1:120972802-121447802 GCA_949715645.1 Portevinia maculata | reverse complement strand
CAGTTGAACACCTGGCAGTTTCTCGAGCCATCTACATGTGCTAGTAAGTCAGGTGTTAAATTGAGCTCGGCGCGGCGCGATGATGATGATGATGATGATGATGATGATGATGATGATGATGATGATGATGATGATGATGATGATGATGATGATGATGATGATGATGATGATGATGATGATGATGATGATGATGGTGATGATGATGATTTTTTTTTTTTTTTTGGAGGAGTGAATACGTGATGTACCGTCAAGTGGTAGGCCATCACCACTTGGTGTGTCCGACTCTCACGGACTAAACTCTCCCCGCTTACGGCCTGCAAGCCACCCTGGAACCGCTCTTGGCATTACATCAGGGTTGCGCCGTTTATAAGTCCGTAAAAGGACGCCGTCTTGTTAGTCTTCTGTGGCCTAAGCCGTCTGTGCCTGCTCAAACACTTCGCGTGTTCTTTAGTGTCGATGAGGATTTCATCCATTTTGTGAGGGTATATTTTCGTCCTCCTCTCTCTTTTTTGATCGTAGTACCGTTTCGATAAATGAACATATTTTGTTTCAGGCTTCGGTACTCGTCGTCATCTGGTTTACGGCGGTTTCTGGGGTGAAAATGCCTATTTCCGCCTCTAGCCTGTTTCGCTCAGCTGCCCATCTGCTACATGCACGATGCGCACGATGTTTCCTTGGTAAAAGAAATAGTCGATGTCGAAATAAAACTTCCAAACTTTCTTCCTTGGTCGAACAAAATGGCGAAATCTGACCACGATGCAGGCTGCTGATGACGTGGTTCGATACGTCGATAAAAAACTCCAAATAATCACTTCAATTATTTATTGAGGAATCCGGTTCGTATGGACCAAAAAATGTTCGCACAATTGTGGAACATTCCAAGATAAAAAATACAAAAGTCGAGGTTTAAAAAACTTCACTTTAATTTACTTTATTTAAATTCTTTTTTTTCTTTTATTTAAGTTACAACAATACGAATGATAATTGACAGAACCGAAAATTAGCAAGAGCCGGTAAAAGAAAAAATGACATTTATAAGTTTTCTTGGCGGTCAGCAATGAAAGATAATAGCAGACCAAATGCAAATACACTAAGGTAGGTAGGTAGGTAAGGTGGCTGGGAGGGCGTCAGCCCAGGCACACTGTGATACCACAGAAGGGGTGGGGGGGGGGGGGGTGTTCAGCCGGTCGTCGCTCGGCCTACTGCGTTCGCTGTGGTTGCCTCCTGCGAGGTAGTGGTTTTATGGGGGGGGATAAAGGTGGATTTACACAATCACGCACGCGCATTTTTGCAACAAAACCGAAAAGAGAGATCCGTTTATCCGCAGTCAATGCTAATAAGGTGTAAGAGTGAGATCACTTACTTTAACTTGCTATAACATTATTATGGAGATTTGACAGATCACATGTAAACAAACAAATTTATTTTCATCGGTTTTGTTGTAGTAGAATTAAAAAATAAATAAAAACATGGATCTCGTAAAGGCTGCTGTATTAATAGTGTTTTCCATCTTGAGTAGGTACAATCGGCGATGTGAAGCAGAGAAATGTCAAAAATGTATTATGGCGATTAAAACATATGATAGCATCGCCCATTTTGTTTTATAGGAAATCGAAATTTCGTAAGTCATCGCTATAAAAATATCAACATGCATAGCTTTCCCATAATTCCTACCACGTAAACAAGATGGCCGACCTGAATACGTGTCACGTTTTTTTGCATGTTAGGTAATGCTGTCCTTTTCAGTCACACGGATATTTAGTATTTAGCATCCCTTTAATCTTACATGTTAGGAATGTGTGACCGTGTAAATCCACCATAATCCTGAAGGGGTCAGGATGTGCAGCCTGGCTGTATTTCGCATGGGTTGCGATGTATTGGAGTGACTAGTGTAGTGGCGACTCTCGCCCGACATCCGAACCAAGGGTTGGGATCGAGATTAGGTGATTGATGCAATCAAACCACAGGTCGATCCCAAATTCGTACCGGCTGCACAGTCAAGTAGTTGATTGAAAGACTGTGCTGGAGGGTGTTACTGAAGGTGGTCCAACCCTGAGTGCCACACGTATCGCGGGGCGGTGCGGCTTGTGGCGACTGTTGCAGTACGAGCCCCAAGTTACACCATTCCGCGGAAAGGGAGCAGGGAGGGGCGGCCTTGATAGTCGATTTGGATTATGGTGAGTGAGTTCGGGGGTTTGTGGTACGGGTTTTGATTCATGGGAGAGAGACAGAGTGGGGTGACTGTTACAATCTAACCTCAACTCTGGTCCCGTTTTGTCTGCATAGTGGGAAGACAGCAAGGCCGGGGGAGACTGTTTCAGTCGATCCGCCGGGTTACTGTCTCGCCCTCGGAGTGGAGTTCTGACAGAAGTGACTGATACAATCTATCTTCACTGAGATCTCTTTTCCTTTGCAGTGGAATTGGTTTAGGGTGATCTGCGGGTATGGAGGGGGGGGGGGAGGGAGGGGGCGCAAGCCATCGTCCAATCCGTCCTCTAGTTTAGTTTAACCATTTGGACCTGGTGACGAATTTGCTGATACAGCCAATATCTGTCCGAGATGTGTGGTGGTTTCTTCCTCTTCGACGTCTCTACAGCTTCTGCAGAAGTCGTTTGAGGGAGCTCCCAATCTGGTGGCATGTCTGCCTAAAAGGCAGTGACCAGTGATTGCTCCGATTACAGAGCTGATATTTTTCCTGCTGATAGAGAGAAATTTGCTTTGAGGACACACATGTACTGATGCTATTCCACCTATTGTTTGCTTCTATTAACGCGTTATCTAGAAGTTTGCGTTTCAGTGTCTGAATGGGTACCGCCGGTGCCTCTATGCTGTCAGAGGGTTCTTGTGCGGAACCCTGTCTGGCTAACTCGTCTCCCTTGCTGTTGCCTGGAATATCACTGTGACCGGGTACCCAACACAGGGAAGTGTTACATCTGACCGCGATCTCGTTAAGAGATTCGCGGCATTGTTTTACCAACTTGGATCTTATTGTTGGTGATTCTAAGGCTTTAATCGCTGCCTGACTGTCTATGTAGATCACGATAGTTTTTCCATCTATCGGGCTCATAGAGAGTCTGCATGCTGCTTCGCGGATAGCCGTGACTTCTGCCTGAAATACACTGCAATGGTCAGGTAGTCGTAGTACGACGTTGAGCGCAGGGTTGTCTGAAAACTCGCCCACCCCCGTGCCGTCGGCTGCCTTTGACCCGTCGGTGTATATTTCTATGGCGTTATTGTTTACAATACGACCATCTTCAAAGCTGGCTCGGTCTGGGATGGCCGTCTTGTATTTATTACTGAAATCTAGTGTTGGGATTAGGTAATCGGTATTGTTGGGAATCTTGTGGGCAGTTACGATGTTGCTGTGCCCGATGTGTGAACTTTGCCACGAATTGGATTCTCTTAATCTCAGGGCCGCCTTAGTGGCCCCCAGATTCCCATAGATATCAATTTGGAGGAGGTTTAAAAAAGTCGTTAAGGCTGCCGTTGGTGTGGATCTTAAGGCTCCTGTGATGCATATGCAGGCTGCCCTCTGGATTCGTTCTAGGGTGCTTGCGTGGCATTGCTTCGATATTGCAGGCCACAATGCTATGATACCATAAGTGAGGATAGGCCTGACGACCGCCGTGTACAGCCAGTGTGTTATCTTAGGCTGTAGATCCCATCTGGAGCCTAAGGCCTTTTTACGGGTGTAAATGGCAATCGTAGCCTTCCTTATGCGGTCTTGGATGGTTGGTTTCCAACTGAGTATGCTATCTAGGATCGTTCCCAGGTATTTATCTTGGCTGGAAAATTTTAGTGGTTCGTTGTTGAGCGTAGGTGGCGTTAACTCCTGAGCCTTAGTTTTCCTTGTAAATAAAACCAGTTCGGTTTTGGATGGGTTAACATTGAGCCCGACTTTAATGGGCCATGAGGATAGCTTCCTGAGAGCCGATTCCATTAGGTCTCTGATAGTATGGGGGAATTTCACCGTTATGGCAATGGCAATGTCGTCCGCGTAGGTTGTCACTTTGCATTCATCCTCCTCTAGGTTGGAGATGACCGCGTTGACTACTAAGATCCATAGTAGCTGTGAAAGCACTCCTCCTTGTGGTGTGCCCCTGTGCACTGACCTACTGGTCAGACAGCTGCCAAGCTCCGCCTGGATCAGCCTGCTATCTAGCATGTTCTTTATCCAGGTGCAGAGGTAGTTGTCCACGTTTAGTCTGAGGAGTGCGTTCGTGATGGCTTCTGTATTGACATTGTTGAAAGCCCCTTCTATATCCAGAAAGGATATCATCGTGTATTCTTTGTGATACAGCCAGATAGTGCTGACTAGCGAATGAAGTGCTGTTTCTACTGAAAAGCCTTTTCGGTAGGCGTGTTGACACCTCGATAGGGAATTGTTTTCCAGGTTTGAGCGTATGTAGTAATCTACAAGTCTTTCCAACGTTTTCAGGAGGAATGAAGTTAGACTGATAGGTCTGAAGTCTTTTGGAGAACAGTGTGAAGCTTTACTGCATTTTGGTATAAAGACCACTTTTACCGTTTTCCAACCTGTGGGCGTAAAGCTGAATTTTAGGCAGCTATTGAAAACCACCAGTAGCCAGGGTGTGAGAGTCTCGATACTCTTCTGTAGCTCTATGGGTGTGATTCCATCTAGTCCAGGTGATTTAGATGGAAGGAAGCTGTTAATCGCCCACGCCGGTTTGCGATTGTCAGTAATATGCTCCGGAACCATTTGGACCCTTTGATGGTGCTGTGTAGGGTGATTTACCTCTACTTTGTTGCCTGGGAAGTGGGTATCCAGTAGTAGGCCGAAGGTCTCCTCACTGGTTGAGGTCCACACTCCTCCTTGGCTTTGTATGACGCTAGGTATTTGTGGAGATTTGAGAGAATCTTACGCAGCCGACTGGAGTCGCTTGTTTTTTCTATGTTTTTACAGAAAGATTTCCACGACTCTCGCTGTGCTCTCTTTACTTCCTTTTTGTAGTTTTTAAGACTGTCTTTATAGTCAGTTGGGTTTCTTGAAGACTTGGCCTTGTTAAACTTACTCCTGCTATCTCTACGCACAGAAGCTACAGTGGAGGTCCACCACGGGGGTTTACCTCCTTCTTTGTGTCTGCTGGTGGGGCAGGCCTTATTAAAGGCCTTGTTCATGGCAGACGTTACTGCGTTCACCATTTCATCTAATTCTTCCGGTGAATTAGGCTATCTGATTTGGAAGCTGTCTAGTTTCTTTTTGAGTAAAGAATTATAGACCTGCCAATTTGTGTTTTGTATGTTCTTAAACACTTTCGTTGGGGGGTCTCGAATTTTAGATTGAAAAGTATGTAGCGGTGGTCCGAGAATGAGACTTCACTAGATACTTTATAATTTTCTATAACTATATCAGGTGAACAGGTGGTCAGTGTCAGGTCAATGACTTCCTGCCTGATTCTGTTTATAAAGGTGGGTTCAGACCCTATGTTACACACTACGATGTTAGTTTCAATAATATATTCAAAGAGTAACTAACCGCTTTTGTTAATGTCACTGCTGCCCCATATCGTGTGGTGCGCGTTTGCGTCAGCACCTACCACCAGTGGGGTGCTACTAGCTGCCGCTGTCTGTACCGTCCTGCGTATCGTATTAGTTGGAACTTCTCCCGTGTCGTCATATGGGAGGTACGCTGACGATATCCACAGCGGTCCCTTTCCGGCTCGATCTAACCCCACACAAGTGAAGACAGAGTCGCTGTAATTCGGAAGAAGGAAAGCTTTAATATTATTCTTTGCTAGTATGCAAGTTCTGGGTTTACCTGAATTTCTTGCATAGAACAAGGAGTAGTTTCTTGCCCTGAGTCCAGATATGCGGTCGTTATTTGTGACCCATGGCTCCTGGATGAGGGCGATATCTTCCCCAACTTTTCCCAGGCGGAGAAGTAGATTAGTCGAAGCTATTTTGGAATGGTGGAGGTTAATCTGTACTAGTCGGAGCATCATTGCTGACTAGTAACGGCATCTCCGTAATTGTGGTGTCCCCGTCCTCTGATTCAGATGACAGTTCTCCACTATTTTGCTCTTTAGGGAGCGGTTCTAGTGTTGGAGCAACCCCCGATACAGAGGGTTGTTCATCTGTCTTGTTTCCAGCCGTGTCTGTTTGCAGAGAAGAACTTTCGGGCGTAGCCTCTAAGCCAAGACTACTTAGCGAGGATACCATGCCTGCGAGTAGTCTCTCGTCCTTCTCATGAATTTTTAGGACCAGAGTGTCCATGCCGTAAAAGATTTTGAACCCCTTTTTGTTAAGGAGTTCAACTGACTCTTGGTTGATTAGGAAAGATATTAGTCTTCCCCTCTCTTCCGGTTCATCGGCCTTTATGATCCTCCAATTCTCGGTTGGAAGATCCAGGTTTTGTCTCTTAATAAGCCGGAGGATCTCATCCGAGGGTTCTCTATCGCTGAAGGCAAGAATGTCGATGGTCAATCTTGACTTTAGCGTGCGCCAGTTCTCGCCACTAATACTCCCCTCATCATTGCTCCAATCACAGATGCCGAAGACCAGATTGTCCTTCGCTACCTCGTTGAAGGGTCTGTGGGCTGATTCAGCGCTCTTTGCCTTCTTCGGGGTTTTGGAGGTATCATCTTGCGATCTAGGTCGCTTAGATGAGAAATCTTTTTTGCTAGCAGATATGCTGCTCTGTTTTTTGTTGTTGTTTTTCGGTGCGGATTGGGGTGGTCCTCCTGTTACAGAAAGGGCCTTCCCCGTTCTGTTAGTCTGTGCCCCGTGTTTGAGGGTAGGTCTCCCGTGCTCAGGAGTCGCTGCCCTTTTCACGGTGCCCAGCGCTAACGTGGTTTCGCCCGAGCCATGTGCAGCAGGAGCAGGACGACCCTCTGTTTCAGGGTGATCGGACTTCTCCGCCAACATTTCCCTTGCCCACCGTACCGTGTCCCTATCTTTTTCGTCCCACGTATTCTCTGGTTTACTGAGAATACGGTTTAGTTGGAACTTGGCTACGCGGGTCATTCGATGTTTATTCGAACTAGGTCCGCCTCTTTTATGTGCGGGCTTCCGACTGCAGCTGGCCGTTTCGGCGCTTGTCGATCGCTCCGCATCGGAGTGTGTTGTTTTGATGGAAGCAGTCTCGGAGCCCGAGTAATTCACGGATTCCGAGCTGTTGTTGACTCTATAGTTTAGTCGGTCGTCGGTCCCGTCCTGTTTTGCTAAGTCTTCTATGCGTAAGTCAGCCTTTGAAGATTTTGCTGAGCTTTGTTTTTCTGTGTTTTCGTTTTTTTGTTTTGTTTTTGTTTGGTTTTGGTTCATTGTTAAATTAGAGTCCCACGAGTAAGCCGGTGAGAAAACGGCCACCCCAGCGTTGCCGGTTCTACTGGGGTAAGGCTGAATACGACAGGCCCTGCCAGTTCACCTGAAGGAGCTCGTTATCGGTTGAAAATACCCTCAACCTTTCATCCCTGGGCACGGTTTGCGCGGCACTCGCTCCACCACTGGAATTGGGTTAACTACTCTTTAGCTTCGGAGCCCTCCTCCGGAAACCTTAGAGCTTGGGAAGCCCTGCTGCAATCGCTCTCCGGTATCAACGCGTTCTTACTAAGCATCTCCACCACGGCAAGGTAAGTAGTCGAAGAAGATGTAGTACACTAAAAGAAGGTAAATATTATGTGCTCAATTTTACTCTAAACAACGATCAACGTCTCGAAGTGTGCCTTGGGACAACCAGAGCTGAAATTCCTCGGGCACCTCATCACGCAACAGGGAATACCTCCGCTCCCATCCCGAGTCGAAGCTATCCAGCAGATCAAGCGCCCTGACACCGTAAAGCAACTGAAGGGCTTCATCGCGACCATCAATTTCTACCGAAGGTTCATCCCACACGCAGCTCGTGTCCAAATCTCATTGTTAGCAATGGCGCCAGGTAACCGAAAGAACGACAAGACTCAGCTGTCCTGGACCGAGGCAGCGGACAAGGCGTTCGACGAGTGCCGCCAACTCCTTGCGTTTAGCGTACCCGATACCGAACGCAGAGCTCAGCCTCCTTACAGACGCGTCGGCATAAGCTGCAGTAGCAGCCCTACATCACCTCGTGAACAACGTGCATCATTTTCGCGATCAAATAGAGGGACGACGACTTCATATCCTAACTGATCATAAACCCCTCGTCTTCGCTTTCAGGCAGCGCCCTGAAAAATCTTCGCCTCGACAAACAAATTACTTGTGCTTTGGCAGCGAGTTCACAACCGATATCAGGCACATAAAAGGGGAGGACAACCACACAGCAGACCTTTTATCCCGGATAGACGCGGTCGAGTCAAGTTCAAAAAGGGACTTGTACGCGGAACTCGCTAAGGCACAACAATCAGACAACTACTCGCAGGTAACCCTTCGCATTCACTACGACTAACCTTGGTTTCTCTCCCTCATTTAGCGAAGGCCATCTACTGCGACATATCGCACAACCGTGTTCGCCCTTTTATCACCAAAGACCTCCGCAAACTGTTCTTCGATTCCACGCATAACCTGTCGCATCCAAGTCGTCGCGCATCGGCCAGCCTAATGGCCGAACGTTTCGTCTTGCCGAATATTCGTCAGCAATGCTCCGGGTTCGCAAAAAGATGCATATTTTGCCAACGAACCAAAGTCCATCGCCATTCAAAGTCTGAACTTCAACGCTATCCAACACCAGACCAACGTTTCGCCAGCATCAACATCGACATCCTGGGACCATTCCCGCCTTCAGAGGGTAATCGCTACCTATTAACCGTCATTGACCGCTTCACTAGATGGCCTGAAGAGTTCCCGATGGTGGACATGACCGCAGCCAATTGCGCCAGCGCTCTCATCACTGGGTGGATTTCCCGCATTGGAACTCCTTCGCAGATAATATCCGACCAGGGAAGGCGGTTCATGTCATCCATCTCCAGTGAACTGTGCAAATGCATGGGAACCAATCACACAAGGACAACGTCCTACCACCCACAGTCCAACGGAATCGTCGAAAGGTTCCATCGAACTCTGAAAGCAGCAGTCAAATGCAATGACCCGACAAATTGGACGAAACACCTCCCCTTGATTCTCCTAGGCCTCCGATCGACCGTCAAAGAAGACATCGGGGCCACACCGGCAGAAATGGTCTATGGCACAGTACTTCGACTTTCGGCAGATTTGGTAACACCTACAACTGATAATCGCTCGCAAAGCGATTTTATCATCGACCTTCGGCGGACGATGGAACAGCTAAGACCAAGCAGACAGCATGGCATTGAGAACAGCGTCCGTTCGTGCACAGGGACCTAAATACTTCAACACATGCATTTGTTAGGAATGACTCCGTGAAAGCATCTATTGTTCCACTGTACGAGGGACCGTTTAAAATAGTTCAACGAGAGGACAAATGGTTTACTTTAGATGATCGCGGACGGGTCATTAAAATTTCAATAGACCGACTCAAGCCAGCATATTTCGAAGCCACCCAAGAGATAAACCAACGAGCACATACGGCTACATCTACTGCCAATGAAATCCAACCGCCACAACTTCTAGCGGGTCAGCCTTCCCGCACTCGCACAGGTCGTCGAGTTAACCTTCCAGCTCGTTATCGCTAAGGTACGGAAGCCTTCTGGGGGGCCTATGTGACGGTGTGACGGAGGGTTAAAGCATTCAGCACAGCGCAGTGCTGGCAACAACGCGCCGAGTATGACGGATGATAGAAACCACCTGACGATAGCCAATCACAAAAAAAAAGTTCGGAGATCCCGTTGCCGAATAGTGTAGCAGTTTTCTTCATTTCTTCATTCCCGTTTATAACTTCTTCACAGTCACACGCTTTTTGCAGATTCTAAATTATTGTCACACGCCTTTGTGTGAATTATCTGTGACTTAGCTTATTCTATTGCAATAAATAATATCTGAAATTAATCGTGACGCATTCTTTCTTTATTCTTTTTTGGACGAACAGCTAAATGTACATTCCAGGAATGGACTTTTTTCATGAGGTATGTCTATGACCATTGATTAATTAAAACAAAAACAATTGCTTTGCACAATGGAATGGGGTTAAACATGTAAAGCTACCTGGGACCTAGGACTTGAGTTTCAACGTTCAAACTGTAAAATTCAAAGCCAATTAGTCAACATTCAGCGCCATCTAGTGACACCCAAGAGTACTTTTGAATAGCGATGAAATAGTGCGATTTCAAGCAATAGACGACAGTAGTGAAAAGTGTAGAGAAAAGAATAAGAGATTAATTGTGATATAGTGTAAAGTCATTTGTTGAATGAAATAAGTGAATTGCCAGAATAATAGAGAACAAAGATATTGAATGAGAATTAATAAAGATTATTTAAATAGAATACAGTTTTATCTTTTCGAATCCTAACCAAAAAGGAAAACAAAAATGGGCCGCGCATTTTCGTTACTACAGCTCAGTATACCGCAGTTACAGCTGAACTAGAAAAACCTCCCTACAGAAATAACAGCCATTGAATGCTCATGTCAAAAAACAGAAGTCGTAAGCCGAAACAGTGCTAGGTTAGTGATTACGAATGCGATAAACCAATAAACAAATTAACTCACTTGCACGTTATAATTTTCGATCAATTCGAATCAAGACTAACATTACAAATAAAGTACATGGCACAGACTACCTATTCATAAATTTGCAATATTCCACCTTTAGTTTAACATCCCGGAAAAACGACGTTCCATGGCGAAGAGTCTAGACAAAGCTCTAGAGATGGTGTTAGAAAACTGGACGTTGTCTTGACAGAACGGAAGCTCTACCATGTACTTGTTATCCGACGTACGAGTAAGGGTCTTTGAAAAGTTTTCGTCAACCTCACCTTCACCGACTTTCAAAGAAAATTTACGCGGAACTTCCTCAATTTCCCAAAAGGACTTGAGTAGCACATCAAGGTGACCACTTCTTAAAATGCTCCAAGCCTTGTCAGCCCCTAACAGAATATCAATGGGTCCGAGGGTATGGAATCCTTCGTCAGCCAACGGAAGATCTGCGAAGAAGGTGAAATAGCTACATTCGAATGAAAGCGATGGGGTTTGTGTTTGCAAAAACACGTCACGAAATCCTGGATATTCACGATAGTCACCGGAAAATGGAGGAATATGCATAGGCTGAAGCACTAAATTCGAATCAGGTCTATTGTCTGTGTTAGACAAAGTTGAATGTCCTAATTTAGCTAAAACCTCGGTCTGAGATGCAACTAATTCCTTTAACGAAGTGTCTGGATTTTCGTCCTGAATCAGAGTTACTTCCTTTATTCGCTTCAAAAGAACGCATTTTGCCGTTATATATTTGGATTCAACTACCGCAAACTCGGCTTCGGGATCTCCATATCCATATCCCTCTTCTGCATAATAGTCACAAAGAGCCGTTTGACTTTCGCAAATGTCTTTCCACGCCTTCTTCAATCTCTCTAACCGCACTTCCAATTGCATGACATGGACACCGTCGGGATTACACTGCGCGAAAGCAAAAACTCTCGTAATCGAGCCTTTATAATGACCGCGTGCTTGCTTAAACGCTTCAATTATAATATTCACAGAGCTTCTTAACAGACCACGAGGTTTCAAAGTCAAATACGCAAAGGTCTAACAAACCGGGAATTCCGCAGTATTCGCAAAATAAAGATGAATTCCACCAATAACAGGGCACACAAAAAAAAAAAAAAGATTAACAGCAGCAGCAAATCGAGCCCCAACAAAAACATCCATAAACAGTAACAGGTAGGAGCGACAAACCAATTTCAGATTTGTGCTTGATACTTATCTGTGCAGGAATCCAAAGTCTAGCAACCATGAACTAGAAAACGCAGACAGCTTAACAATAGCCGTGTTTCTTTGCACGCAGATATAGGGATAATTTGAAATTTGCATGTAAAATACAACAACAACTTATCCTATATACGCTAACTTTAGCGGGGATAGCTATCGCCGATAAGTCAGTTAGCGGGGATAAACAGTGCTTCCAAAACCCATTTTCTTCGTTTCTGATGAACCGATGCGATGAGCTTGACATCCCTCCGACCACTAACACATCCCGCCGAATATTTTGTTCGTGATTTTATTATTATTATTTTTTTCGAACTTCATTATAAAGGTAATTGAATTTAACAAATCTGTTAATGTGAAATTGTTTTTCATAATTTTAGAATATGCTTGGCATCAATTTCAATCGGCGGAAGTAAATATTTTCCAATTTCAGGATTTTCAATACAAATTTCTTAACTACAACTTACAGCTTTATCACGGTGCATGTCATAGGTGCATGTGTGCTGCCAAGTTTTTGTTGATGAATTCTTAAGCGGCGATGGTCGTTTTCTGATGCCATCCCTATATCCGCGTGCAAAGAAACACGGCTAATATCCGGCTTACGAAGGACCAACTTTGATTACGAATGCGATAAACCAATAAACAAAGGGTGGCGACGGTGTAGAGGTTAGTATGTTGGCTTGTGACCCGTACGGTGCAGGTTCAATCCCCATGGGGAACAACAACATACGCCACCCAATCACATGCCTCTACACCAAAAGGAGGATTTCTGCCTGGTAGTACAATGGACCGTTACCGAGTCTGAGTGCTCTGGGATTTGGTTTTCTTTAAAAAAAAAAAAAAAAAAAAAAACCAATAAACAAATTAACTCACTTGCACGTTATAATTTTGATTTATTAAGCAATTCGAATCAAGACCAACATTACAAATTAGGTATATGGTTGGACCGTCCGGTGTGGTGGTTGCTACAAGATTAAATTGCGAAAATCCAATATGTAGCAAACGACAATATACCACTTGCCAAAAAAGAGAGAGCATACGTCACTAGTACCAATGATCTGTATTAACGCTGCAACAAATGGTTTCAGCAAGTGTGTATGCGACTGCAACGGCAATAGAAAGTGGTAATGAATTTGAAATGATTACAGCTAAGAATATAAACCAAAATCAACATAAGGAATATGATCGAACCATAGGGTAATAGTACAAATATTTGGAAATTTAAATTGAAAAATAATTAAACGGATCAAACCAAAAGAAAATAATAAATAAATAAATAAATTATCTGCGTTCTTCAACAGTTAGTTTAGGTTAGGTTATAGTGGCAATCGGCAGAGATCGACACACTTAGACCAATGAAAGGTATATTCTGATACCACACGGATGTATCATCCTCCTACCAGTTGGAGCTTTTGATGAAGCTTGACAGACTTTTGATGTCGGTTTTAATGAGATCGCTAAGATCATTGTAAAAGAAAGATCCTTAATGGAGTTTACGTCTTTGAGAGAGAGCAGGGCATGTGCTGAGAAGGTGAAGAATTGTCGTCTCCTCCTCCTCGTCCATGCAGCTTCTGCAGAAGTCATTTGCGTGGACCGCCAGCCTTGTTGCATGCTTGCCTATGAGAGAGTGTCTGGTGATCACACCAATTATAGCACCAATGTACAGTCTGTTCAGAGATATCAAACACTTAGAGCGTTTCAGATCCAGCTTTGGACAAATCTGTTTTGTCGCTAGACAAGTGGTGCCACTTGTCCACCTAAGGTTAGATTTCTCAATGGTCTCCCTCATAAACATGATTTTGCATTTAGCAATTGGGATGCCTAATGGACCTTTATCAGGTAGAAGGGCAGTATGGTTCCTTTCCTGGCGAGTTCATCCGCCCTACAGTTTCCTGGAATGTCTGTATGTCCTGGCACCCTGCATAGGTGAATGTTAAAATGCTCCGCCATCTCCACTAGAGATGATCGACAGTCACGGACTACGATAGAGTTTGTGGAGAAAGAATCCAGGGATTTAAGCGCAGCTTGACTATCTGAGAAGATCCAGATAGCGGATATCACGTTTGTCTTCAGGGACGTTAGGACTTCTTTAATCGCCATGATTTCCGCCTGGCACACGCTGCAGTGATCAGGGAGGTGAAAGGAGAGGCTGAGGTTCAGCCTGTCAGAGAACACACCACCTCCTCGTCGGTTTTGGATCCATCGGTATAAAAGTGGATCGATTTATTTTCGACGGGGGGACCCACTTCCCAGAATGTTCTGGGAGGGATCCTGACCTTTCAAGTTGTTGTCAAGAAGGGTCTGAGGGGTGGTGTAGTCTATGTTGCTAGGGAAGATTAAAATTTTTTTTAGAATAGATACGTCTCCGATTTCATTCTCGGACCATTGGGACGTTGTTTTGAGGCGGATAGCCGCACCAGCAGCCACTTGCTTGCTAAAGATGTCCAAGGGTGTCAGGTGAAACAGAATGTCCATTGCAGTAGAGGGGGTAGTGCGCAGTGCACCAGTCATGCAGAGAAACGCTGTTCGTTGGACTTTGCTTAGCTTATTGCAATTTCTCACTTTGTCTAAGGCAATCCACCAAAGAAATATCCCAATTGGTAATGCGGGAGCCCTTACTTACTACCGATTGCTTTTTTGCAGGAGAAGAAGGCTGCCGTAGCTTTACGAACTCTTTCTTGTAAGATGTTCTGGCAGATGTCATACCCAGTTTCCAGTTTATAATCCGGCTTGTGAGACGTAGGTTAATAAGCTTACCAAGTGAGTCTACCTTTAGATCTGACAGTGCATTTGCGATCGCGTATGTATTGACGTTGTTAAAAGCGCCCTCAATGTCCAGGAATGCAAGCATAGTGTACTCTTTATGGTGAAGGGAGTATTCGATTGAACGTACTAACGAATGTAAGTCTGTTTCAACTTGCAACATACCGGCTTTGGGTATGAAAACTACTTTTACTTCTCTCCATAAGAACGTAATGTAAACCATTTCTATGCAGCTTTTCAGGATTACTTCAAGCAAAGGCGAGAAACAGTGCTAGCAGAGGTCAAATTCGTTGCAGGAATTGCAACAAAATAGGGCACCTACAGAGACAGTGGAGAACTCAACCGAGACGAGACTGTTGTCCACATTCCGGAGTGGAGGTGCAACGAAAAAGCATCTGCCAGGGATAACATCCGTCCTGCAGATGTAACTTTGCAGAATCATCAGTCGGTTAACGTTAAAGGATCAGCTTCACGGGGAGAATCTGGTTTTCGGAATCAACGACCCCAAGTCCATAATTTATATCTCCCAAACCAAACGAGGAAACCAGACTCTAACAGTGGAAGCCTATATCGGTCTGAATAAGTGCGTGGCAACCATCGACACCGGCCCCACCACTTCCATTATAAGGATGGACATCGTCCGTCGGTCTTGTCTACACAACACCAGCAGTTACTGTCTGAAAAAAAGCAACAGGAGCGACCGCGAAAGTGTTTTGAGAGGTCCTAATAACAATAAATTTGGCAGGCTTAGCAATCTCCCCCGATTTCCTGATAGCCGATATATGCCACGAATGCATCATTGGAATTGATCTTATGAAGGCACATGATGAAGTATTAGACATCGGTATGCAAGTACTTAAGTATCGAATCATCGAGATTCCAATGGTGTACGGAACGAAAATGCCGCATCCCTTAGGACAGTCATTAAAGAGTAAAGACGAAGGCCTACCACATTCGTCAGAGACACTAATTTGAACAAAGCTGGAAGGTGATCCTGGGAGCCACCGCTTGTTTCTTGTTGAACCAGAAGACAACCACTAATAAAAATGTGTCTTAAATAAAATGCACAAGAACAACATGGTTCCCGTGTGAGTCCCTAATGCAAAAAACAAAAGCGTTAAATTGAAGCAAGGAGAGGTGATTGGAAAGTGTGTACCGATTGCTGCCATCACGAAATTAATACAGTAAAGTGTTGCGAAGTCTCGTTCATCAACGGGAATAATAAGGTGAAAGGAACTTTATTCGGCCACTGCGGTTTGTATCAGGAGCAGCAAGCCATGAGAGGTGACCTCATCAACGAGTAAGCTGATACACTTCTTGACAAAATAATGGGTGTACGCACTTCTACATTTTGTTGTTGCAAAATTATGTCACGCCATTTACCCATGCACCACACCATATAGTAATATCATCAACACGAATTTCAAAACGTCGACCTACACGAAAATGGCAACAAAAGGGGAAGCGATTGAAGGTTTGTGTGTGGTTTGTGTCTTAAATTTGATGATGATATACACGAGGATACAGGTAAAGAAAAACGAAGAAAGAAAACCAAATAAAATGGTTTGTTTCTCTTTATCGAATCATTTTGATATTATGTAAGTATTTATTTTTCTTTGTAAGAAGGAGAATGAGCAAGTAATTTTTTTGTCGATTCGCATCGTCGCGTCGGCAAGTAGCATGTATGATAAGAGGGTGATGATGGAAGGGACCAATAGTTTTGAAATGAAAAATTTAATAAAATCTGATTTCAGTCTTTTTCCTCAAATAAGAAATTATGAGTTTATCGCTTTTAAGACTGTCACTATTTTGGCTATATCTTGTCGAAAAATGTTCCGATTTGTATCATTTCTTTTTAATTGATTCAGAAATATTCAATGAAGGAGAACAAACAATCAGCTGTTTGCACAAAACCAAATAAAAATATTCTGCTGATACTTCCATCAGAGCCAACAAATAAAATACGATAAATCCACCCGCTGAGAATGTCATGCTACATCAAACATCAGCCCGACCATCTTCATATGCCCAGTCACGAGAATGGAAGACAATGGAAGACAACAAAGGTGTAGAAAAGGTTCCACAATATGCTAGTATAGATGTAGCTTTTTTAATGACGAACTTACGTCGCTTGGTGGCGTATCGTCGAATTCACGAAGTGATAATACTATAAAGTCTATATACAATGACCACAGTCACATTTACCACAATGAAACTTAAGCCTTAATGAATTTCAAATTAGACTTTCATAATAAAATAATTTATTTTTGTTACGTTTCAATTATAAAAAAGTGAAATAGAATTATGTTTTCAATTCTGTTTGGAAAATGTTGAAAAAAAAACCAAAAAACAAAACAATTCCCGCAACTATTATTTTGTCCAGCAGTGTATATTCGCTTCGCGGGACTGCGAGTATCACACCTTGTACAACACCAGATAGACATTAGAGATGCGATACCAATTCATCAGCCTCCCAGACAATTACCATTGGCTAAGAAGACGGAGGTTGCAGAGATGGTCTCGACGGTGGAGAAGGAAGGATTGATCGAATCCTCTAAAAGCACATGGTCATCTTCAATTGTACTAGTCAAAAAGAAAGATGGCAGCACTCGGTTCCGTGTAGATTATCTCCAACTGAAAGATGTCACCGAAAAGTATAGTTTCCCTCTACCAAGGATGAAAGATACGCTGTATACACTCTCCGAAGCCCGATGGTCTGACTGACACTGGATCTGAAGAGCGGCTACTGGCAAATGCAGTAGTCACAGTTCCCGATGGATAGACCGCGAGAAAACAACTTTCACTGCAGGAAACGGGCTCTGGCAATTCACAGTAATTCCATTTGGACTGTGTAAAGCGCCGCAAACATCAAAATAACTTGAAGGAAGTGTTACAGAAAAAGTGTGATCTCTTTAGATGTGATGTAAAATATCTAGGCCAGGGCGATGCAGTCACAAAGACAAACACTACCTGAGGAGCTTCCTGGGACTTTCAACTTACTACAGACGGTTTGTGAAGGACTTTGCAGGTGTCGTAAAGAGCTTGCATCAATTGACAGAAAAAGGAAAACAATCCAAATAGTCATTTGAATTACTACTTTCTACACATTTGACTTGGGGAGTAAGCTGGTGAATGCGTAACGGAAGTGTAGGCAAACGAAAGTTGAGAGGGAAATATAAGTTAGTGAAGAGAGAAAGAGAGAGAGTTACGTTTCGTATCATACATTCTTTTGTTACAACCCATAAAATTTAGTCGGCGGAAAGGTTCGTGGAATGGGTAAACACTCTTGGAAGCGGAAGTAAAAAGGATATGACGAAGGAAGAGCTTAAACCTCTTTTTCAATAGAGGGCAATACTAAGCTCTTATCATCTATCCAAACCGATCCTAAGGAGGTGAAAGCTATATCTAAAACAGTTGCCGACAGATGTAATTTACCGGAAGTGAGTAAAGTAATTGTATCCATGAATCGCAGTTCATTAGTTCATCTTTTTTCGTACAGATGGCCCTCGAATTAAAATACGAAAAATACATAAACTTCCATTTGAAATCAGCGCCATGGAAATCAAAGACTGCGGCGTTTGGGGTAAATATTCCTTACAAACACCGAGAATGGGTTCGTTCTCTAGAGGATGTGACCATTGAAACTATTTTTCCGGATGAATTGCGTAGTGGCGAGCATTATGGAAGTGTGAATGGACGAGGGAGTTAAATATAACTTAGTGAAGATGGAAGGAGAGAGAGTTACGTTTCGTATATTACTGTTGGGGCAAGAGAGAGAGGTGCCAGCACACATTTTCTTTCTCTCTTTCTCTCATAGCCAGTCGCGTTTCTTTTATCTAAAACACAGAGCAGGCCTATTGTCTGTATCATAAATAGCCAGTGCATGGCATGTATATCTCAGTCATCATTTGGTGATAGATGTGTTGGTCACTGTGTTTTGGACAATGAACCAAACATTATAGTGGTAGTTGTTTACATTTCGTTCAATAACGCAGTTAAAAATATCATAAAGCTTTTATATAAAAGACTTATGATTTACGGTAGAGTAGGCTCTGAAGAATTAGGGGAAAACTATCATACGGTGCCATGCCAACGACCTTGCCACGTCGAATAAATCGGTTCTCGTTCGATCACTGCAATTAAACGATGTAGGGCGTGGTTAGTACTTAGATGGGGGACCGAGTGTTGTTGGCATCTCTTGCGAACGTCTGAAATTTGCCGTTCGTATTCGGCGTCAAACTGTAGGTCCCCTCCACATGAAAGTGATTAGAAGGTTCCAAGCCCTGTGTGGGGCCGTTTTAGCCTAGTATCATATGTTGCCACTAATTTCAGCGACGGATTTCAATATTAATTTCGCGTCCGAAAATGGCCAACTCTTGGTAAACTGTCTACAAGATAAATTAGAACTACAAATGAATAATAGCCAAAATGAGCCTACCACAAGAAATGGAACAACAATCGATGCAGTTTTCTCTAGATATCTTTCTAATTTTCATTCGGAAACTTATGTATCTTATTTCTCATACCAAAAGCCTATTGTGTCGGTCTTACAATCAACCATAGTAATTACTGAAGTATCCGATAATAAAAATAATGAAAATAATGAATAAAAATAAAATATCTATTCAAAAATATTAACTTATCTATGAAAACCCATAATAAATTTAAATATTTGTAGAAAATTAATATATGTATATGTTTATACAGGTATATATTATACATATATACATATATAAACAATTTTAATTTATTTATTAAACATGTATATTTACATAATGTATGGAGCTAAAGAAGTTTTACTTCTGTCGTGTGGTCTAAAGCACGCTCGTTTTTTTTTCATTTTATTAGCTTAAATTAACATAACATTATTTTCAATATAATAGTAATATGAATAAAACATTTTTAGATGTCGCTCTTTAATTTAAGACAAAGTAGTAAACGACAGATAAAGTAAAATAATAAAATATCTAAAGTTCTGATGTGGGATGACTAAGTAACTAATCTATAAGAGAATAAAAATAAGATTAATTCAGTATGAAAGAGTATGAAATAAATAACGCAAAAGAGGGTAACTTTGCAGCATTTTTAAGACAAGATTCTTAATAAAGATTCAATGCTAGCATTATCAATAGTAAGTACCCAGTCCTTAATTTTTCGTGCAAAAACATTGTGGTTGTGAATCATTCGGATGGAACATGGTAATTTTTAAAATAGCACAGGGATTTTTACTTGAATGTTGACTAAAGCCCTAATATTAATTCGTAAATTGTAAGTTTGATTACTTCTAATAGAAATATTTCTACTCTGTCTAAAAAAACTACCTGAGTACCTTAAAAACATACAAATGTCTTACTGATAGCATGTCAAGTTTTTTTTTAACAGGGGCCAACTATGAGAGCGACTATTACACCTAAAGGTAATACAGACCAAATGCTTCTGAGCAATCAATACAGGTCCAATCTTAATAATACTTTATTGGAGCAATAAGCTTTAATAAGAAACAGCTTACGAACAACTAAATTCATATTCGATTTTATGGTTTGAATATGATCCTTCCAGTTTAAATTATTGTCTATTAAGACTCCATGATATTTGAAGTTGTTAACTGACTCAATATAAAACTCAATAAAACAATTATCAGAGCATGAGTTGGTACTGTAAAAATTAATTTTAACGCAAGTATGAAGCGGTAGACTAAATACTCGTAGTTTACAGTCATGCCCATGAAAAAAAAAGATTATAATCAAATAAAACATTATTAGATATTTTAAAGTTTACTAACTTTGTTGTTTCGCTAATAATTAATTTATGTGCTCCAAACCACTACCTTAATTTTTCTAGGTCGCCTGCAATTCTTGCAATACATTTAAAATCGATTTGAAGGGGTACGTGAATGTTATGTCATCAGCAAAAGCAGTTACTGAACCATTAAATTGCTGACTAAAAAGCCAGTTTACATATATCAAAAATAAAAGCGGTCCCAGAACAGAACCTTTGGGGACTCCATTTTTCAAAACACGAGGTTCACTAAAGATTCCATGGACTTTAACTTTTTGTTGCCTATTAGTTAAGTATGTCTTAAACCAACTGCAAGTTCTCCTGACTTCTGAAGCTCGAGCAGAGAGTCAATTCCGAGAGAGCATTGTAGTGTTCCTATTTTCTACGTGTTCAACACTCGCGTTTATAAGTTTAGCAAGTCATGCCCGGAAGGACAAGAACAGTACCCGGTGGCTACCACGCGGAGGTAAAATAAGCACAATTGATGTGTATGAAACAGTTACAACAACAGGGCATCGCCAAGTTGATGCCAATCAGTGCCTACCATATTCATACAACATCCAACCACCACCTGGGCTCCATTATCACTTCGCAAAATGATATCGCAGAGATCAAGCGAAAAATAACTCTTGCCAATCGCTGTTTCTTCGGGGTAAGAAGGCATCTAAGAAGTAAAGCCCTCTCTCATAGAACCAAGGAGATATTATATAAGACCTTAATCATCCCGGTCCTGCTGTATGGTGCAGAATCATGGACCTTGTCAAAAGCGGATGAAAACCTTATGGGATGCTTTGAGAGAAAGATTCTTCGAGTGATATTCGGTCCAGTATGTGACGATAGAGTGTGGAGAAGAAGATTCAACGACGAACTATACAGCGACGCTGACCTGGTCAAAAAGCTAAAAACACAACGGCTGAGATAGCTGGGACAAGTGGAGCGTATGAACAACAACGCACCAGCCCGACGAGTCTTCGAATCCACCACTGAGGGTTAACGCAGCAGAGGAAGACCCCACCTTAGGTGGCAAGCACAATTGAAGAACAACCTCAACCAACTTAGTGTGCGTAACTGGAGGCAGCTTGCGAAGGACCGAGCTGGTTGGAGGGGCTTGTTGGTTGAGGCCGTGGTCCACTGCAGAGTGTAAGCACCACCAAAAGTAAGTAGTTCTCCTGAATACAGCATTATATAGCTTATTTAGTAAAATCTGATGATCAACCATATCAAATGCCTTAGTCATATCAATGAACAAAGCCATTGTGGATTGATTATTATTTAAACCTTCATATAACTGATAATCCACGCCTAAGCCCAAACTGATTCTTTGAAAAGAACTCATTACGTTCCAAAAAATGTAGCATTCTAACCTTTATCAATTTTTTTTAAAAAAGCTTCGCAAAAGTTGGAAAAAGAGATATTGGTCTATTGTTCGATACGTTTCTTCTATTGCCTTTTTTGAAAAGAGGAATTACCTCAGCACATTGAAGGATTGAGGAAAACATCCATTACGTTGAATACGAAACTCAACACATCTGAAACTTACCAACAAATGTTTTTTAATAAAATATTTGTTATTCTATCGCTAGTATGATAATTTTGATTGCTTAAAGACATTATAGCCTTATGAAGCTCACCCGAATTAATAGTTTTAAATACAAAACTATTTACTTGCCCTGTATCAACAAAAACATCTGATTACAAGTTGCAGTTGCAGGAGCTATAGAGTTCAAAAGATGCCTTTAATTGTTCCGAAATTTCAGTAAAATGTTCATTGAATTTATTAGCAATACTTTCGGAGTCAGACATTTTGACCCCATCAACTTCTATATCATATATCTCCGTAGGTTCTGTTCTTTTCCCCAAAATACTATCTACGACTCTCCATTCCTTTCTACAATTACCATTAGCTCTTTCAAACATATCGAAATAATAACTACTCGTATTACGTGTTTCTCTAACCATTTTTTGAGTGTTTTAGTTAGTTTTTTGTAATACATTTTTAATCTAATATTAGCCGTGTTTCTTTGCACGCGGATATAGGAGCCGTGTTTCTTTGCACGCGGGTATAGGTATAATTTTAAATTTGCATGTAAAATACAACAACAACTTATCCTATATACGCTAACTTTAGCGGGGATAGCTATCGCCGCTAAGTCCTTTAGCGGGGATAAACAGTGCTTCCAAAATCCATTTTCTTCGTTTCTGATGAATCCTTCCGATGAATTTATCAAGAAATGTCAAAGTGTGACAACCCACCGACCACTCACACATCCCACCGAATATTTTATTCGTGATTTTATTATTATTATTTTTCAAACTTCATTTTAAGGGTAATTGTAAATATTATGTCAAACCCCTAAACCTGTGTGAGAAGTAAACGAAGTTAAAACACTGAACATTTCCATAAGCACCCAATCCAAGGCAGCTGACCACTCCAAAGGACAAATGAACACAACATGATGAACTGGCCGTTACTTATCCAGTAAGATTATATTATTAAGTAGTTCAATTTGAACCTAAATTAAACCATATTCAATTAAATTAATGGGGAAATAATCCCAATTTATATTTGTGCTGCCTCAATATATATCATATACACACATATTGCCTAGACGTTACAGTCTTCCTTCCATGGTTAGGTTAGGTTAGGTTGTAGTGGCAGTCCTCAGAGGCCGACACACTTAGACCAATGACAGGCCCATTGTGATACCACACGGACGTATCATCCTCCTACTCGTTGAACCAGTTGGAGCTTTTGATGAAGCTTGACAGACTTTTTATGTCGGTGTTAATGAGATCGTTAAGATCATTGTAAAAGAAGGATCCTAAATGGAGTTTACGTCTTTGAGAGAGAGCAGGGCACGTGCAGAGAAGGTGGAGAATTGTCTCCTCCTCTTCCTCGTTCATACAGCTTTTGCAGAAGTCATTTGTGTGGACGCCAAGCCTTATTGCATGCCTGCCTATGAGACAGTATCCGGTGATAACACCAATTATAGCACCAATGTGAAGTCTGTGTAGAGATATCAAACACATAGAGCGTTTCAGGTCCAGCTTTGGCCAAATCTGCTTTTTCGCTAGACAAGTGTTGCCACTTGTCCACCTAAGGTTACAATTCTCAATGGTCTGTCTAATAAACATGAGTTTGCATGTAGCGATTGGGATGCCTAATGAACCTTTATCAGGTAGAAGGGGCAGTGTGGTTCCTTTTCTGGCGAGTTCATCCGCCCTACAGTTCCCTGAAATGTCTGTATGTTGTGGCACCCAGAATAGGTGGATGTTAAAATGCTTCGCCATCTCAACTAGAGATGATCGACAGTCACGGACTACGGTAGAGTTTGTGGACCCAGAATCCAGGGATTTTAATGCATCTTGACTATCTGAGAAGATCCAGATGTCCGTAACGGATATCACGTTCTTTTCAGCCACGACAGGACTTCTTTAATAGCCAAGATTTCTGCCTGGAACACACTACAGTGATCAGGGAGTCGAAAGGAGAGGCTGAGATTCAGCCTGTCAGAGAACACACCACCTCCTACCCCCTCGTCGGTTTTAGATCCTTCGGTATGGATCGATTTATTTTCGACGGGTATTGTATTGTATTGTATGTGCAGTGGGGTCATAAGTAGATGACAAACACTTAGACCTATTGGTCCATTGTACTTCAGCATAGCTGCCCGCTCGCTGCTTATTGGCGATTAGTAAGATTCAGTGAGGTAGAACCTGCCAGTAGCCTTGGCAAAGCGAAGAATATTAGCAAGTTCAATGTCCTCCATCTCAGCTTCGTTGACGAATTATTTACCTATAGTGGTGAGCCTGGTTCTGGCGATAGCTCACAGATGAAGTGAGATGCCGTTTCATCTGCCTCTAGGCAGCACTCACATAGGCCCGAGCTCCTAATGTGGATGGTTTTAAGGTGCTCGTTAAGAGGACTGAAACCGATGACGAGACCAATCAAGGATCTCAAGTCTTTCCTGTTTAGTCCAAGCAAAAACTTAGCTCTGCTGATTTTTGGACCGTCCACTAGCTTCTTCGAATACCTGCATGAGACCATGCCAGTATTCGGAATGTTGTTCGCGTAGAGCCGAATCCATTTGTGGACGGATGAGCAGCATCCTATGGATGGTTGTGGGCCAATGAAGGCTCTACACAAGCCCTTCCTGACCAGAGCATCCGCTCTTTCATTATCCTGGATACCTGTGTGCCCAGGAATCCAGGCAAGTGATACCGAGTTACATCTTCACAGACGGTTAAGCCTCACCATGGTTTCCTCAACTATTTTTGAGTTGAGAGAGCCAGCCGAACAGGCTTTGATAGCGGCTTGGCTATCTGAGCAGATGTATAAGTTTTTACCCTTAATCCTTCTCCTTAACAGGATATTGGCGGCAGTGGCAATCGCAAAGATTTCTGCCTGAACAACAGTTGTTTGTCTACCCAAGGCTGCAGATAGATTTATCCGACAGTCTGTAGAGTAGACCCCGGCTCCGGAGATACTGTCAATAAGTGAGCCATCCGTATAGACAATCACATCACACGGCCTAAAGCCATTACACCCCTCACTGTTCCATTTCTGCCGTTCAGGAAGGATGACCTGAAAACGGCGCTCAAAGACTTGTTTCATGCATACAGTGTCAAGTGCTCCTCCCCGATGGCCAGGTAGGCAGTCATAGAGAGCTCTTTACCTAGCACCTCTGGCCCCATCGCCGAGATTGACCTGCCGTCCAAGTACTACACACATACGGTATAGTTATTTTCTGGCCTCACTCTCAGCAAGGAACTGCAAGGGAGGTAAACATAGCACCACTTCCATAACAGCAGTGGGAGTTCCTCTCATCGAACTGTAATGCATAAGCACGCAAGGTGCTGTAGCTTCGTCAGTTGACGTTTGAGGATGTAAGCTCTAGCCCACCATACAATCGCACCATACATAACTTATGGCCTAACGATGCACGTGTAAATCCAGTGAACCAGTCTGGGACTAAGTCTCCAGGTTCTGCTGAACATCCTACGGTACTGCCAGAGAATGTTAGCTGCCTTCGAAATTCTAGCAACCACATGTTCAGAAAGGTTAAGCTTTGGGTCTAGAACAATGCCCAGATACTTAACCTTGCTTGATAGCTTTAGTTGAGTTGAGCTTTACTTAAGGCCACCTCGCTTGAGGTATTGCCCTTCTATTAGTGAACAGCATCATCTCAGTTTTCGCGAGGTTGACTGACAGAGCCTGCTCGCGGCACCAACTCCCAACACTATTGAGCGCTGTTTCCATCCGCTCACAAAGAGTTGGTAAACTCCTGCCGCTGACAATGATACACACACCGTCAGCGTACCCAATAACAGGGTGACCTTCCCCATCAAGTCTTCGCAACAAGGAGTCGACCAACAGGTTCCACAATGTAGTGAATGTAGTGGAGAGCACACCGCCCTGCGCAAAGCCTTTAACAGCGCGCACAGTTCTGACGCAGCCACCAACAGCAGCTGTAACTTTTCTGCTCCTAAGCATTTCCAGGATCCATTCCACAGTTGTAGAATCGACGCCCTTCAGTGTTAAGGCAGACTCAATTCTGCAAAAGGTGGGATTGTCAAAGGCACCCTCAATATCCATGAAGACAGCAAGAGCATAGTTCTTGCGGTCGAGCGCCCTACGCACTCTGGCCGTCAGATCCGTTAGTGTCGTCTCAGTGTACTTGCCTTTTTGATAGGCGTGTTGGCTATCACGAATACCCAGCGAAGCTGGAATGCTCTTAAGCCGTACGTCAATCAATTTTTCAAGGCCCTTTAACAGAAATGATGAAAGGCTAATAGTCCTGAAGCTTTTGGGGAGATTATAGGCGGCCTTTCCCGGTTTGGGAATGAAAACCGCTCTAGCTCTTCTCCAGGCCAAAGGAATATGTCGCAAAGCCACGCTAACTCTGTAGATTCTAGTTAGCAGTGTGAGCAAAATAGATGCCATCAGGTCCAGGAGCTTTGAAAGGAGATAAAGGATAATAGCTCTCGCCCTCTCTCTCGTAACAATACTCGCCGCGACCCGCCACTGCTCAGTGGTAGCTCTGCTTTTGTTTGGCCACACGCAACTATCCACGGCTTTGCAGCCAGGAAAGTGGGTGTCCATTAGCAGTTGAAGTGCCTCCTCACGAGTTTTAGTAAATTTTCTCGAGGAATATATATGTAAGATTAGTTCATAAAATAGTTCGTAGGCCGAAAGGCAATAATTCTAAGATATAGTTAAGTTTAGAGCGTTCGCATAAGGACCAATAAATAAGAATAAGTATCCTGTTAATTTTAAGTTAGGTTTAATCATTTTTGTCTAGTATGTAATGTAGTACTGTTTCACTAAATGATGACACGTCCGTTTGGTTTTAACGCGATCATAAAACTGACGCTCTCTTTATTCTTTTTCTTAAGCTAACATATGTATGAATGTGTGTGTATATATAAATATAATATAATAATTTAAGTAGAAATCTTATACTGTATGTGTAAATATATAATCACAGTTTATAAATGAAGGTACATGAGTATAAATATGGTTTGACAGTGTGAGTTGCATGCTTAACTCTTACAATAATTACTACAACTCGGCCATCCTGACCATTAAGATCACCTGATCTTGCAAATTTACAATCAATTATTCGCTTTACTCTTGTTCAGCCATGGTTTCATATTGCCAACCGCCCATACTCCTTGGTAAGGTAGTCGCGACTGTTGAAAACCGTCAACATCTTTAAGCAGATATCTGTCGTTTCGTAGGACTTTTTCGATCTGGTAGGGTCCTCTAAATTTCGGTATCAGTTTTTTAGACGCCCCCGGGTGCGAGTCAAAATTTTTTATCATAGCGTAGTCTCCTACACTATATTTCGTGGGCTTGCACCGTTTTTTATCTACGTATCGTTTGTTGTATGCCTGTGACTTCTTTTGTTCTAGAGCTGCTTTGCTACGTGTCTTTGCCAGGTCACGTACGTCTCCTGACTCTAGTTCTGTCAAATTTTCCCTAAGTTCATCCGACCATTTGCCTTTTTGATTCACTCCAAACAACATTACACTAGGATGTTCTTTTGTAGTTCTGCCCACCGTGTTATTGAGTGTATGTTCGACTACCTCTAAAACGTGGTCCCAAAATACCCCTTCTTCTGGTTTAACTAACTTTGCTATCATTGGTCCCAAGCTCCTGTTTACTCTCTCTACTTGTCCGTTTGCTTGGGGTAAACCTGTCGCAATCTTTATGTGTTGAACACCTTCTTTGGGCAAAAAGTCCTTGAACTCTGCCGAGGTAAAACAACTACCCCTATGTGAAATAATATACTTTGGTCTACTATACGCTCTAAAATAGTCCGTTAACGCTCGATTTACTTCCTTTGTATTCGTAGTTTTAGTCGGGTAGAGTCTCACGAACTTTGTAAAAGCATCTATTACTACCAGTATATATTTTTTAACCTTCCTTGAATTGTCTATTGGACCATAAGGATCTACATGTACTACCACGAACGGTTTTTCTTCTTTAGGTATGTTGTGAATGAAACCCTCTTCACGTCCCTGTTTAGCCGAAAAAGCAATACACTTCAAACAGTTCTTTATGTGCGATCCTATCTTCTCTCTCATTCTGGGAAACCAGTAACTTTTTGACACCAACTCTAACACCTTATCTGTTCCTACATGACCTACTTCGTCATGATATTTATACAAAACGTGACTTTCCATTTCTGTTGGTACACAAAACACGACACTGCCGTCATTTTTCTTTCTATATACCACTCCGTTTCTCATTTCATATAAATTATGGTTCGATCGTTCTAACAACTCTTTAATCTTAACTATATTTCCGTCTTTTCCTTGGCATACTATCAGGTTTTCCTCGAAAGTATTCGTTTCGATCGTTAGAATATTTGTCGACCTACTTAACGCGTCGACGTGTTGCATGCGAGTACCTGCCCTGTGTGCTAGAGTGTAATCAAAATTTTGCAGTTCTAACGCCCATCTGGCAATTCTAGGGTTGAGTTCTTTTTTGTTTAGCGTTAGGGTCAATGAATTACAATCAGTTACGATCTTGAACTGTTTACCCTCTAAATATACCCTAAAACGTTTTAAAGCACTTATTATTGCCAGCGCCTCCAACTCAAAACTATGCAATTTTGCTTCGTAATCTGTCGTTCTCTTTGAAAAATAAAAAATCGGATGTAACTTTCCGTCTTGCTTTCTTTGTAGCAGAATCGCTCCAAATCCGTGTGCACTTGCGTCGCAATGAAATTCTGTTTCGTCCTTTGGGCTATACAGTGCCAAGACCGGAGCTTCTATCAATTTGTTTTTCAAGTTTTCGAAGGCCTCTAACTGTTTGTCACCAAACTTGAATTCCCTATCTTTTTTTGTAAGATCGTACAGTGGTTTTGCTATGGTCGAAAAATCTTTAACGAATCTACGGAAATAAGAACATAAACCCAAAAAACTTTGTACCGCATGAGTTTTTTGTGGAACCGGACATTTTTTTATAGCTTCGATACCTCTATCATCTGCCTGTATACCCGCTCCCGTAATCGTAAAACCTAAATATTTTATTTTCTTTTGTAGAAACTTGCATTTATCTATCCTTAGTTCCAATCTATTGTCTACCATCCTCCTCCAAACTTCAGAGAGTATTCTAAAATGGTCTTCGTACGTCGTCGTAGCTATCATTATATCATCTAGGTATACTATAACTTCATCTTTCCTAATCATGTCTGCAAATATCTTGTTAATGTGTCTTTGAAACGTTGACGGCGCGTTTTTCAAACCAAATGGCATTCGCAAGAATTCGTATTGCCCCAACGGCGTAATGAACGACGTATATTTTACTGCGTCTTCATGCATGTATACGTGAAAAAACCCGTTCTTGAGGTCTAGTTTAGAAAAAATTGTCTTATCTACCAGTTTGTCTAGCAAATCGTCGATCACCGGTATCGGATAACTATCTTTTGCAGTGGCTTTATTTAACGTACGAAAATCTATACACATTCTAAGATCCCCTGTTTTCTTTTTCACCAGCACTATCGGCGACACGTATTCAGATTCGCTTTCTCTAATATACCCTTTACTGATATATTCGTCTAGTAACGAACTAAGTTCATTTTTTTCGGCATACGACAAACGACGCGGTCGACACTGAAACGGTTTTATGTCATTTAGCGTTAAATTCATTTTAGTTTTTATTACCGGTTCCGTAGGGCGATCGGCAAGCAAATAATTTGACCTATATAACATTTTAAGCTTTTCTTTATGACCATAACATACGTCTTCACCAACTTCTAAATCCAATTCTGAACTATCATTATCTTTACAGTTGATTAACAAGAGCTGTTTTTCAAAACGTTCACTATCATTTTCTATTTCATTTGAGCAAGTTGTATTATTCTCTAACTGTGAAACTAGTTTAAATTTTCCACTTTTTAGGAAATCCCTCCCCAAGATTGCCTCATAACTCGTCGATCCATCGTCTATTACCATAAAATTTACTTTAATTCCAACTTTTTTATAAAAAACGACGCACGACACCATTCCATATATTTTAAGCAAACTTTTATTTAACCCGAAATATTTTTTCCGTGTGTTACATTTATATATGGATATATTAGTCGGTATACACGATCTTCTAACCATACTTATCGGACTTCCAGAGTCTATGAGGCAGTCAAAGAGGATACTATCACTATTAACAATAAACTTAAAATACAAACGTCTTACGTAATCATTGGCCTTGTCATCTTCTGACAACTGATGTACTGCTGACTTCCTCTTTGGCTTACAACACCCATTCGCCATGTGTCCCACCAAGTTACAATTACAGCACCTAATTACAACTCTTTGTCCTTCCACTTGTCTATCTTTTGCCGTTCTATCTGCTGTCAATCCCGTCTGTTTGTTGCTAAATGTATTAGCAGTCGATCTCGTTTGCACCTTCCGCTGAGTTACTTTGCCGAACGCTCGAAGTAGTCCTGCCTTTGTTGTATACCCCTGGACACGGGCATATAACCTTATGTTGTCATCAGAAAATCCCTCAATCGCGTATTCAATCCATTCTTCTTCGTCCATTTTCAATACAGTCGCCAGTCTCACTTTGTCGTCAAAATATTCACTGAAAGTTTCGCTCACTTTCCACTTTCGGTTTTCAAATCTTTTTCTCATCTCCATCTTGTTTTGTTTTGTACCAAAAACTTCTTTCAACTCCTCTGTCAGGTTGTCTACGTCGTCGTCTAAAAAAATTGCTTGTGCGTGCAGCCATTCTTGTGCCTTGCCTTTCAATTTACTTACGAAAAGTGCGTGCAAATTTTTTTTCTCCACACCGTACACTTCTTCGACATTCCTTAGCTGTGCCAGCCACACATCAACACTTGCCGTTCCGCTAAATTCCATCAACATTTCCTTCCACAATCCAATTTGTTTCGCCACGTTAAATTCCCCTGTCGTACCGTCCGATCGTTTTTCCCCACCTTCTGCTTTAGCTTTTGCTCTATCGTTTGATTTTGCGATCCGTTGCCACAGTTCATCTTCACTCATTATGAAGTTGTTTTGTTTTTTATTTTCAGCTGCAGTGTCTAGCGGCTATTTCGATCTCTTCTTGTAGTCGTCCGTTACTTGGATGTTCTCCTCGCACATCTGCTGCTATGAATTCGTTTGAATTCAATACTGTTTGTAAACGAAAGTATTCGTTTCGATCGTTAGAATATTTGTCGACCTACTTAACGCGTCGACGTGTTGCATGCGAGTACCTGCCCTGTGTGCTAGAGTGTAATCAAAATTTTGCAGTTCTAACGCCCATCTGGCAATTCTAGGGTTGAGTTCTTTTTTGTTTAGCGTTAGGGTCAATGAATTACAATCAGTTACGATCTTGAACTGTTTACCCTCTAAATATACCCTAAAACGTTTTAAAGCACTTATTATTGCCAGCGCCTCCAACTCAAAACTATGCAATTTTGCTTCGTAATCTGTCGTTCTCTTTGAAAAATAAAAAATCGGATGTACCTTCCGTCTTGCTTTCTTTGTAGCAGAATCGCTCCAAATCCGTGTGCACTTGCGTCGCAATGAAGTTCTGTTTCGTCCTTTGGGCTATACAGTGCCAAGACCGGAGCTTCTATCAATTTGTTTTTCAAGTTTTCGAAGGCCTCTAACTGTTTGTCACCAAACTTGAATTCCCTATCTTTTTTTGTAAGATCGTACAGTGGTTTTGCTATGGTCGAAAAATCTTTAACGAATCTACGGAAATAAGAACATAAACCCAAAAAACTTTGTACCGCATGAGTTTTTTGTGGAACCGGACATTTTTTTATAGCTTCGATACCTCTATCATCTGCCTGTATACCCGCTCCCGTAATCGTAAAACCTAAATATTTTATTTTCTTTTGTAGAAACTTGCATTTATCTATCCTTAGTTCCAATCTATTGTCTACCATCCTCCTCCAAACTTCAGAGAGTATTCTAAAATGGTCTTCGTACGTCGTCGTAGCTATCATTATATCATCTAGGTATACTATAACTTCATCTTTCCTAATCATGTCTGCAAATATCTTGTTAATGTGTCTTTGAAACGTTGATGGCGCGTTTTTCAAACCAAATGGCATTCGCAAGAATTCGTATTGCCCCAACGGCGTAATGAACGACGTATATTTTACTGCGTCTTCATGCATGTATACGTGAAAAAACCCGTTCTTGAGGTCTAGTTTAGAAAAAATTGTCTTATCTACCAGTTTGTCTAGCAAATCGTCGATCACCGGTATCGGATAACTATCTTTTGCAGTGGCTTTATTTAACGTACGAAAATCTATACACATTCTAAGATCCCCTGTTTTCTTTTTCACCAGCACTATCGGCGACACGTATTCAGATTCGCTTTCTCTAATATACCCTTTACTGATATATTCGTCTAGTAACGAACTAAGTTCATTTTTTTCGGCATACGACAAACGACGCGGTCGACACTGAAACGGTTTTATGTCATTTAGCGTTAAATTCATTTTAGTTTTTATTACCGGTTCCGTAGGGCGATCGGCAAGCAAATAATTTGACCTATATAACATTTTAAGCTTTTCTTTATGACCATAACATACGTCTTCACCAACTTCTAAATCCAATTCTGAACTATCATTATCTTTACAGTTGATTAACAAGAGCTGTTTTTCAAAACGTTCACTATCATTTTCTATTTCATTTGAGCAAGTTGTATTATTCTCTAACTGTGAAACTAGTTTAAATTTTCCACTTTTTAGGAAATCCCTCCCCAAGATTGCCTCATAACTCGTCGATCCATCGTCTATTACCATAAAATTTACTTTAATTCCAACTTTTTTTATAAAAAACGACGCACGACACCATTCCATATATTTTAAGCAAACTTTTATTTAACCCGAAATATTTTTTCCGTGTGTTACATTTATATATGGATATATTAGTCGGTATACACGATCTTCTAACCATACTTATCGGACTTCCAGAGTCTATGAGGCAGTCAAAGAGGATACTATCACTATTAACAATAAACTTAAAATACAAACGTCTTACGTAATCATTGGCCTTGTCATCTTCTGACAACTGATGTACTGCTGACTTCCTCTTTGGCTTACAACACCCATTCGCCATGTGTCCCACCAAGTTACAATTACAGCACCTAATTACAACTCTTTGTCCTTCCACTTGTCTATCTTTTGCCGTTCTATCTGCTGGCAATCCCGTCTGTTTGTTGCTAAATGTATTAGCAGTCGATCTCGTTTGCACCTTCCGCTGAGTTACTTTGCCGAACGCTCGAAGTAGTCCTGCCTTTGTTGTATACCCCTGGACACGGGCATATAACCTTATGTTGTCATCAGAAAATCCCTCAATCGCGTATTCAATCCATTCTTCTTCGTCCATTTTCAATACAGTCGCCAGTCTCACTTTGGCGTCAAAATATTCACTGAAAGTTTCGCTCACTTTCCACTTTCGGTTTTCAAATCTTTTTCTCATCTCCATCTTGTTTTGTTTTGTACCAAAAACTTCTTTCAACTCCTCTGTCAGGTTGTCTACGTCGTCGTCTAAAAAAATTGCTTGTGCGTGCAGCCATTCTTGTGCCTTGCCTTTCAATTTACTTACGAAAAGTGCGTGCAAATTTTTTTTCTCCACACCGTACACTTCTTCGACATTCCTTAGCTGTGCCAGCCACACATCAACACTTGCCGTTCCGCTAAATTCCATCAACATTTCCTTCCACAATCCAATTTGTTTCGCCACGTTAAATTCCCCTGTCGTACCGTCCGATCGTTTTTCCCCACCTTCTGCTTTAGCTTTTGCTCTATCGTTTGATTTTGCGATCCGTTGCCACAGTTCATCTTCACTCATTATGAAGTTGTTTTGTTTTTTATTTTCAGCTGCAGTGTCTAGCGGCTATTTCGATCTCTTCTTGTAGTCGTCCGTTACTTGGATGTTCTCCTCGCACATCTGCTGCTATGAATTCGTTTGAATTCAATACTGTTTGTAAACGAAAGTATTCGTTTCGATCGTTAGAATATTTGTCGACCTAATTACAATCAGTTACGATCTTGAACTGTTTACCCTCTAAATATACCCTAAAACGTTTTAAAGCACTTATTATTGCCAGCGCCTCCAACTCAAAACTATGCAATTTTGCTTCGTAATCTGTCGTTCTCTTTGAAAAATAAAAAATCGGATGTACCTTCCGTCTTGCTTTCTTTGTAGCAGAATCGCTCCAAATCCGTGTGCACTTGCGTCGCAATGAAGTTCTGTTTCGTCCTTTGGGCTATACAGTGCCAAGACCGGAGCTTCTATCAATTTGTTTTTCAAGTTTTCGAAGGCCTCTAACTGTTTGTCACCAAACTTGAATTCCCTATCTTTTTTTGTAAGATCGTACAGTGGTTTTGCTATGGTCGAAAAATCTTTAACGAATCTACGGAAATAAGAACATAAACCCAAAAAACTTTGTACCGCATGAGTTTTTTGTGGAACCGGACATTTTTTTATAGCTTCGATACCTCTATCATCTGCCTGTATACCCGCTCCCGTAATCGTAAAACCTAAATATTTTATTTTCTTTTGTAGAAACTTGCATTTATCTATCCTTAGTTCCAATCTATTGTCTACCATCCTCCTCCAAACTTCAGAGAGTATTCTAAAATGGTCTTCGTACGTCGTCGTAGCTATCATTATATCATCTAGGTATACTATAACTTCATCTTTCCTAATCATGTCTGCAAATATCTTGTTAATGTGTCTTTGAAACGTTGACGGCGCGTTTTTCAAACCAAATGGCATTCGCAAGAATTCGTATTGCCCCAACGGCGTAATGAACGACGTATATTTTACTGCGTCTTCATGCATGTATACGTGAAAAAACCCGTTCTTGAGGTCTAGTTTAGAAAAAATTGTCTTATCTACCAGTTTGTCTAGCAAATCGTCGATCACCGGTATCGGATAACTATCTTTTGCAGTGGCTTTATTTAACGTACGAAAATCTATACACATTCTAAGATCCCCTGTTTTCTTTTTCACCAGCACTATCGGCGACACGTATTCAGATTCGCTTTCTCTAATATACCCTTTACTGATATATTCGTCTAGTAACGAACTAAGTTCATTTTTTTCGGCATACGACAAACGACGCGGTCGACACTGAAACGGTTTTATGTCATTTAGCGTTAAATTCATTTTAGTTTTTATTACCGGTTCCGTAGGGCGATCGGCAAGCAAATAATTTGACCTATATAACATTTTAAGCTTTTCTTTATGACCATAACATACGTCTTCACCAACTTCTAAATCCAATTCTGAACTATCATTATCTTTACAGTTGATTAACAAGAGCTGTTTTTCAAAACGTTCACTATCATTTTCTATTTCATTTGAGCAAGTTGTATTATTCTCTAACTGTGAAACTAGTTTAAATTTTCCACTTTTTAGGAAATCCCTCCCCAAGATTGCCTCATAACTCGTCGATCCATCGTCTATTACCATAAAATTTACTTTAATTCCAACTTTTTTTATAAAAAACGACGCACGACACCATTCCATATATTTTAAGCAAACTTTTATTTAACCCGAAATATTTTTTCCGTGTGTTACATTTATATATGGATATATTAGTCGGTATACACGATCTTCTAACCATACTTATCGGACTTCCAGAGTCTATGAGGCAGTCAAAGAGGATACTATCACTATTAACAATAAACTTAAAATACAAACGTCTTACGTAATCATTGGCCTTGTCATCTTCTGACAACTGATGTACTGCTGACTTCCTCTTTGGCTTACAACACCCATTCGCCATGTGTCCCACCAAGTTACAATTACAGCACCTAATTACAACTCTTTGTCCTTCCACTTGTCTATCTTTTGCCGTTCTATCTGCTGGCAATCCCGTCTGTTTGTTGCTAAATGTATTAGCAGTCGATCTCGTTTGCACCTTCCGCTGAGTTACTTTGCCGAACGCTCGAAGTAGTCCTGCCTTTGTTGTATACCCCTGGACACGGGCATATAACCTTATGTTGTCATCAGAAAATCCCTCAATCGCGTATTCAATCCATTCTTCTTCGTCCATTTTCAATACAGTCGCCAGTCTCACTTTGGCGTCAAAATATTCACTGAAAGTTTCGCTCACTTTCCACTTTCGGTTTTCAAATCTTTTTCTCATCTCCTTCTTGTTTTGTTTTGTACCAAAAACTTCTTTCAACTCCTCTGTCAGGTTGTCTACGTCGTCGTCTAAAAAAATTGCTTGTGCGTGCAGCCATTCTTGTGCCTTGCCTTTCAATTTACTTACGAAAAGTGCGTGCAAATTTTTTTTCTCCACACCGTACACTTCTTCGACATTCCTTAGCTGTGCCAGCCACACATCAACACTTGCCGTTCCGCTAAATTCCATCAACATTTCCTTCCACAATCCAATTTGTTTCGCCACGTTAAATTCCCCTGTCGTACCGTCCGATCGTTTTTCCCCACCTTCTGCTTTAGCTTTTGCTCTATCGTTTGATTTTGCGATCCGTTGCCACAGTTCATCTTCACTCATTATGAAGTTGTTTTGTTTTTTATTTTCAGCTGCAGTGTCTAGCGGCTATTTCGATCTCTTCTTGTAGTCGTCCGTTACTTGGATGTTCTCCTCGCACATCTGCTGCTATGAATTCGTTTGAATTCAATACTGTTTGTAAACGAAAGTATTCGTTTCGATCGTTAGAATATTTGTCGACCTAATTACAATCAGTTACGATCTTGAACTGTTTACCCTCTAAATATACCCTAAAACGTTTTAAAGCACTTATTATTGCCAGCGCCTCCAACTCAAAACTATGCAATTTTGCTTCGTAATCTGTCGTTCTCTTTGAAAAATAAAAAATCGGATGTAACTTTCCGTCTTGCTTTCTTTGTAGCAGAATCGCTCCAAATCCGTGTGCACTTGCGTCGCAATGAAGTTCTGTTTCGTCCTTTGGGCTATACAGTGCCAAGACCGGAGCTTCTATCAATTTGTTTTTCAAGTTTTCGAAGGCCTCTAACTGTTTGTCACCAAACTTGAATTCCCTATCTTTTTTTGTAAGATCGTACAGTGGTTTTGCTATGGTCGAAAAATCTTTAACGAATCTACGGAAATAAGAACATAAACCCAAAAAACTTTGTACCGCATGAGTTTTTTGTGGAACCGGACATTTTTTTATAGCTTCGATACCTCTATCATCTGCCTGTATACCCGCTCCCGTAATCGTAAAACCTAAATATTTTATTTTCTTTTGTAGAAACTTGCATTTATCTATCCTTAGTTCCAATCTATTGTCTACCATCCTCCTCCAAACTTCAGAGAGTATTCTAAAATGGTCTTCGTACGTCGTCGTAGCTATCATTATATCATCTAGGTATACTATAACTTCATCTTTCCTAATCATGTCTGCAAATATCTTGTTAATGTGTCTTTGAAACGTTGACGGCGCGTTTTTCAAACCAAATGGCATTCGCAAGAATTCGTATTGCCCCAACGGCGTAATGAACGACGTATATTTTACTGCGTCTTCATGCATGTATACGTGAAAAAACCCGTTCTTGAGGTCTAGTTTAGAAAAAATTGTCTTATCTACCAGTTTGTCTAGCAAATCGTCGATCACCGGTATCGGATAACTATCTTTTGCAGTGGCTTTATTTAACGTACGAAAATCTATACACATTCTAAGATCCCCTGTTTTCTTTTTCACCAGCACTATCGGCGACACGTATTCAGATTCGCTTTCTCTAATATACCCTTTACTGATATATTCGTCTAGTAACGAACTAAGTTCATTTTTTTCGGCATACGACAAACGACGCGGTCGACACTGAAACGGTTTTATGTCATTTAGCGTTAAATTCATTTTAGTTTTTATTACCGGTTCCGTAGGGCGATCGGCAAGCAAATAATTTGACCTATATAACATTTTAAGCTTTTCTTTATGACCATAACATACGTCTTCACCAACTTCTAAATCCAATTCTGAACTATCATTATCTTTACAGTCGATTGACAAGAGCTGTTTTTCAAAACGTTCACTATCATTATACCCTATTCTAGGGGTATATTAATTTTGACGCATAGTTTGTAACATACCTTAATATTGCCCGTAGACCCCTAAAAGTTACTATATTTATGATCAGCATCGATAGTAATGTCGATCTAGCCATGTCCGTCCGTCCGTCCGTCCGTCCGTCCGTCGGCAAAAATTAGGCCTTTAAACTGGACCTAGAGAGCTGAAATTTTAACCATATACTCTCTAGGGTCCCGAAATAATCAAGTTTACGAATTTTTGAAATCCGCCCACAGACACGCCCACAAACTCAAAAAAACAAAATTTTGGAAAAAATCGAATTTTGAGCTAGAGAGCTGAAATTTTTTATATATGATCTATGGCCCATAAAACTGATTGGGACATAAAATTTTCAAAATCCGCCCACTGACACGCCCACAATTAAATAAAACAAATTTTGGGAAAAATTGAATTTTGAGCTAGAAAGCTGAAATTTTTTATATATGATCTTTGGCCCATAAAACTGTTTGGGACATAAAATTTTTAAAATCCGCCCACTGACACGCCCACAATTAAATAAAATATTTTTTTTGAAAAACCAAAATTTGAGCTAGGGAGCTGAAATTTTTAATATATACTCTCTAGGGGCCCTTTATGCTCATGTGTAAATATTTTCAAAATCCGCCTACTGACACGCCCACAATTTTTTTTTTTTTATTTTTGAAAGTCCAAAGTTTGAGCTAGCTATCTGAAATTTATAGTATATACTCTCTAGGTGCCCTTTATGCTCATACTTAAATTTTTTTTAAATCCGCCTACTGACACGCCCACAATTAAATAAAACAATTTTATTGAAAAACCAAAGTTTGAGCTAGGGAGCGTTTTTATTTACAAAAGCTTAGTTTTTTCGATAAAATCCTTTAAATTTTTGTCACGCCCACTTATGAGATATAGGAATAAGAATAGGGTATCCAACAGTTCGCCCAAGCGGACTGTAGCCCGCCCCTATGTTTTTCTATTTCATTTGAGCAAGTTGTATTATTCTCTAACTGTGAAACTAGTTTAAATTTTCCACTTTTTAGGAAATCCCTCCCCAAGATTGCCTCATAACTCGTCGATCCATCGTCTATTACCATAAAATTTACTTTAATTCCAACTTTTTTATAAAAAACGACGCACGACACCATTCCATATATTTTAAGCAAACTTTTATTTAACCCGAAATATTTGTTCCGTGTGTTACATTTATATATGGATATATTAGTCGGTATACACGATCTTCTAACCATACTTATCGGACTTCCAGAGTCTATGAGGCAGTCAAAGAGGATACTATCACTATTAACAATAAACTTAAAATACAAACGTCTTACGTAATCATTGGCCTTGTCATCTTCTGACAACTGATGTACTGCTGACTTCCTCTTTGGCTTAGAACACCCATTTGCCATGTGTCCCACCAAGTTGCAATTATAGCACCTGATTACAACTCTTTGTCCTTCCACTTGTCTATCTTTTGCCGTTCTATCTGCTGTCAATCCCGTCTGTTTGTTGCTAAATGTATTAGCAGTCGATCTCGTTTGCACCTTCCGCTGAGTTACTTTGCCGAACGCTCGAGGAAGTCCTGCCTTTGTTGTATACCCCTGGACACGGGCATATAACCTTATGTTGTCATCGGAAAATCCCTCAATCGCGTATTCAATCCATTCTTCTTCGTCCATTTTCAATCCAGTCGCCAGTCTCACTTTGTCGTGAAAATATTCACTGAAAGTTTCGCTCACTTTCCACTTTCGGTTTTCAAATCTTTTTCTCATCTCCATCTTGTTTTGTTTTGTACCAAAAACTTCTTTCAACTCCTCTGTCAGGTTGTCTACGTCGTCGTCTAAAAAATTTGCTTGTGCGTGCAGCCATTCTTGTGCCTTGCCTTTCAATTTACTTACGAAAAGTGCGTGCAAATTTTTTTTCTCCACACCGTACACTTCTTCGACATTCCTTAGCTGTGCCAGCCACACATCAACACTTGCCGTTCCGCTAAATTCCGGCAACATTTCCTTCCACAATCCAATTTGTTTCGCCACGTTAAATTTCCCTGTCGTACCGTCCGATCGTTTTTCCCCACCTTCTGCTTTAGCTTCTGCTCTATCGTTTGATTTTGCGATCCGTTGCCACAGTTCATTTTCACTCATTATGACGTTGTTTTGTTTTTTTTTTTTCAGCTGCAGTGTCTAGCGGCTATTTCGATCTCTTCTTGTAGTCGTCCGTTACTTGGATGTTCTCCTCGCACATCTGCTGCTATGAATTCGTTTGAATTCAATACTGTTTGTTATTGCGAAGAGAATAAAAAAAAATTTCGCGGTGACTGAACAATCGGTGACAAAAAAAATTTCGCGGCGACACAACCAACTTTGTGGTAAACACACAATCTGTAACGCCAATTTTATTTTTCACACAATTTCACTTGTGGCAAGCTATTATTTTGTTTGTTCTGTTTTTTTTTTTTTTTTTGGTTTTTTGTGTAATCCCACTTCTGAGGAATTTGTAGTATTGTTTCACTAAATGATGACACGTCCGTTTGGTTTTAACGCGATCATAAAACTGACGCTCTCTTTATTCTTTTTCTTAAGCTAACATATGTATAAATGTGTGTGTATATATAAATATAATATAATAATTTAAGTAGATATCTTATACTGTATGTGTATATATATAATCACAGTTTATAAATGAAGGTACATGAGTATAAATATGGTTTGACAGTGTGAGTTGCATGCTTAACTCTTACAATAATTACTACAGTAAGTAGATATTTATCAATTAATAAAAAAAAAAAAAAAAAAAAAAAAAAAAATTAATTTCAAAGTGCCTCCTCATTGGAGTTGGTCGAGGTGCCATCAGGCTTCCGAAGGACGTCAAGCCTGGCTCCCGGATCAGGTGAGAGGACTCTCTGGAATCTCGAAACCGCGCTAACGTCCTTCAGTTCTCCGCAGAACCTCTGCCAAGATACCTTCTTAGCGCTCTTAATTTGCCTCTTGTACTCCTTCTGCGCATCCGCATGAGAAGACCAATCGGCTACCAGGTTAGACTTCCTGGCCCTGTTAAACAGCCTCCCAACTCTTTTATATAACTTAGCGTTCCACCATCGGGTTGGTTTCGCACCGCCAACGTCCTTCTCCGGGCAAGCAGTATGGAAGGCCATAATAATACTGCTGTGTAGCGTGTCGGTCGCCTTATCCAAGTCATCGCTACTAAGGATCCTGATAGGCAGGGAACCTATCTGACCCCGCAACTCCGTGGAATAGACGTCCCAGTCAGTGCGTCGCACATTCCTGATTTTGCTTCTGATCGGTTGATCTGCATTTAACTTAAAGATAATATACCGATGATCAGATGCGGTTTCTTCCCTTGAAACCATCCAGCTCGAAACGATGCGGTTGCTACTGTCACATCAATAACGTGCCGCCTCAGCCGAGTGACAAAGCTTGGCTCATTCCCAGTGTTCAGTATATCGAGCTGGCTTGCAGCATAGAAGTTTAGAAGGGATTCACCCCTGCTATTTGTGTCAGTACTCCCCCAAACGCGATGATGCGCGTTGGCGTCGATACCAACGATCAAATGCTTGTTACCTCGTCGAGCATGCTCGACAAGCCTTACCAGTTCAACTGTTGGAGGTGGGGCCAATGAGTCGAATGGGAGGTACACTGAGGCTAAAATAATCTCAGTAACCAACCCTCCTTGCTTAAGACACATTTTAATAGCTGTACAGTCTCGAGAACTGAACTCAGGCATAAGACTAGCATCTAAGCCCTTTGCTACAAAGATGCACGTGCGAGTATTAACAATCCCAGGCTTTACAAAAATTGCGCCTGGTACACCTGAGATGCCACTTTTTTTTTTAAATTCTGGCTCGCCAAAGCGATTTATAATTGTGGGGGGGGGGGGGGGGTACTTCGACCTAAAAGATCTTTTGTACCGTATGGGCCAGAAAAGTTTAAACTAGTAGAATTTCCACTTTCCGTGTAAAGCGGACAATTTTACCAGTAGAAGAATTCTTTATGTCCTCGGGGCTCATTTGCTCCCTGAAAAAGATCTTCTTTCTAATTCCATTAAGGGCTGGACATTCGCATCAAATGTGTTCAGCTGACTCGTCCTCTTCAAGACAGAGTCGGCACTCAGGAGAGTCTGATATTCTCATTTTGTGTAGATGATATCTAAAACCATGGTGACCAGTAATGTAACCTACTAGGTTTTTGATATCATGCCTGCTTAGGTTTAGACATTTGCTGGCATTTTGATTGAAGGGCCGAATGGCTCGTTTGGCCTGTCTTAGACATGGGATGCTTTCCCAAAGATAGATACATTTTCTATGTTCCCAGCTTTTAATTGCTGCCGTTGCTGCTGATCTAGGAGTGCAGCAGAAAGGTTCGGGACCTATGAAAGGTGTTTCTGAACCTTTTCTGGCCAGTTCATGACTGATTTGGAGTCAATGGTATACGAGCTAAGGGCGTTTATAGCTGCTTGACTATCCGTGAAAATATGGCTGGTTGTACCTTTTATGCCAGATAAAATAATGTGGCCGGCGCATTCTTGAATGGCGTGGAGCTCTGCTTGAAATACACTGGGACTTTTTCCCATGGGTATCGTAAAGCGTTTGTGTGGTCCGTATATTCCCGCTCCTATCCCCGTTTCCATTTGAGAACCATCCGTATACCACTTTATGCCGTTGTGACTGTTTGGTGGGTTATTACTAACCCATGCTTCTCTCTTGGGTATCTCCGTGGAGAACCGTTTGTTGAAGCATAGTGTTTTTTGAATGCGGTCTATGACCGCGCAGTTCATGTTAAGTTCTGGCAGTTCATCGAGAAGGGTCTTTAGTTCCGGGTGATCCTTAAGACTTATCTCGTTTAACTGTATTAGACTTATTGAACTGCGGATCGCCACTTTTTGGATGTATATGTGGAGAGGTGTAATTCCTGTTATTGCCTCTATGGCAGCTGTTGGACAGGTTCGCATGGCTCCGGAGATACCAAGGCACGCAAGCCGTTGTAAATTGTTGAGCTTCTCTATTGCGACCTTTTGTGTGGATTTTGTCCACCATACTATGGAGGCGTATGTTATAATGGGTCTTATCATCACTGTGTAGATCCAGTGGACGATCTTTGGGGAGATTCAACAGGTTCTGCCATATGTGCGACGACAGGCCCATAAAGCTCTATTAGCTTTAGTGATTTTGTTGTTTATGTGAGAGTTCCACTTAAGTCTCTTATCCAGTATTACTCCAAGATACTTGACTTCGTCGGAATACTCTACGACCGTGTCGTTTATTGTGATTAGGCCTAGGTCTAATTTCCTCCTTTTAGTAATAGGAACGATGACGGCTTTACTGGGATTTATGGAAAGATTTTCCTTGATGCACCTCTATGGCTGTCTTTAGAGCATTTTTCATTTTTGAAGTGACTCCAATTGAGTCTTTGCCCCTGACTATGATGAAAATATCATCGGCGTACCCAATTGTAGTGTAGCCCAAATTGCTCATCTTGTGTAGCAGGTCATCGATGACCAATGACCACAAAAGGGGTGAAAGTACTCCCCCTTGTGGGCAACCCCTTACGGCTGTTACTGATACTGAGGTCATTCCTGACGAGGCAGTTATTTTGCGACTTTCCAGCATCGCTTTGATCCATTTCATAGTTGGTTTGTCTATGTTTCTATGATACAAAGCATTTGATATGGATTTATAACCAGTGTTGTCAAAAGCACCCTCTATGTCTTTGCAACGGTAGGCGTTTTTTATCTCTGTAGTTAGTCTTAACAGAGCGCCTTCCGTGGATTTGCCCTTTTGGTACGCATATTGGTGAGGGTGCAGAGGCATGCTTTTTGATATGCATTCTCTAATGTGGATGTCAATAATCCTTTCCATTGTTTTCAGAAAAAACGATGTCAAGCTTATCGGACGATATGATTTAGGTAATTCACTCGGCTTGTTTCCAGGTTTAGGTATAAATACTACGTTTACCTCCCTCCAGGTAACTGGTATATACTCCCAGTAATAGTAATAGTGAAGCTGAACCTAAATAAGGCAATCATGGATGGTAATAACAATTCTATTCCATTTTGAATGAGGGCTGGAAAAATACCGTCTGTTCCTGATGCCTTGAATGGTTTAAATGAGTTAATTGCCCATTTAACCTTATCCGGAGTAAAAAGTTTTCCGGATAAACTATTAATTCTGCTGAGGTTTCTTGGGATTGAGACCTCCGCTATATGGTCGTCTGTAATGACCATCGTGTGAGACCCTGGGAAGTGAGCCTGAAGCAAAGTTTTCAGCGTTTCTTCCCGGTCGCGTGTGATTGATCCATCTGATTTGATTAACAATCCCATGCTTTTTTCTTGATCCTTTGACAGAGCCCTTTGGAGGCGTGCCACCTCAGGAAGTTTTTCGATCTTCTCGCAGTTTGCACGCCATGAGGCTCTTTTGGATCTGCGCAACTCTAGGTTGTTTATGGTCAGCATGGATTTATATTGTTCCCATGTGCCGGTGCGTTTTGCTTTGTTAAAAAGCTTTCTCACTCTCTTTCGAATAGACTCAAGGTTATCGTTCCACCATGGTACGCACCTTTTAACCACGGTTCTTTTAACCTTGCAACTATTTTTGAATGAGGTAAGAATAATATCATTCATTTGACATTGCGCAGCATCTGCATCATTTGTTGTTGATGGTGCTTCTGGCAGCATGTCAGATCTGACCGCAAGATTTTCGCGGTAAGTTCTCCAATTAGTCAGTGTGTTGTCAAAACGGACTGACGCGTGTTCGGCATTGCATCTTATATCGAATCGGATGTGCATATGATCCGATAGAGATGTCTCGCCAGACACATGCCAGCCCTCTATAATATCCTTCATAAAAGGAGATGAGATAGTAAGGTCTAAAACTTCTTCTCTTATGGAATTTCTAAACGTAGGACTATTTCCCTTGTTTAGAAAGACGAGGTTATTGCTATATAAATATTCTAATAACGACTCACCTCTGTTATTTTTATCTCGGCTGCCCCAGATGGTATTATGTGCGTTTGCGTCGCAGCCGATTAGGATATGTACTTTTTGGTCCTCACAGTACCGGACAAGCTCCTGTACTGGTAAGGGAGGCACTGCATCCGTGTCTCCAGGAAAGTACGCCGATGCGCATACAAATTTATGCAGCTCTCGGCCTTTGTGGCGCTCTATTAGGACCGCTACCAGGTCCCTAGTTGTGAAACCTGGAATGAGAGAACATTTTATATCTTTCTTAATAGTGATAGCCGCCCTTGGTCTGAAAGGACCTTTGGCGAAAATTAGCTCTCTGTGTGTACAATTTAATCCGGATATCTTACCATTGATTGCCCATGGTTCCTGGATTAGTCCAATAGCAATGTTCCCTTCGGCACATCGCTGGCTAAAGGTGTCCGAGGCACTCATAGCCCTGTGCAGTTGGCCTGCAAAACGCTGAGACGGGTGGTAATCATTTGCGTCTGTATTCAGGGTTTCGTACTCTATTGGGTTTGTTGTCACCTCTCCTACGTACGATACCCTGTTGAGGAAGACTACTTTGTCTGCCTCTAGGACTTTTGTTTTTATGTCCTTCTTGTGCCAGTGCTTTCTTACGATCCATGCCTCACTTATCCCTGAATCGTTTTTGGCTTTCTCTGGCAGTGCAGTGGGCACTATCGGCCTTTTCGGCTGCGCTTGACCTCGCGCTTGTAGCTTCTTTTTGTGGCACAGGTGTTGCCGTGTTTGAAGTTGTAGCTTTAGCGGCAGCGCTGGTTCTGGCCCCAGCTGGGTCAGTTGCGGTGCTGCCGTGAGCTGTGATATTTTTACAACCCAAAACGTGCTGTTTCTGGTCTTTAGGGCCCTGTTTGGCCGTCTTGTCAGCACTCTTTAGGATAAGTTTGGTCTGTCCGAACCGGAAAGAGACCATACCCTTCAGCGCAACGAGTCTCCTCATTGTGCTGTCATTAATAGCAAAGACCATATGTGCAATGTCTCGCTCATCCGATCTTTGCAGAACTCTCCACGTTCTCGTGTTGAGCGCTTTGTTTTGGCCATCTAATAAGGCTAAGATCCTTTCGCTAGCTACGCCGGTACTCTGCGGGAAGAACCCTCTGATGACATGTGGTTTTGGAAAATTTTCCTCTCCCACAAGCATCACCTCTAACCCGCATTTCTCTTTTAGCTTGGCGAAGGTTGTCTTCATCCACTCTGCAGTGGTGGCGTCCGCACATACGACCATGAGCCATCCGGCTTTGAACGTAGTACCGCGGAAGGCTGACCTCCTCGTCACGCTGTTCGATCCTGATATCCATAATCCTCTCCTGTAACAATCCCATTTGTTCGTTGGAGAGAGGATTACGATCGATGTCCACCGGTACAACACCCAGTCTAACATAGCTCGTTATATTACTATACGAGACTTTGTCGACGGTTGTCTTCCCAGTGCGACCTCGCTTCGCTTCGGATTGAGGCGGGGTATTATCCTCGGATCGCATTCGCTTCACCTAGGGACCCTTGTTTTCCATCGTTTGGATCGCATAGAGACGGGCCTGCTCAATGGTGCTCCCCTTCTTCTGCGCGCGCTTAAATCTGCGCTGTTCAGATGGTGTGAAACTCACGTACTCAGACTCAGTCCGTGCCACATTGCCGACTGTTTTAGGTACGTCCTCTATATCGGGATGTCTTTCATCCGATAATATGCTGTGGCATATGGTGCTGGATTCTGAAATAGAGTCACTGAGTTGAGACAAGTTCTCTTCAGGTGAAGACAGACAAGGTCACTCCCGTCAAGCTTAGGGAAAATCCGCGCAAGATCAGCTCTGACCCACGCATTCGTGGCTTCATCACTACAGCCGAGGACAAAGCTGCCATTTGTCTTGATGATGCGCTCAAACGCCGGGCTATTGCCTTCCTTAACTCACCTCCCCACAGCGTACTTCAAGGCCTTGTCCAGAACGCAGACGGGTGGCCCTTCCCAGAATGTTCTGGGAGGGATCTTGACCTTGAAGTTTTTGTCAAAAAGGGTCTGAGGGGTGGTGTAGTCTATGTTACTAGGGAGGATTCTAAATTTTTTCAGAATAGATGCGTGGCCGATTTCATTCTCGGACCATTGGAACGTTGTTTTGAGGCGGATAGCCGCACTAGCAGCCACTTGCTTGCTAAAGATGTCCAGGGTTGTCAGGTGAAAAAGAATGTCCATTGCAGCAGAGGGGGTAGAGCGCAGTGCACCACTCATGCAGAAATAAGCTGTTCGTTGGACTTTGCCTAGCTTATCGCGATTTATCGCTTTGCCTAGGGCAGTCCACCAAACAACCACCCCGTACATAAGTATCGGTCTTATTACCGAGATGTATAGCCGGTTGATAATGCGGGGTTAGAGCCCCTATTTATTACCAATGGCTTTTTTGCAGGAGAAGAGTGCTGCTGTAGCTTTCCGAACTCTTTCTTGAATGTTAGGTTTCCAGCTAAGCTTTCTATCCAGAATGAGACCCAAGTATTTTGCCTCGTCCGAAAAGAAGAAATAAGGAATAAAACTGCTTTAGTTGAAAAGATTTTTTTTTTTCCAAATATACAGACGGTGTTAAAACTGTTATAAATCGAAAAGAAAGAACCAATTGAATTCTCCCGAATATACGGCAATACACTCTTTGGTAGCGCTCTTGGTTGCCATGGAGGAAATCAAGAATTCAGTCACTCAGCTAACAGGGGCGGTCAACGCCATCCTTTAGCAGTTGAGGGTATTTGAGGGCGGACTCGCGCGTATGGAACAAGCTGATTCCCCTCATGCTATCCAGAATTTGATAGAGCGGCTGAGCTCCTTTGAAAATAGGGTAATAACGATGGAAAATACAGGTTCGGGAGAGTCAGACAGACAAAGAATCCCACATAGAGAGGTGCTGTGAGGCCCGTCTAATGAGGACGAGCTACGTGAAATCTCGAAGCTACCAGACTCTGTAAAAGAGCTCCAGGTCTTTGAGGGTAACCCAGTACATTACGTATCCTGGGTGCACAGCGTAGAAACTGTGCTAAAGGACTACGAGATAGTCAGAGACAATCCCATTTATAGGGCTATTCTGCAGAACATAAGGCAAACGATTAGGGGTAAGGCCGACTCCGCTGTAGTATCTTACAAAGTATTGGATGGTGAGTGGTAGGAAGTCAAAATGGACCTCTCTCTCCATTACGCAGATAAGAGGGATATTAGGACACTGGAGCATCAGCTAAGTCAGTTGAAGTAAGGTGGTTCCAAAGTAGATGACTTCTCTGGTAGAAGCCTACCGCAATCGGGCATTGAATGTTTTCGTGCGGGGCTGGATGAAGACCTCTCAAGGCTTCTCATAATCCAGAAGACAAGAACTCTCCCCTCGAGATGCAAAATTCGAAAAAAATATTTTGATAAAACAACTGTAAAATTAACATTTTTCGGTGATAAAAGTGATCCAACGTTAAAAATATCACTTTTGATATAGTGATCATATCACTATTACATTCACGATATGGATTTACTATGTAAATTGATATATTGAAAATTAAAATGTTAAAATGATAAAATTGTTTTAACATTTCTTAATTGAAATTTAACATTATAAATGCCAAATTGATATGCAAAAACTGATATTGCTTAGCATCAGCATCTAAATCAGCATCTAAATTAAAAATATCAAAATAATATGATGTAATTGTTGTTTTTTGATATTTTAATATGTAAATTTGACATTATAAATGACAAACTGATATTGCTGATGGTAGTTGAAAGTTAAAAATATCAAAATAATATGATGTAATTGTTGTTTTTTGATATTTTTATATGTAAATTTGACATTATAAATGCCAAATGAGAAATTTTGAAGCAATTTCCACGAAAATGTTTAAAAAAAACTAGCGCAGATTATTAATGCTGCAATTAATTTAAGATATATGTGCCAAGCATGTGGAAAGTCGCGGAGGTAATAATGATACCTAAACCAGGAAACCACCTAACGAAGTTACCTCATATCGCCCAATATCTTGTAACGTAAGCTAGGCTTGTTACGAGAGTGCGTAGCGTGCTGAACGGTTCGTTTACAATGTGGGAGTACCCCAAGGAAAAGCTACCTTGTGGCTCCACTGTACGCGACACCAGTAAGGCATGATATCCGCGCCATCTAGTGCGGACGCACCATTCTGTCACATCCTAAGGTGACAGATCTGCGAGGCCGAAGGAAGCAGTGAAGCGATGATGGTAAGAGTGAATAACCCTGCGAGGAGGAAACAAAAACAACCAAAAGAACCCCTACAAGGCCATGGACCGGTCGGTCCCCTTGCGATAGTTCGGGCTTCCATCAGGAACGCCACCTGTAACAACAACAAGGCGGTGGTAGTCCCGGCAGAAGAACCCGCATACTATTTTAGCCGCTTTACGCTGCCACCAGGGATTACCCTCAGCGGCCCCTCGATGCTATTGGCTCCATGCAAACTTCCGCTTTCCCGTCGCTCGTCACGACTACTCTCACCTAACCCTTCCTTGTTCCCGAGCTTGCCATGCGTGGAAAATATCATTCAAAGTAGCAGTCGCTCATTCCCGGACTGCCATCGAAGGATCGACGGGCCCCTGCTTACAGGCGCTTAGGGCCTCGACGTCCGCTACTGGGAACGAAGAAGGGGTATCCAGCCACTCGCTGCCAGGCATGACCTCCAGCTCGCGCTAGCTCATCGGCGGGCGTGGGGGTTACATGTTAGTTTTACAAGCCTGTATATAGATCTATAACTGTCGATGTACATAGTTGTGATCCCCGCTCCCCTAGTAAACGAAGGCTTGCTGTACTGCCCCCGATAACCGTATGCTAGGAGGAGGGGATGATGGGGTAATCACGAAAACAAAGGCCTCAGCCCCCATTAAACTATTCCCAAATATAAGGATGGAATAAATGTAGCAGAAGGTTTCCGCAACGCGGAAGTAGAAAAGACCAGAAAGGTTCGACGATAGGGGAGGAAAGAGATGAAGGTTCTCCCCTGTGCTGGCTCACCCCGCCGCACATTCGCGCGGACACCATGGCCGTCGCGCCGCACTGTTGGCGACGACCCCTGCTTTGAAAAGGGACTACTGTCCCTTGGTGCCTAGAAGGCTCTTCTATCTCACTTCCCTCTCTCTCTTACCATCCTCAGGTTTCTCCGACCCCTACAAATGAATTTACGCGTCCATACTTGATATGGGAGCGTCAACGACAACTTAACTCATCATTAATAACAAGCTCAGACGGATTCTGGTTCATTTCATTTTAATTTTATATCTTTTTGGTTCTTACTATTTGCTTACGACTAACAGTGGGGATTATTAATACTAATATCCGTCGCACGGATCGCTTCGAGGCTTGTTCCAAATGAATTCGCCGAGCGTACTAAAACTAACAAGAGCTAATCGCAAGTGATAACTTACTTTATTAAATCTAACCGATACGCGGTTCGCTTCTAGGCTTATCCCGAATGAATTCGCCGAGCGACTTAAGACTACGAAGTACAAACACGAGAACTAACTTCACGAATACTAAAAAATAACCGTGGTACGGCTCGCTTCAAGGCTTAACTTCAAGTTATATTGCCGAGCGTCTTTTGGCTAACGAAACGCGAGAACAATCAAAAACCACAAAACCGCAAACGAATGGAGTAAACTATCGCGAACTCTGGAGTCAATGAACTGTTGTAACCGGAACACAAAAATTACTCGAGAATAACTCCGTATAAATCCCAAAACCGAATTGACCCTACGCGTCACCGAAGTATCAAAGATGTTTAGACCAACGATATGTCTTCGTCGTTCCAATACCCCCGTCGGGTTGTTAATATACGAGTATATGCTGAAGTTATGTTTGTAACTCGGGACGATGAGGCTATCTATGCCAGCAAGCCGTTTGTGCTGACCTGCTTTATAAATCCGTCGTCAAGGAGTGAATTTGTATGGCTTAAGGCGGGCAAGTGTGTATGTATATATATATTTATATTTAAATTATGTAGCGTAGTAAAATGACAGGGATCATAAACAAACTTACGTGACTGCTCCTCCTCGTTGTGCGCACAGCGATGATTAGCTCCGTTACCTGTATGAAAGTGTATCTGATTGATTGTTAAAAAAAACTTTAGTTCGCTACTTATTAAATCGACTTGCTTTTATACGGCATCACTCCGTTGGTTTGACCGCAGAAAACAACAACAAAACTTTATCCTACTTCAACCCAATAGTGGTATTGTGCCAAAGTGCACTGAGGTCACTGACCTCTACTAGAACTGAACTCGTTATAGCTGATCACTATCTTCCTTCCCCAGTGGGTGGATAATTTAAGCAACTGCTGACTCGCAATATGATATCGACGAACAAATTCCTACCCTTGTAAACCGGGGTGGAATGAAAATCAACGTGAAATATAAAATATATTCCGTGATCCTAAAGGCGATTACTAATTATTATCACTTTGCACAACCTTCCGCAGCGTGCGTGGGTGTGTGCCCCAAGCGTGTAGGTAATCCGTGAAGGAACTTTGCTTGAGATATAACTATCTGCCGCCTGAATATGCAAACGTATCGGTGTTTCCGTGAAGGATAAAAAAAAACTATGTATTACGTTGAGCGCTGCTTGCACACTGACGGGAACAAACTACGCCACTCGAAATCAAAAATGTGGATTCGAGGTATCGCCTTGAATGTGTTAATCGACGGATAGCGACCTCCGTTGACGTGAACTGAATTGTGTGACTCCGGAGTCAAAAGAACGCGACGCACGACGTTGAATGAGGCGTGAAGCGCCGAACTAACTAAAAAAAAATCTACGCAGAATGCGTAGTTTGGTTAGTATGAATCTACTATTTAATGGTTAATGAATTATATATGTATAAATATAAGCTACGCTAAGAAAACTAACGAACGGGGCTGTGAGGCAGTCTCCCGTCCGTGTAATCACTAATGTGGAATTAGACAACACTAAAAAAAGAACGTGTGATACTGCTGCTGCTGGAGCTGGAGATCTGCCGCTGGAGTGTCTGCTCTGGTGATACGTCTGCTGGAGTAGTGCTGGTGCTGATGCGGTAAAGCGTTAGTGCTGATGGTGCTGATCCAATGAGGCGCAGGGCAATGCCATTAACGCCGCTGGTAAGGATGTGGAAAGCAATTCCGATCTGGGCCACCGATCGAACGAACTGGTTGTCGGGCCCCATACGTTGCTGCTCTGCCTGCTTCTAAAGAATCCGAAAAAGATTGGATGTCAGATTAGAGACTGACTAACCGTGAGCGATCCTATGCATACTTACATGGGCTGGAGGCGCATGTGACTGTGGAATATGTCCGCTAGGGCGAGTGCTTGGGGACTGGGTTGAATTTATTAAGTCCTCGTGGGACGTTCCTAGCGGTCCGGTCCGTGTCGCTTCTTGGGGAAGTGTTTCCTCCGTATGGAGATGCGTTTCTACCCAGAGAGCGGTACGGCACGGCGCCGAACGGAGCTTGTCCACACGGGACGCGTGCCGGTCCGGAAAACGAAAAAAAAGTGCGTCGTTCGCTCCTTGGCCTGTACGGTGGATGCCTTCGGATTGTTGTGGGAATGCTTCCCAATTCCGAAGTTAAACGTTGGAATCCCATGATTTCCCGGGCAGGTCCGATGGCTTTAAAGTTACTTTTGCAAAAGAATGCTGGTGACGTTTCTTTTCGGAATTTCAGTCTCTGGCTCGCGGGTAGCGTTCAGCCCTTCATATTGTAAGTTTCGATTTTATTCCGCTGGCACATTAATCTTGGGGTGTAGTTGCACTACTTCGCCGAGTTTAATGCTGTTTCTGTTGCAGTCGAGGATATACGTTTGAGCGATGACAGGGTTCGTTACAATCTATTCTACCAATGTTGGCCAAGTTATTCGAAAAAGTGCTGGTAAAACGTCTACAAAAAATAATAGATGAAAAATCGCTAGTCCCAATTCACCAATTTTGATTTAGAAATAAGCACTCTACAATTGATCAGGTGCATAGAATCACAGATAGAATCAAAAAAGCATTTGAAGACAAAAATGTGTGCTCTACAGTATTTCTTGATATAGCACAAGCTTTCGATAAAGTCTGACACAAAGGACTGATACACAAACTACAAAAGCAACTGCCGAAGCAGTATGCGACCATTCTGGAGTCTTATATATCAGATAGATTCTTCAGAATTAAACAAGAGGCAGAGTACTCAACATTAAGAGAGATTAAAGCTAGTGTACCACAAGGAAGTGTGCTAGGTTCAGTTCTATACCTACTTTTCACTAGCGATCTTCCTGAAAGTGAAGAAACCACCATAGCCACTTTTGCAGATGACACAGCTGTCCTTGCTGTGGGAGCAACTGTCGAAATAGCAACAAAAAAGCTTCAAACAGCAATAAACAATATTTCAGAATGGACTAAGAAATGGCAGATTAGATTAAATGACCTTAAGTCAGTCCATATTAATTTTACGTATAAAAACGTACCACACATTCCAGTCTACATTAACAACAATGTAGTGGAATATTCAAACACAGCCAAATATCTAGGCATGACTCTAGACGCTAAACTGCGTTGGAAAGCGCACGTAAAGAAAAAAAAAGATTAGTTGAGCATGCGATACAGTAACATGTATTGGCTTATTGGGAGATTCTCATCCCTGTCTAACTACAACAAGAGTTGCTGATTGCCCCCCGTCGCGTGCGGACGTGTTACTTTTTTGATCGGAATTTCGGTGCCAGTACATCGTCAAACATATGCACACCGGCCAATACAGTTCGCGAAAAAAAACAACAAATCGCGCAGTGTGTGAACAAACAAAAAAAAAATCCACATAAAGCCAGTGCCGGTGGCAGTGCTGAAACAAAAAAATCAAAAACAAAAGCGAAAAAAAAGCAACAGCGTAGGGTATCCCTCCGTCCCCCATCCCACTTCATCACTGTTGCTCTTTCTTGACTATTGCATGTGTCGTTCGATTATCGTTTGGGCACTTGCATTGCTTGGGTAAAGGCAGCATCGGGCGAATAGCGGGGTCGTGAGTTGTTGATTTTGTTGGTGGACCAAAACAAATTACCGTACGGGCATAACACCTGCGGTGGATTGTTTTGGAAATCTAACGTATGTTTTCAATTCACGGCTTATGCTTAGTTAGCGTCGGAGTTGTGTTTTCTTTTATGTTTGTATTTTCTAATGTGTATGAATTTACTTGTGGATGTCAGCAACATTCGTGGGTTGAGGAAATTTTTTTTTTCATTATACGCCCATGTTTTTCATAACAATCCAGCTGTTTTGGCACTAAGTGAAACCCAGGTTAGCGTTGGCTCTGATTTAACAGAGTTTAGTCTACCTGGGTACAACTTAGTGCCATTATTCTTTCCCCATCGCGGTATCGCCGTTTATATACGTAGTGACGTAGCCTACCAACTTCAGACCCAGTATGGTCAGTGTTCCAATCCGGAATTTAATTTCATTTCGTTCAAATTTCATGTCCGTAGGCAATTAATCCACTACTGTTTTATTTACAGAAGCCCCAACTTGGACAGACATTCAACTTATAATGAGTTTGATGCCCTGTCCGATTCCATTACAAGAATTGTGACCCTTCATCCTCGTTCTGAAATCGTTATTGCGGGCGATTTCAATATGCACAATTCAGGCTGGCTTCGACATTCTGGTCAGACAACACCCGAAGGAAGGTACGTCGAGATCTTTGCTGAGGTAAATAACCTGACTCAGCTTGTAAATGAGCCGACACGAATACCGGACATTAGCAGCCAAACTGCCAACACTTTGGGCTTGTTTCTTACGTCTCACCCCGATAAATACGCTTTGAACGTATTATCGCCTCTAGGTTCGTCAGACCAATGTATCAAATCAGCGAATTTCTCGTACTCCAACCACATAGTTAAAGAACAAACTCCAAAAAGAACCTTATGGCAATACGAGAAAGCCAATTGGGAAAAACTAAACGGTTTCTTTAAGAGTCTTACCTGGTCGCTGTGCTTCCTCGACAGCGACGTGGATGTGGCTGCTGATATGATCACAAACATAATTCACCTGGGCATGAAATCTTTTATCCCTAACAGGATTAAAAGTATCAAACCCAAGGTTAACGCGTGGTGTGACTCGAGCTGCAAAGAGGCTATCAGGTTAAAAGAGGTAAGTTTTCGGCTATTCAAAGCCAACCCATCTGAGGAAAGCCGTAAAAAGTTTAAACGAGCCAGAAATGACTGCAATGCCCACATTAATCGTGTCAAATTCTCCTATGACCAAAAGTTGAGGCAACAAATACTAGTCCCACGGGTAGTAAAAACTGTTGGTCATTTGTTAAAAACATCAAGAATACGACCTCATCATCTGTCCCGACACTCATTTACAATGGCATTCCAGCTGTCAGCTCTATAGATAAGGCCAATCTGCTTGCTGCTCACTTTGCAGTCAGCTCAACGCTCCCAGATTGTGCTTTGTCTCCTCCTGTACTCGAGCGCGTAGAATTCTCCATGGGACCAATCCACTTTCGCACTCGTACAGTGGCTAGAGTACTTCAAGATCTTGACGTTCACAAATCCGCTGGTCCAGATGATATTTCCCCTATCGTTCTGAAGAGGTGTTCTTCTTCGCTGGCAAAACCATTGCGTAAGCTTTTCCATCTGTCCTATTCTTCAGGACTCTTTACGGGAAGTTGGAAAACAGCATTTGTCCAGCCTGTACCAAAAAAGGCGAATCTTCTTCTCCCTCCTCCTACCTACCAATTGCACTTACGTCCCTTCTTTCTAAGGTCATGGAAATGCTGATAAACCGTCAGCTAATGAAATATCTTGAATCGCGAAAACTTTTTAATGACCGGCAGTATGGTTTTCGTAGCAAAAGGTTCACTGGTGATTTGATGACATATCTAACCGAAAAGTGGAACCAATCTCTTCATCAAGGTGGTGAAAGTAAGATCGTTGCGCTTGATTTTTCAAAGGCATTTGACAGAGTTTGCCATCAAGCTCTCTTGTCGAAAATGCGTGCATTTGCAATCGATGATACTCTTCTTCAATGGATTAGAAATTACCTTTCGGACCGTTCAATTCAAGTTGTTTTGGACGGTTTCAAGCCTGCAACTCACCAAATAAATGCTGGTGTCCCCTAAGGCTCTGTTCTGTCACCGACTCTCTTTCTCATTTTTGTAAATGATCTCCTGTCTGTTACTTCTAATCCAATCCATTCATTTGCTGATGACAGTACCCTCAGCTTCTCATATTCGTTTCTTGGGTCACGCCCCTCATCTTCGGGTGTGGAACTGGAACGGCAGCGTATGTTAAGCTCATTTTAGCAGCATAACTCAGTGGGGTAAAATCAATGGAGTGGAATTTAATGCTTACAAAACTCAATGCTGTCTCCTGTCATTAAAGCAAAACCCACACACACTGCCATTATCTATGAATGGCACTTACATCGCTGAAACCGAAAGACTTTCCATTCTCGGTATGTGTGTTAATGACAACCTTCGTTGGAATGACCACATATTCGATGTCGCCAAGAACGCCGCGAAATGTCTAGGCTTCCTTAAGCGTTGTAAGAAATATTTCACCCCTTCTGATCTGGCTACAATTTATAAGGCGTTTATTCGACCGAAACTCGAGTATAACGCTCATATCTGGTCCGGTGCACCAATAACTTATTTGGAGCTACTTGACAGGATCAAAAAACGCGCGATAAAACTCATTGGCGACCGAGACATCGCGAGATCGATTGACTCTCTTAGTCATCGTCGTAATGTCTCCTGCCTGTCGTTATTTTATCGTTATTTCCACCATAAGTGCTTAAACGAAATAGCCAGTTGCATTCCTACCCTTGAACATTTCAACCGCAATACCCGCCATGCAAGGAATGCTCATCAGTTCACCCTCAAGCCTGTGTTCGGACGTACAGTGAAGTTCAAAGAATCTTTCCTCAGCCGTACAACACGAATGTGGAATGCTCTGCCCCGCTCCATTTTTCCTACACATTGTAACCTACAGACATTCAAAACCGTGCATCGGCATCTCTCCTTTTCCTCTCACCCTAATTTCCTTAACGCCCGCGCTGTGTAGCTAATACATTATAAGGGATCCCTTTAGTGCGCTCTTATTATAAAAAAAAAACAAGTTATTGCTATACACGCAAGTTCCGAAACCAGTATGAACCTACGGGCTCCAGTTGTGGGCATGCATATGCCAAACAAATTTACAAACAATTCAGGTTTTCCAATATAAAGTACTAAGGAACATAGTTAATGCACCTTGGTACATACGCATGCCGATCTGCATAAAGATCTAAATGTTAAAATGGTTGAAGATGAAGTTAAGAAAGTTGCTCAAAGGCATAGAAGTAGGCTTCTCAACCACGTAAACACAGAAATAACAGAACTATTAAATAATGACAATGCAATCAGGAGATTGAGACGGGTAAAACCTCGTGATCTATACGAGTTAGCTAGGGCTAAAATCAGGTATTGATTTCAAACAAGAAAAAAGTTTAGAAATCCGACAAACGGCGGATTTATCTTTTAAATTCAACAAATATGTAGTCCAAAAACAAATTGCCGATTAGTCGTCGACTAGGTACAATCTCATTCGGGATGGCGAATGTCAGTACCCCGGGAGTTTGTTTTAGATGGGTTCAAGTCTCTCACTATTGCAGAAACATCCCTCGCGTACTAGCTCTGCAATGTCTTTCGATGATTTTTTCTTACAGCGAATTCCCAACACAAAAAAAAATAAAAAACATAGGGACGGGCTACAGTCCGTTTGGGCGAACTGTTGGATACCCTATTCTTATTCCTATCCCTAATAAGTGGGCGTGACAAAAGTCTAAGTATGGTTGAATTGTTAAGAACGCTCTACATATTTTGTTATATAACATTTAAAGGATTTTATAAAAAAAAAACGCTCCCTAGCTCAAACTTGGGTGTTTCAATAAAATTATTTTATTTAATTGTGGGCGTGTCAGTAGGCGGATTTTGAAAATATTTACACATGAACATAAAGGGCCCATAGAGAGTATATATTATAAATTTCAGCTCCCTAGCTCAAACTTTGGATTTTCAAAAAAATTGTTTTATTTATTTGTGGGCGTGTCAGTGGGCGGATTTTGAAAAATTTTTATCCCGAGCAGTTTTAGGAGTCATAGATCATATATAAAAATTTTCAGATTTCTAGCTCAAAATTCGATTTTTTCCAAAATTTTGTTTTTTTGAATTTGTGGGCGTGTCTGTGGGCGGATTTCAAAAATTCGTAAACTTGATTATTTCGGGACCCTAGAGAGTATATGGTTAAAATTTCAGCTCTCTAGGTCCAGTTTAAAGGCCTAATTTTTGCCGACAGACGGACGGACGGACATGGCTAGATCGACATTACTATCGATGCTGATCATAAATATAGTAACTTTTAGGGGTCTACGGGCAATATTAAGGTATGTTACAAACTATGCGTCAAAATTAATATACCTTTAGAATAGGGTATACAAAATAAAATAAAATAAATGCCAAACTCATATGCAAAAACTGATCTTGCTGATGCTTATTGAAAATTAAAAATATCAAAATAATATGATGTAATTGATGTTTTTGATATTTTCATATTTAACATTGACACTCTAAATGCCAAACTGATATGCGGAAACTGTTATTTCTGATATAATAGTTCAAAATATTAAATATTATATTGATATTTACTATTATCAGTTTAACATTATACTCTTTTTTGTTCGTAAATAAAACCCCATATTTTCGATTTTCACATGTATGTAAGTAGGTACATACATATATTTTATTTATTAATTTTTTTTGTTAGATATAGGTACATGGTTTCAAAACATTTTGTTTCTTATTACAGATGAGCCATCAGCAAGAAAGTATAAATGAATTGGTGAACTCGTAAACATCTTTAAACCCGTTATTTAAAAAAAAAATAATTTTTAGCCCACAAAGTATGATTGATAATGCTCAGAAAATTTTAGTATCTTATACTGGTTTAATAAAACACAAAGCTTTTTATAATTATTCAAGAATATTCCTTTGATTTCCAATAATTCTGCTTTGTTTTTTGAGTCATAGTTAGAAATATCCCCTTTTATATACCATTCCTTTATACGACAATGATTTTACTGTTAACCCTTTTAAAAATTGAAACCTTACTGTTTTCAAATTTACTATATTAAATTCAATGTTATCAATATTGGCAGAATTGTCATATACGACTTCACTCGGGAGACCTTGTTTGTGTTCTGTTAAGAAATTAAAAAATATAAATCAATCAGTGACTGTATCCTATTAAAGCCCTAAGAAAAAATTAACTTACTGTTACGCCCTGGAAAATTTGAACTGGTTGATGTTGCAGCTGAACAGCTGGGTTGTGAAGGTGTTTCGCAGCTGCGGTTAGAATTTCCAAGCCAATTGCAAACATTTGAATTCCAAGTTATAGTGATTGCCGTCGGTGCATCTTCTGGGAACTAATATTTTGTAAGAATTTTTTTTTAATTCTAAGTATACGAAAATGCTTTCTATTAACAATTCAAATAATTACACTTTTGAAGAGTTTATGTTTAAATTCCGCCTGAAGCCCAATGTTTTCCCTCCCTGGAAATATTTTTCCTAAAAATGTAAGCCTTTCCAACGAAATTCCCCAAGCTGTTAAGTAAGCGTTGTAATTATAAAAACATTAAAATCTATATATGTTATTATCTTCTACTATATAAAAAATTTAATTCAAATGTTCTCTAAGCAATATCCTAAGTTTTTCGAAATTACAGATCTGACATCAACATATAGCAAATTAGCACATACGAAATATTAAAACGATATAATGTTGGTATATTATATCGCCTGTACAAAGCACTTCGAAAAATGTGGGTTTGATTGCCCAACGAGCGTCATTTCAAATGATTAAATTATAATTATGTACTCGAAAGTTGCAATATTTTGTAACACAAACTTAAGTTTTCACCCATACAAAATGCAAATCATGCAGTTTTTCAACGGAAATGATTATTGATTACTAAAAACCTTAGCGCGATCGGTGTTGAAACGTTTTAGAAAAGCACAATCACTTGCAGACATATTTCTTATTGACGAACCACATGTTAAATTGAAAATTGAAAAATGCAGAATTGATGTTGAAAAATTTAAAGACTTCCTCCCCAATTAAGTAAAAAAAAAATGTTAAATTGATATTACGAAATATCAAAATTAATATTTGTTGGCGCGCCGCTTACCTTGCCTTCTGAAAGATTAATTCCCAAAAAAAATCTTGTTCTTCAGACGGTACTTGACCTATTGACCTATTGATTTTATTTGCTGAAAAAATAAATGATTTTTAATTACAACAATTTAGAGTTTAATTCTACCTACATAGGTATGAACCTTTGAATAATATAATTAATAATAAGCTGCGGCCAACTGGTTGCACTTCCCTTGGTGGTTTCCGATTTTTTCCTTTTTTCGTTTTTAGCGCCAAAGTTTCTCGACGAATTTTGACAATTATGCCCTTTATGAAGTGAAGGGTAAAGTCACGGCGGTAGCGTTGCCAGCATCAGCTTAGGTCTCTTTTAAAGAGTGGAGAGTTAATGGGGTGCACCTATGGTTCGATGACATCCCGGGGCCCGTCTGAAGCTCTATGCAAAGACTGCAGATCCAGAACAGCGAGCCTACCAACCGACCTATTTGCCAGTATGCTTCCATTTGACAGGCGTACATCAGCTGTCCGAACAATTCTATCCTGACCAGGGAAAACGTTTGTCACTCTACCAAGCCTCCAGGCGGATCGAACTTCTCCTGGCTCAATAACAAGAACAATGCTTCCAACCTCTAGTGGCTTCGTGGCTTTGTACCACCTTGATCGCCTCGTAATCTCAGGAAGGTACTCTGTGTACCAGCGCTTTGTCAACTCTCTCATTAGGTGTTGTGCTCGACGACTGTAAAGCCTACTCCATTGATAATTTTCAGCAAACACTCCAGGCGCTGTTAAATCTCGATCGCCATCACCGAAAAGCATCGAATTCGGAGTAAGTGGTCGGGGATCGTCTGAATCGACGGGTATGTGAGTCAGCGGCCGCCTGTTAATTTGTCCTTGCGCCTCCAATAACGCGTTCAGAAGAACGTCTTCTCGAGGTGTCACTCCTTTCAGGGTAAAATCAATGCTGGATTTAAAGGATTTAATTAAGCGCTCCCATGCTCCACCCATCCACGGAGAATATGCCGGTATAAAACGCCAGAGTATGCCCTCGTACTTGGCGCAGTACTCACCGAGAGCGACCTCCATCTTTTTTTTTTTTTTTTTTTTTTTTTTTTTTTTACGTTTTTACGTTTTTTTATTGAAAACTACTATGACTAATAACAAAAATTTCATTGTTTACCCGCAAAGCGAAAGGCTTATCTGCAGGTTAATATATACATATTTAAATTGTGTTATATTATTGGAAAAAGTTCAGAAGTTATGTTAGTTAGAAAATTGATTTTCACATTGAATAATGAATGAAAAAAAGTTATGATGAGAACATTTGTTTCAAAAAAGTTTAGTTAACCGAATTTACACTTAAGAAATGCAGTTTAATAAGTTTTTTGCGTTTTTTAAAATTATATATGTTTTTTAAAGTATCTGGTGTTGAGTTGAATAAGGTTGGTATCACATGCGCTAGCTGTCTTCTACCGTAGTTGTTGTTAATTGCTGGGGTTTCTAGCAGTTGTTGGGCTCGTCTTCTAGTGTTCTGGTTGTGGTTTATAGGTTTACGGAATCTATTGTCATCATAATATTCGATTAGAGTTGTCATCTTAAAAATACTATTGACATCTAGAAATCTGAAAATAATGTTGTCATCATTTATGATTTTGACTAAACGTCCTTGAAGATTTAAAATAGTTTCGAGGTGAGTTTTTGAGGCATTTCCCCAAGCTAAGATTCCATATCGTATCCTTGATTCAGCAAGAGAGAAGTAAACATTCCTCTGGACTTCAACTGGGGTATACTTCTTGATATACGTCATCGCAAAGACTGCACTCTTCAACTGTAGACGAAGTCGGTGAATATGCTCATGCCAGATGAAGTGTTCATCTATGGTTATTCCGAGGTACTTGATCGTTTTAACTACCTTGATGGTTACGCTATTTCCCATGGTTGGACAATCTTCATTTCTCTGGTATATCTCTATGGCGGCTATTGGTTTGTTTGGTGTGCGTATGTGCATCATTTTGGTCTTCGCAGCGTTTATCACTAAACTGTTGTCATGGCACCATCGAGAGAACTTATCAAATTCTTCCTGCATTATGTCCTTTGCCGAAAAAAGGTCTTGGTGTTTCACCACAATGGCGATGTCATCTGCGTACGCGAAGGCCGTTGATTTCGTAAGAACACGAAGAAGTTCGTTCGTGAATAAGATAAATAAAAGCGGCCCTAATTTGGAACCTTGTGGGACACCGAAGCCGCTTGGTTTTTGGTTGCTGATTACATTGGATACTTTAACCTTCAATGTTCTTCCGTGTAGGTAGTTTTGTATCCACTGCAAGATTTTACCCCTTATTCCAATCCTATAGAGACTATCTAGAAGCTTGTTATGTTCCAGTGTGTCAAAAGCCTTGCTAAAATCCACAAACATGATAAGAATATGCTGGCTCTTATTCAGTCCAGTATTAACCGTGTTTGATAGCTCTCCAAGAAGCCTTCCAGTGTTCTTTCCCTGTTGGAAGCCGTATTGGTTCGGATGAAGGACTTTGTGCATTGTCACGAAACTGGTCAATCGCTTTACAACAATTTCTTCTAAACATTTTTCTATGACAGGTAATATGGATATTGGTCTGTAATTCACAATATCATTTTTCAAACCGCCCTTGTAGATAGGCCTTATAATAGATGTTTTCATTAAACTCGGGACCATACTTTGCTCAAGGCTTTGATTGATGATGTTCTGTATTATTGGTGTTAGTACTATGGCGTTCAATTTAAGATCGATGGATCTTATTTTGTCTACACCTGGACCTTTATTAGTTGGAAGGCAACACAACATTCCATACACTTCCGCTTCGTTGGCAGCTTCCAAGAACATGGTCTCAGATACATGCATGTTTTGGTGAGAGGATGTTATGCAATCACATTTGTGTACAAGTTGTGATGCCTGGGTTGAGAATTGTTCTGCAAAATCGTTAACAACAGTTGCAATATCCTTGCCACTGACCAAATTGCTCAAAATTGTTTCATCTATTGACCGCTTTTTGCGCCCTAGGAGCTCGTTCAAGACTTGCCAAGTTTTTCTAGGGTCATTGGTGGCATTCGAAAACTGCATCTTAAAGTAACTTTCTTTTGCTAGCTTAATATTTTTGTTTACTAAGTTTCGAAACTGCTTATATTCGTGTTCCTTACTTTGATTTCGTAAGTTGTTTTTCCATATCTTGTATAGCTGATCTCTTTTTTTGCACATTCTGACTACTTTTGGTGTTATCCATGCCTTGTTTTGCCGTTTCTTTTTGTTTAAAGATGTTTTCATTGCCTGCGCATATATGTCATTCATTTTTTCAACGAAATTGTTATAGAGACTTTCAATGTTCGTTTCATCACAATATCTTTGCCAGTTCGTTTCCACAATCAGTTTATTGACCGTGTGTTGATCAATTTTTAAGTATGTAGTGCTTAAATTGGTACTTTCCCTTACATCTTTCTCTAAGCGGTTCTTTGTTCCAACGAATTTGAGTCCATTGTCGTACATAAATTTGGTGACCACACGGTTGATGAGAAATCGACGAACAGCCATAGTGCACTGGTCCATACTGAGATCATTGAGCACATCGATGTGCACGGCGCGGAAACTCAAACAGGTAAAGATCATCCCGTATCGTTTTGCTGTGCCTCTTCCATATTTGACATACATGGGGCCAAAGCAGTCCACACCCACATGGGTAAAAGGTCTCAAGTCGAAAGCTAGGCGACCTTCAGGCAGCTGACCCATAAGCGGCATAACTGCCTTTGCCCTCAGTCTTTTGCACATAAAGCATTTTGTTCGGACTCGTGCCACTGTTGAACGAATGCTTATAATCCAAGCTCTTTCCCTGATGTCTGAAATCGTCGTTGCCGTTGCAATATGATTGTTGGCTTCATGGTGGTGCTGCACCAATAACTCGACCAGCGGATGGTATTTTGGCAGTATTGCTGGATTACGAGCTGCGTACGAGGTGTTAGCTCTCTGTACCCTTGAGCTCAACCGCATTGTACCTTCATCATCAATAAATGGGGACAGCCTCAATAAAGGATTCGTGGGCCCTAAACTTCGGTTTGATTGCAGGCAAGCAATTTCATCTGGGAACGCTTCTTGTTGGATCTTTCTAAATAACCAGTCCTGAGCGCGTAAAATTTCCGACGGTGTTACGAAAGGCTCCGTTTCAATACCTTTCCTGCGTAGCAAATCTTTAAAACGAAGCAGCAGTGTCAGCACTCTAACTGCCGAAAACCATCTAGTACGAAACCTCTCTTTCAACTCGTCGTATATTTTAAATGATTTAGGCTGTCTGTGCAAATTAACTACGAATTTAGGTGAAACAATTTTGCTCACCTTATTTGCTGCAGCTACGACTTTTGCTGGCGTAACTGGCCAATCAGCCTGTGGGAGTTTAAAAAAATCAGGACCCGCAAACCATCTCGAGTTATCAACGCCTTCTGAAAGGTCACGCCATCTGGTTCCGTCATCAGCAACATTATCCGCAGATCTTACAAACCACCACTGATGCGGATTAGTGGTTTCTAATATCTCACCAATGCGCACTGCAACAAAGGTTGGAAACTTGAAGGTAGAAGAACTGATCCATGAGAGCACCGTCTTAGAGTCGGACATGAAAATGACATCATCAGCTTGAATTGAGTGTGAATTTCTCACGGTTACCGCAACACGCGCTCCAAGCACAGCCGCTTGCAACTCTAAGCGAGGCACCGACAGCTTCTTAACAGGCGCCACCTTCGTCTTCGCCATGGCGATTGCGACTTCCACCATTCCATTCTGCTCAAAGCGCCAATATGATACAGCAGCAAAGGCCTTCTCTGAGGCATCCACAAAAACGACCAAACTAATCCTTGAACAATCGGGAGTTAATGAAGTATACGAACGAGGAATCTGAATTTCTTCTATTTGTCGTAAGCCCTTCATGAAATTCAACCATTGGTACCTCAAATCACCGGCTATTCGCTCGTCCCAACTGTAGCCTTCACGCCAAATCTCTTGCAAAATAACTCGCCCTCTAATTATGAAACAGGAAATGAGACCGAGGGGATCAAAGATCCTCATAATCGTTCTTAATATTTCCCGTTTAGTTATCTCAGCCTTTGGATCCGACATATTCTTCACGCAATCGTCATCGTTGAGCTTATAAATCAATAGATCTGATGAGGGTTGCCAGAACATTCCCAGTATCTTGGTGAAGTAACTCTCGGATTCCTTAGGATCGATGCCCACCAGGCTTGCCTTAATATTCGCTTCCGGCATCTGGTCCAAAAATGCGCGATTGTTCGATTGAAATCCCACCAGCTCGAAGTTCATTGCCTTGCAGATTTTAATGGCGTCTTTACTCACAGCCACAGCTTCTTCTACGCTGTCGTGACTATTGAAGTAGTCGTCGACATAGGTACGGTTGACCAGCCCATCAACTGCTTTCGGACACTGCCTGTTTATAGAGGTTTGCATGATGATTCTTCACAAATTGTGCAACAGCGGGGGAGCAGCGAGGGCCAAACATCATCACCTGCATTATGTAGACTGATGGCTCACGAGCAATATCGCCATCTCTCCACAGAATCCTCTGGCACTGCTGATCCGCTTCACAAATCTTAATGCGGTGAAACATCTCTCGAACGTCCGCATTAACAGCAATTTGCCTCTCCCGAAATTTGAACAAACCAGCATGAAGAGGTACAAGATTATCTTGGCCTGTCAACAAATGCGAGTTCAAAGAAACTCCTTTCACTTTCGCAGCAACGTCTGCCACAACTCTCGGCTTCGGCGGAATCTTGTTCCGGTTTACAACTATAAATGTAGGAGCGTACCAAACTCTCAGGTAATCTCGATTCAGCTCTTCCTCTGACGCAATCCTAGCGTAACCTTTGGCAATTAATTCGCGCATGTATTGGTTCATCCACGTCAAAGCTCAGGTCTCTTTAGCAACGCCTTCTCTAAACTAAGAAGTCTTTTTTCAGCCATGGGATAGCTGTCCGGCAGCTTGACGTCATCAGAATAACAAAGTAAACCAACTTCGTAGTGATCATCAACATGGCGCAGGGTGCGCTCCATTACCTTTACAGCCCGGGCGTCGGACTGGCTAAGGAATTTCCCGCTAGGAGGTCGCACCCCAAACTCCTCGGTTGAGAAATGGCGTTTCACTAGATCGTGTAGTTCTTCATCTTCCTTGCTGATCCCGTGGAAGTACGAAATAGAAGATATTCTTGGAGGACTAACGCGGGGTAAGCTGGATTCCCTCCTTGTTGTTCTAAAGACGGACCAGCCGAGCAGAGTTTTGATAGCATGGGGCTCTTCATCCTTTCCAGATCGCTGGCGACTACCAACAAGAAGCTTGGCTTGATCTAATCCCAATAATATTTTTGGTTTTGCATTATTAAGCTCCACCAACGGCAAATCGCTCAGATGCGAATACGTTCGTTGTAACCCGGCAATGTTGACACTTTGACAAGGCAGCTCTAGATCCTTCACAGTGTATACGTCTCTAAGCATATGTCGTTTACGTTTATTCATGCCAGAAACACATACATTCGCCCGCAATGAGTCCTCAGATCTGGAGACACCTTTCGTCCACTGGAGCGTAAGCTGCTCTGGTTCACCTCTCAAGTCCAAATAATCAAACACATCTTTTTCCATCATCGTAATAGCGGAGCCATCATCCAAAAAGGCAAATGTGTCCAATGCTTTGTTATTGTTGCCGTGTCAACGAATTGGGACAATTTTAAACATGACTGGTGCTTTAGTTCCTAGATGTGACGAATGCATCTGCGGTAGTGGTACAAAAGGATGCGCCAATGTATTCAAGGTGGACCTAAGAGTTGACGGATAAAGTAACGGATGATGATTTTTCGTGCAGCCTTCCACACCGCACAACCTCTTTGGTGAACAGCTTTTCCATTTATGCGGCGCTGGCTTCAAACATCTAAAGCAAATACCCTTGCTCTTTGCGAACACGAATCTTTCATCCGCGGTCAATGCCTTGAAATCTCCACACTCACTTAAGGCGTGATCAGCTCTTTCGCATTTAACACATGTACCTTCTGGTGGTACCGGTTGGTGAGTCAGTACTTTACGCGATGAACTGGAGCCGACTTTTTCAAACGCTACTGACTTTGTTGCTTTCGATAATTCTGGTGGTAGATCGAATAACTTCTCAGTGAGGAAAATAGCAAAATCCTCTAAATTGGAGTGAAGCTTCTTGGACTTTCGTTTCTGCCAGTCGTGATATTGCCCAGGAGACAACTTGCTTGTCAGATCTGTCAAAACATAGTTGTTATCTAGTTCCCTACTTAAATTCATCGACTTAATATCTGCAACAAACCCATTCAGCATCACAGCCCACTGACGTAGTTTTGTATCAATCTCTGAGCTCAACGCCGGCAACTTTAGTAGGTTCGAAGTGAGAGTGTGTACTAAAACATCGGGTCTACCAAAAATCGCACGCAACGAATCCATAATTGCGTCTGCGTCTGTCGAGTACCTCAAGCGGTCACTCACGAGGTTGTATGCTTCACCTGTTAATGCCTTCCTAAGACGGGAGACATTTCATTTTCTTTGGCATTGTATCTGCCCTCTAAAGACGTAGACTTAATAATAATAATAATATTTGGTTAGGGTATATTACACTGCGACCTATTGGTCTATTGTGTCCCCTTGCTTGTGCCTCGGAGAGGTGCTTGCCCTCGTTCACAGCCCTCTCTAGATACTTCTTTGTGAAGCGTGTCGAGGTATTGCTCTGATTTATCCTTGGCAGGTCACACTCCTTAGAGCACAGCGTCCAGTCCAGTTTCTTTGATGAATCTGTGAATGAGCTGTGGGTCCATGGTTTGTATGTCCTTGTCTGTTATTTGGTGCCTGCCCAAATGTTTCATCCTTTTGTGGGTCAGTGCCCCACAGGATTCCAGTATATGGTCTGGAGTTTCGGCGGTTTCACTGCAGAATCTACAGAGCCCGTCCTCCGATATGCCCATTTTCCTCAGGTGCTCCTTGAGTCTGCAGTGCCCCGTGAGGAGGCCTGTTAGGATTCTTAGGTTGTTTTTGTTAAGGCCGATACAAACTTTGAATCTCTTTTGGTTGTAATTTCCTAAGAGTTTCTTTGCTTGCCTCAGACCTTGGAGGTTGTGAAAGGTTTTGGCCTTTGTTTCTTCCTCCAGTCTCCTGAACTCTTCGCGTATAGTGTGTTCTCCTATCCCGCAGAATGGTTCAGGTCCTATGAAGGGTTCCTCTGCCCCTCTTCTTGCCAGAGAGTCCGCTGCCTCATTGCCCGTAATGCCAACATGGCCAGGCACCCAGCAGATGGAGATCCTGTTATTCTTGCCTAGTCTATTCAGTCCTTGTAGGCATTCCCACACGAGTTTTGACTTGATAACGTAGGCGTCAAGAGCCTTTATAGCTGCTTGGCTGTCAGACATTATTGCTATGTTGCAATTTCTATAGTTTTTCTCGAGGTTGATTCGAACGCACCTGTCTATGGCACATATTTCTGCCTGGAAGATGCTGGTACATTTGCCCATGGATTCGTAGTGCTTAGTTCCCGGCCCAAACACTCCTGCACCAGTTCCCTCCTCAGTCCTCGAGCCGTCCGTATACCACTTTGTTGTGTGGTTGCTCAGTCCATAAGTTATGGATTCGTTGCTCCAGTTCTCCTTATTGCTGAGCTTTATCTGGAAATTCTTCTCGAAGTTGAACTTCCTGATGCTGTCGTCTCTAGGTATGCCAAGAAGTGGGAGTTTTTTGAGTAAGTCACCGTGTTCTTTCGAACCGATTCATTTCCCTCTCCCAATTCCCTCCTTTGCCATCCTAAGGATTGTTTTGTCTGCCTCGTTCATCACCATGATGTGTAGAGGGGTCAGTTCCAATAGCACCTCCATGGCTGCTGTTGGGCAGCTACGCATTGCTCCGGTAATGCACAGGCACGCCAGTCTTTGCACTTTGCCGAGTGTCTCTCGCGTTGTGACTAGACTGGTTCGTTTCGCCCATGCTACCGCTCCGTATGTGATCATTGGTCTCACGATTGCAGTGTACATCCATCGCAGGATGCTTGGGCTGCATCCCCATGCCTTCCCCGCTAGGCTCCTACATATCATGAGAGCGCGGGTGGCCTTCTTGGATATCTCCTCTGTATGTTTTCGCTAGAGAAGTTTACTATCTAGATGGAGTCCTAGATATTTTACTTCTTTGACTGGTATCAGTGTCGTGCCTGATAGGTTTATGTCCTTAAGTCTTTGAAGTTGTCTTTTCCTTGTGAATGGTACTATCGTTGTTTTCACCTGATTGATGTTAAGTCCGACATTATGGCACCATTCCTTGGTTACTTTAAGACCCTTTTGTATGATGTCTCCAAGGGTTTCTTCGAACTTGCCCCTGGCAATCAATACAATGTCATCGGCGTACGCCTGACAGTTGATGAAATGGTTGGTTAATTTTTCCAGCAGTTCGTCTACAACTAGGCTCCACATTAAGGGTGATAGTACCCCTCCTTGTGGACATCCTCTCGTTGTGTTTACTCTGATGGTTCCAGATGGTGTTTGAGTCTCTGCTGATCTAGTGCTCAGCAGCTCACACATCCAGTTGGATACTGTACTGTTAACTCCTTTCCTATCCAGGGATCGTTTGATCGCATCATGTGAGGTGTTGTCAAATGCTCCCTCTATGTCTAGGAAAGCGCACAGTACTATTTCTTTTGCCTCCAGGGCACTTCGAATTATCTCCGTCAGCTGATATAGGGCGGTCTCTGTTGATCTGCCCGCTCTGTATGCATGCTGACGATGATGTAAGGGGGATGTGTTCAGAACATCTTCCCTTAAATAATTGTCTACAGCCTTTTCTGTCATCTTCAGAAGAAATGACGTAAGGCTGATGGGTCTGTACGATTTTGGCTGTGTGGGGTCTTTTTTCCCGCTTTTGGTATAAACACAACCCTTGCTCGTCTCCATTGCATTGGTATGTGGCCCAAGGCAATACTGCTCCTTATTATCTTTAGCAGGTGTGGTATTAGTACCCTTTGCCCTTCTTGAAGAAGGGCGGGTATAATGCCGTCCAGTCCGGCAGATTTGAAAGGCTGAAAGGAATTTATTGCCCATTTCAGCCGTCCCTCAGAACAGATGGTTGATGTTGTTTCCCAGTCTTCCCTCCGAGGTCTGATTGAAGTGGTATTGATTCCTGGCTCAGTACTAGGCGAGCTGCCAGGAAAGTGAGTTTCTAGTAGCAATAGTGCCCTTTGATTCTCATCTTCCGTGAACTCGCCATCTGGTTTCCTCAGAGACATCGGCACCCCTCCTGACTTCGCAAGAGCTTTGTGTAGCCTTGCCGCAGTAGGGGTGCTGGTGATTGTCTCACAGAATTTTCTGAAGCTATTTCTTTTAGCTTTTCTTATTTCCTTATTATATGTAGTAAGGGCCATTTGGTAGCTTTGCCATTCTCCGCTGCGCTTTGCTTTATTGAAAAGCTTCCGCACCTCGGATCTTAATTTTGACAAGTTATTGCTCCACCACGGCGTCTGTTTCCTGTCCCGTTCTCTACTTAGGAACAGTTTTCTTCGAACGCAGTGATGATGGCGTTTGTTATGCCTTCCACTGCGCTCTCTAGCTCTAGGGGGTGTCCCGGAGCCTTCCTCAGACTAAGGCGCCCCAGATTGCTCTCTAAGAGCAGTTCTATAAGTTTCCCAATTGGTTTTCCTTGGGTTTCTTACTGGATTTCTCGTGATACTTGTGCTGTCCAGGTCGAATACTATTATTCGATGGTCAGACAATGACGGCTCACTAGATACTCTCCAGTTACTAATTAATTTACTTACGCTTGGGCTACCAAGCGTGAGGTCTAGTACTTCCTCCCTGACAGTAGTTACAAAAGTGGGGGTATTTCCCACGTTTATAATATCAAGTGACGAACTCATAATAAATTCTAGTAGGTACTCACCCCTGGTGTTGGTGTCGGTGCTCCCCCATATGATGTTGTGGGCATTTGCATCACACCCTATAAGGAGCGACATGCGGAGCTTGTTGCAATGCTCCACCAGTCGCTGCATTTCGGATGATACAACCGGCTCATCCCCTGCACAGTACGCCGATACGATGACAATGGTGCGGTGACATCCTTCAACATCCAGATGTACCTGAATTGGCACCAGATTTCGTGTCGCGTATTCTGAAAGTAGAATAAATTTATATTTATTGTTTATTAGAATGCAAGCTCTCGGTTTCTCGGCCCGGGTGTCCCATATTACCTTTGCATCCCTGCTCGCCAATCCTTTGACTTGTCCTTTCAGGATCCATGGCTCCTGGATCAGTACTAGTCCTAGGCTTTGGCAGGTAAACATCCTAGATATAGTCGCCGAGGCGGCTATAGCATGGTGAATGTTTACCTGTGCTAGTTTGATTTTGCTGTTGGTGGGGTTCATCGTTGGTGGGGTTCATCGCGCGGGGCAGTTGCCCCGTCCTCCTTCAGCAACGAATCTTCCTCCTCCTGGGTGATTTCCTGGAAGAGGTCGATGACCGTGTTGTCCATTTCCCCCTCAGAGATCATGCTCTCCGAGCTGGACATAGACTCCTCGGTCTCCTCAGGAGCCTGCTCCGCCGATTGGACAACGGAAGAAGGTGCTTTAGTCTTCGGAGGAGCAGTATGCTCCACCTCGGACTGCGCGCTCTGCGAATTCAGATTTGATGCTGGCTGGGCTGTTTGCCCAGATATCTCGTCCGACCTCTTGAGTCCGCACACCGCAACCCTGCCGAATCGGTAGCTCAGGGATCCTTTTTGGGATTTTATGGCGTCGAAGGATTCTCGGTCGATGCCAAGAGCCAGTACCTGCCCGGTTCCCTCTTTTCGACAATTGAGAATCTTCCACGCCTGGACGTTAAGTCCCACATTCTGTGCTTCCAGCAGTGCCAAGGAGGTTTTAGCTTCTTGCTCTGCACTGCGTGGAAGGAATATCGTTATGGAGTAGGACCGTGGTATATCAGTCCCACTGCAAGCCATGAGGCGTGTCCCCTTCCATTTCCCCAACTTTGGGGCTACTGCCTTTAGCCACTCAGCTGTCTGCGGAGTCTCGCAGTCCACTAAGAGCATTCCATGTTTGAAATGTATGCCCTGGAATTTGAGCTTATGCTCCCATCCCAAGGCCATTTCCAACACAATTGCGTCTTCAAGTGCCGTGAGGTCTGGGTTGCTGAGGATCTGCTGCGGATATTTCACCGGGAGAACAGCAACCTGCTCAGCAATCGCACCTGTCTCGCGTCTACTGCTAGCCGGGAAGGTTTTCACCGCCGTAGCATAGCTTCGACCGACCACGGTGGCGCTTGCTTTTGCAGGCTTTCCCGTGGCCCCCTCGGTACCTTCATCCACCTTCTGGTTTTTGGCTTTATTTGTTTGGGGGGGGGGGGGGGGGGGTGATGTTGCTGTTCCCCCTTTTCCCCGTCGCCACTTCTATACTTTCGGGCTTGGCCCGATGCTCCTCGGCCCTCCTTTTGGCTTCCTCGGGCCCGAAGCCTTTATTGAGGTAGCGGAGGTACCATTTAGTGCCAGCACCACCAAGTCCCCTTCGCATAGGGTCGTCCCTCGCGCCTGGTTTCCCAGGTGGAGGTAAGGCTGGCTTATTCCTCTTCCTTCCGGTGTTGTTGTCGGGGGGTACAGGGGCTGGTAATTGAGCTATGCTCTTTCCCACTGCCTTAGTTCCCTTCACCATTACTTCCCCGGTCAGGGAGGGGATTAGGATTTGGCTCCTATCCCCACTGCATGCACCTGTCGGTGCTACCGGGCTTCTTCCCGGGCCTTTTGGCACCCCCGTGACTTGTCGTGAGGTGACGATGGTTCTTTGACTGGTGCTGGGTTGCACCAGTTTAGAGCCTCCCTTTCGACTTGTTCCGGGTCTATCATGTGCCAGGCGGTCGTCATGGATGTCCTGCTCCATCCGACCAATGACTTCGTCTGCGGTCTGTCCCCGCAATTTGTTTGTTTTGTTTTGTTTGTTTTTGTTTGGTTGTTTCATTTCCCACGAGTAGCGCGGGAAAGACGGTCAACCACGCCAGAGCCCCGCATTAGCGTGGTAAGGCCATGGTTACTCTCTGAGGTGGCCCGGTATCAGAGAGGCTCCGCTAAAATACAGCCGGATACCCCTGGCTGCAAACCATCCAATAAGCACGGGTCGCATGACACTCTGGATTAGGGGTGGATGGACGTTAAGTCCTTGCCAGTTCTTGGTTGGCGCTCATCAATCGGCCTGTCTGCCATGGGTGGCCCTTAGACAGCATAGCCCGTTGAATCTTTGCACCGTAAGCATCCGCACCGGTACCATCGAATGCAATGATGGTACACACGTCAAGGTGACTGACAATCGCGAGAGGAAGACGTAGACTTGAAAACTGATTCAAAGTACGGCCATTCCTTTTTGTCCTGACCCGAAAATGACGGCAACTCCTGCACCTGGCAAGAACTGTCTTGTGACGTATCTTGGAACCTCTTATTATTCTTGTCGTGTGTGCGATCGTTTTGCTCCCAGACGGAGGAGTGGACTGTGCCTCAGAAGAACCACCCAACAATCGCTTGTGTCTGCAACCAATCTATCGAATTACTTCCAGCCTATCGCTGGGGAGCATCTTCCACTCTGCAGATTGTCATTTGCCTAATTCTTGCATTGAAACCGACGATGTTGCTAACTGCGTCTTCAGCTTGTCCATCTCAGCTTTCAATAACGCGATCTCCTTTTCCCTCTCGTCCACAGTAGTTTGGGATACCCTCGCCGCCTCAATCAAACTATCAACGGCAGCTAAGATATCAGATTGGGTCTCGACACCTGAGCTGCGAATATCAAATTCCTTATTTTGACTTTGACTAACTCCAACGCAATCCTCAGTGCGACAAAACCAAGGAGTACTAATGTCAAATAAAGAAGGGTTAAAATCCGCACACGTGTAGTGCCACCATCGTCTGCAAGTCTCACACGAAACCATCTCGTCGTCATCGGCCAAGCCACATTCCGATGCAGCACAGCTGTGTTCAGTCATTCTGCCGTTCGAATCTTGTTTCCAATCAGCACCACATAGGGAAGTCAGAGCTATCAAATAAAATTATGTTGGCGCGCCGCTTACTTTGCCTTCTGAAAGATTAATTCCCAAAAAAAATCTTGTTCTTTAGACGAATTCAAGTACCTATTGATTTTATTTGCTGAAAAAACAAATGATTTTTAATTACAACAATTTAGAGTTTAATTCTACCTACATAGGTATGAACCTTTGAATAATATAATTAATAATAAGCTGCGGCCAACTGGTTGCACTTCCCTTGTTGGTTTCCGATTTTTTCCTTTTTTCTTTTGTTGCGCCAAAGTTTCTCGACGAATTTTGACAATTATGCCCTTTATGAAGTGAAGGGTAAAGTCACGGCGGTAGCGTTGCCAGCATCAGCTTAGGTCTCTTTTAAAGATTGGAGAGTTAATGGGGTGCATCTATGGCTCGATGACAATATTTATATGTCAAATGGAAATATGTATCAAAATTAAAAAAAAATTCCGATAAAAAATTACTTTGTAAGAAACAATTTTTGTAGCAAGTGAAGATAACTTTCAGCGAAAAAAATTTAATTTGCTTACTTAATATCAATGAGTACTACTAAAAACGATTTCTGTTTTTTATTTGCACTGTTGAACTAAAATTGGTACCTCTTTATATGTAGGAAAAAATAAATCAGACTAGCTACGCGCTTTTCACTTCAACTCACTACAAACAATGCTTTCAAAAGAATTGACATGCAACTGCTCATACGATAGAGAGTTACATGTTGAAATAAGAAGTATCGGATTGATATTATTAAATATCGAAATTCGAAACAATTCTTCAAAATAAATTAGACGGTTAATATTAAACGGCTATATTGCCAAATTAATATTAATAATATTGAATTGATATTAAAAAAATATCAAGATTAGTATTAAAATGTAAAATTAATATTCAAAAATGTAAAGATTTCGACCCCAATAAAGAAAACAAAATGTTAAATTGATATTATGAAATATCAAAATTATATACGATACCTAATAATATTTATGTGGAATCATTATATAATATTCCAAAAAATATTTTATTACATTTCAACAAATTGTATTAAATATGTACTTACATATCAAATCCTCAAAAATGTGACTCAGTTTCCATTCTTTTAACAGATTTTGCAGTTCATTACCAGAACTTTCGTCTTCAACATGGTCCATTGACTGATTTACATCAAAATAATTTTGTACTTCTTACTCTGTTAGCACAACACAATCATTATAGTTAACGATAACATTTTCATTATTATTGTCCATATTGTATACAGCATCACCAATATTTTAAATTATTATTTATTAAATCACAGCACTTTAGCACTTGAAAAAAACGTCTGTACACTTCGGTAATTACAGGACAATTAGTAGTTAACAAGAATAATCACTTTGGCTTCCAACAAGTAAGAGCACGTTTCAAAAGTGGTGTAAAATGTAAGTGAGAGAGAGGGAGAAAGTTACACGCAAGGACGGAGGAGTGATTGGAAGCGCGCTATCGCAATATGTTTTGCGACAAATGTGCGGTGCAACACAGTGTGACCAGAATGAAACTGATCCACTACAATATGATTGATTATACAATATCGTTTAAATAAATGCACCAATGAGTTATACCCGAATCACGGTTGTTTTCCAAGTACAGAACTACATATAAACTGAAATAAAACATAATGTGCAAGACTTCGTTTTTGTTGACCTTATTAGAAAGGTTTTAATCTACTACTATTTGAGTATGAACTCGGGCTTTGTCGAAAAAAAACGCAGTCTGGGGGTTTACTTTTCGATAAGCTTGTCGAGTTGCGGACACTTTTTTTTTAATAGCAGTCAAAAATTGCATGCACTGCTTTACAAGAAGAAGATTTTGTAATTAAGAAGAATTCAAAATCTTCTTTTTTTATATATTTGTAATAACCATATGGTACCACCTACAACAATAATATAGTTTAGAGATCGCAGTCATGTTGATATTTTAAGATATCAAAATAATCTTAATTCACAGCCTTTTGTACATCAAGTTAATATTATAATAGCGTGAATATGATATTAAAATTATAGAAATATAAACCAAATTTTGATATTATTAATTCATATTGCAATATAAAAAATAATTAATTTTTTTATATTTTAATATCTACCTTACCTTATAATTATTGATCTTATATTTTTATTCTCATATTTACAATCTTTCGTATCATTGTTTGAGAAATTGATATGATATGCTATTTGATATTAATAAAATATTAAAATGATATGTCGTTTTTTTCGGTGTAAGTTTCAGAAACAATTCTGTGCACGTATGGGCACAGAACACTATATCCTCTCCAGTCCATTATAACTTCAAAACCGAAAATAGACCCTCCCTGCCCTCAAGAAAGCCGAATATGTTTCAGAATAACGGATTCGGGCAGCGATCGTATTCCCCTTGGAATAGAGTGTACCAAAATAATCAATACCCGCCGCCAAAGGGCCCGAAGACTGCAATCAAGATGGAGGTGGACCGTTCATTCCAATCGAAAAATATTAATTACAAGAATCGATCCAATAACCCAGTTAAACGGAAGGCCGACTCAGACAATAATCACAGAAAGCAACAACGACTCCACCATATGGTGACAGATGCCCCAGAAACGAATGAGGAGCCAATCGCCTCCTGTTCAGGGGATCCCCTAGGTGGGGAAAATTTTATGGATGGCGCCTCGTTTCCAGCATACCATATATAGAGTACGCTACACCGGACGGGAAAACATTCGATTTTCTTGTTGATACTGGTGCAAATAAAAACTTCATTAAATCAACACTGCCACTAGAATCTTTCCCTGTCCAAAAACCTTTTTAAATGATTTTATCTGCGTACTATCTCTACATAAAGTAGAATCAATTCGCCTGCCCGTAAGGGGCTAGGTACAACCAGGTTATAACCTATACAAATAAAATAATAAAAAAATACATATTATCTATTAATAAAATATTATTACAAATTGCCCCCAAAACCAGTGGGTTTGTCTGCAGGCGGTTATTTATAAAAACGTAATATACAAAATTATGCTGTAGCTTACTTATAATAAATACTATTTGCACTAATTAATTTCCCGGTACATAACAAAAACATATTAAAATCGAACATCAGAAGATGTGTGCTCTCCATTAATATAAGATAAATTAGTGTAACGAAGGTAATGATTCTTTAGTTTTTTTTACACTTTTTAAAGTTAACAATATATTTAAGCTCATGTGGTAAGTTATTGATAACTTCCAGAACTGCATATTGTAGTTGCCTTTAGCCGTAGATATTGTTGAAAGGAGGTATATGAAGTAGGCCTCGTGCCTGTCTTCGTGTGTTAACGTTATGCTTAATTGGAACATTAAAGCGGGCATATTGATAATACTCCAACGCCAGCGTCATCCGAAAGATATTTTCTACTGAAAGAACATTGAAATTTGTATCGCCTCGCCGTCCACTTCCCATTATAATCCATACTATTGAGTTTTGTATTCTCTGCAGCTTTTCAAGATGCGTTTCCCCAAGCAACAATCCCATAACGAAGGTTAGATTCTACCAGTGCGTAATATGCCTGTCTAAGCACCTGGAAGTTAGAGTTTCGTTTTAGGTAGACAATGGCAAGCATTGCCTTTTTTAATTCGCTTCTGACTTTATCCATTTTAAGTTGCAATCAATTACAACCCCTAAATATTTAAACTCTTTTACCAGTTCAAATTCTCGTTTCAAGCTTCCGGGACATGCCTGATTTTCAAAACATATTTTAATCTCCGTATCTTGGTAACAAGGTTGACGTATGCGCATGACTTTTGTGTTTGCGGCATTTATTATTAGCCCCATATCATGGCACCATTGAACTGTTTTATTAAATTCTGCTTGCATCTCCTGTATTGCAATTTGTAAGCTTTGATCAGACACTATAAGATCAGTATTGGCAGCAAATGCAAAAGTAGAGTTGTTCTCAAAAGCTCTCAAAAGTTCGTTTGTATATATGATATACAGAAGTGGCCCAAGCTTTTTATATTAACAGCCCTGCTGGAAAGATCCTGGTGGAAAATAAAATTTGCGGCAAATTCTTCTCTTGGGTTGGCTGCGATTTAGATGTTACCTTTTTCATTCTCCCCCGGCTAGATTCGTTCGATGGAATAATCGGCGACGATACCTTAAAGGTATAGAGCCGCCATCGATAGGGAAAAGAATGAACTAATCATTAAACCCGATATAAGAATTCCCCTTAAAACAAATCTTCTGACATCGTAAATAGTCTGGTTATACTCAATAAAAATGTTTCCGAATCAGAGTTACCCATACCCGGCTTGCATGCGATAGGAGGTTGAGAGGCAGGTTAACGAACTTTTGGCGGAGAACATCATCCGACCATCGAGCAGCCCATATAACTCACCCCTATGGATTGTTCCTAAGAAACCTAAGCCTAAAGGGGAAAAACAGTACAGAATGGTTATAGATTACAAACGTGTTAACTCTGTAACAATTTCTGACACTTACCCTATTCCAGATATAAATAACACTCTTGCAAGCCACGGGGATGCCAAATTCTTCACCACATTGGATTTGACTTTTGGCTTTCACCAAATAGCCATGAGGGAAATGGACATCCCTAAGATCGCGTTCTCTACGATGAACGGTAAATTCGAATATGTTAGACTACCCTTTGGACTCAAGAATGCCCCGGCGATATTTCAAAGAATGATAGAATACATGCTAAAAACGGGAAAACTTCTTATGTCTATATAGATGATATTATCATCTATAGTAGGACTGAATACGATCACTTAAATGACATAGAGGTAGTCTTCTCAAAAATTCATGAAGCGGGATTAAAAATCAATTTAGAAAAAACACACTTTTTAGACACAAGCGTGGAGTTTCGCTGATATCTAGTGACCTCTGAAGGCATTCTTCCCAATCCAGAGAAGGTAAGGGCCATTGCAGCAATTCTTCCTCCGAACACCTTAAATGAGTTGAAGAGTTTCCTCGGTTGCAAAACCTCTAACAAACATGACTCGTGGTGAGCTATCACAGGTAAGGGTCAACCAATCTAAGAAAGTTTCTATTCAAGTCGACGAAGCCGGACTTAAGGCATTCGCAACTCTAAAGCATTTCCTTACATCGGCAGATGTATTGGCTTTCCCGGACTTTGACAAACCCTTTAACTTAACAACAGATGTTTCAGATTATGCCACTGACGCTGTACTGTCTCAAGGCGAGCCCGGTAAGGATAAACCAATTTCATTTATCTCCCTTTCACTAAGCAAAACGGAAGAGGGCTACGCAGCGAATGAGAAGGAGCTTCTTGCCATAGTTTGGGCGCTTGACAACTTCAGGAACTACCTATATGGTGCAAAGCAGATCAGGATATTCACTGATCACCAGCCCTTGACTTTCGCACTCAGTAATAGAAATTACAATGCGATGCTTAGGCGCTGGAAATCAAGAATTGAAGAATAAAACTACGAGTTGATTTACACACCTGGCAAATCAAACTTTGTGGCAGATGCTCTCTCGCGACGGTAGTGGAAGACGTAGCCAGCGCAGAACGCAGGTTCTCTATTATTGAGAAAGAAGAAGGTTCACCGAGCTCCCAGAGAGAACAATGAACAGATCCTTGAACAATTTTACTTCCCACAAATGGTGTCCAGTATAAAAATATTCGTTTCATCTTGTGAGGTTTGTAATCTCAATAAATACGACAGGCATCCCACAAACCCTGAATTACAGGCTACACCTGTTCCTAAATATCCATGCGAGGTATACATACGAATACAAATGGACATTATGGAAATTCAAAACGAAAAATTCCTGACTGTTGTGGATAAGTTCTCCAAATTTTCAAAAAATTTTCACATTAACGACAAATAAGCCATTTACATAAGATCCAAAATTATTTAGATATTGCATTACTTTACAGTAATTTCTCTCTCTCTAGTTTTGGTCACAGACAATGAAAGGGGTTTCCTCAGCCAATTGTCTTAAATTTGATCAGAAACTTAGGGGTTAAACTGTACCTTACGCCATCCCACAGAAGTGAGATTAATGGCCAAATAGAGAGGGTACATTCAACAATTATAGAGATATACAGGTGCCTTAGAGCAGAACACTCAGACTTAAAAGTCAAGGAACTCGTCTACACGGCTGTTGATCGGTACAACAACACCGTACAGTCTGTGATCAACAGGAACCCCTGCGATGTATTTTACAATAGGTCACAGAGAGTTAATTACCAAAATCTGCTGAACATCCGTTCTAAGATCAACAAAGATCTTAGGGGGCTTATCAAAAGAAATATGTAGGCTAGGAACAAAAGACTGAACCTAAAAAGAGTGATCCCGAGAAAATACTGTCCAGGGGATGAAGTATACTACACAGCCATTATTTGCAGGAAAATCAAAAACAAGCCTCTGTATAGGAGGGAAATCTTAGCCCAAAATAATCGGGTAACTATAATGACAGTGAGCGGAAAAAATATTCATAAGGCTCACCTAAAAAACATTAAATAACTCATGTATGATTGCGTTTTACTGTGAACCAGTGTGAGGTTCAGAATAAATTAATTTCTTTAAGTTTGATCAAGGAAAAATCCTTTACTTTGGAATTAGAAGGAACATCTGGATAATTACATGCATTGGGTTTTAGATTAGGAAGATTATACAAAGAATTCATAATTTATTAAATATGTCAGCACAAGTAATTCTTTTTTTATGTTGTTTTGAATGAATCTTACAATCATTACCACGTGAAGTGTACGGCTGGAGTTACAGCGCTGTTTCACGGTTAGCCACAAGCGATCATCAGACTCCTTCTGTGGTGATGGTCTGTCTTTTTCCTTCATTTTATCCCGAAAATCCGTATCTTCCACTGGGATTCGAACCTAGACCAGCGTCTTCTCAGGCAAGCACTCATGCACTGTGCCATTTGAAGCCACGAGTTCATCCAGTTTTTATCGGGGCCTTATAACCCACTTAAGTGGGACATAAGTTCCGATAACTTAACTCTGTGAGTAAGTCTTGCAGTGATCAGTTGTTCTATTTATATTCTCTAAAGTTAAGTGCTAAACTGGTTGTTACAAATTGCGCCAAGTGTGAAAATGAAATTATGGAATGCAACTTCGTCAAATGTGATTCATTTTGCAATTTGATTTTCCACAAGAAATGTGCAAATATTTCGGAATCAATTTTTAAACTCTTAACCACTGACATTAATATCATGTGGATATGTACTTCGTGCGTTGTGTCTCACGAATCAAACAATTTGCTATTCGAAACCGTTAAGCAACTAGCTAGTAACATTTTCGAGTTAAAAGAACAATTTCATCAAAATTTCAGAGTGAATTTGTTTAGTGGAGACCAGAAATCGTCTCAAAAATCTTCTAAAAAAAGGAAAATAAAAACGGTAAATCACTTGAACTCAGATCTAATGATGCAGTGAATCATCAGAATATTTTCTCGCCGACGTCCAATGCAATTGCTGTTGTTAGTGCCGCTCCGGCTAAGACAGTTGTATTTGGAAGTGAGTTGCCACTTTCCCATAATAGTGAGCCAATTACGTCGTGTCAAAGTGTTGAGCCGCCTCCCGTTGACGAATTAAATTCAACTCTCCGTCCGGGTGATAAGCATCTCATTGATGCTGGTCCCAGAAGCAGTTCTTCAACTATTCCTGCTCCATCCAAAAAAACTCCCAACATGGAATAAAAATAATATTGCCGTCATTCCGTCCTTTCGCGATTCACTTCGTCAACCACTGGTGACTCTATTAAAAATTACTGCTCTCAGAGACTTAAAATTCCATTTGATCAACTGTTGTGAATGCCCTCATTACAAAAGGTGCTGATCTCAGCACTCTTAAATTCATCAACTTTAAGCTTGCTGTACCTGCTACTTCTCTACAAAATGCTCTTAACGCTGATATTTGGCCGCTTAATATTCATGTCAGGCTGTTCAACTTAGATCCAAAAAACGAGGAGGCGCTGAAAATCCCAACGCCACTACATTAATTATAAATCAAGATAGTTTTGGCCCTCGTTCTCAGTATCAGCCTAGTTATTTGCCTCCGCTATACACATCGTTACATACGAGTACTCCATTTCCATGCCTCTCGTCGTCATCATCATCGTATTTGTCTGTATACTATCAAAACGCCAGTGGTGTACGCACAAAAACTAACCAACTCTACCTTATGCTGCCTCTTCCCACGATTTTGATGTAATCGTTATCACAGAGACTTGGCTAAATGAAAATTTCAGAATTGTTTGACTCGCACTATGTAGTCTTCAGGCATGATCGTTCTCTTTCGACTAGTTTTACAAGAGGTGGAGGAGTTCTCTTGGCTGTGCGTGCATCTCTCTCCGCTAAACAAATTTCTCTACCTATATAATGCTCCGACGACATCGAACAACTCTGCGTCTGTGTTGCTGTTGCCGATTTTAATTTTGATTTTTATTTTGTTCTAAGTTATACGAGTATCTCATATCTTAAATATTACTCATATTTGTAATTTATTAAATTCAAATCAGTCTCCTGTTATACTTGGCGACTTTAATATTGCAAACGTTGAGTGGAGAATGACTGGAAGCGACAAAACTTTCACGGCATACAATGTTAGAAATGATATTGAGTCGCTTCTTGATTCGTTATCCGCTCTTTCTCTTCATCAAATTAATAATGTAAGGAATGATTTTGCAAGAATTCTTGATCTAGTTTTTGTTATTGCGAATGATTTTATTATAACTTTAGATAACAAATCATTTCCTTTGCTTTGTAATTCGAGACATCATAAAGCTATTTTAATTCGTTTTGAAGCCTATACGTTTTATAACTTTAAATGCGAAAAAAATGTCAAATTCTTTAATTTTAAGAAAGCTAATTACGAAGGCTTAAATAATATTTCTTGTTCGATTGATCGGCAAAACCGCTTTTTGGGATTAAATCTGTGTGACGTGTATTGCATATTCAAACTTATTTTGTTGCAAGCGTTTGAAATGTATGTGCCCATTGGCAATAAGCGATTGTTCCCTAAGCTTCCATGGTTTAATACTCGACTTAGCCATTTAAAGAATTTAAAAACTAAATTTTTTAAAAAGATGAAAAGCTTTGGCTGATAGGGACAATTTCCCTCGCCTTAGAAAGGAATTCGGGTTTCTCAATAGGTTTCTTTATCGAAGCTATATTTCGTCTATGGAATCTCGAATCAGAGCGGATAGTAGGTGTTTTTGAATCCATTATAATTCGAAAAGAAAATCCTCTGGTTTCCCAAAAGAAATGATTTTTCAGGGGGTGGTATCGAACGGATACGACTCTACGAGCGAACTTTTTGCTTCTAATTTTTTACCCGCTAACAATGCAGTGAATTTTTGTTTTAGCCATATTAGTATGTACCATCACTGATGTTGGCAACTTGGAGCTCTCTGCTGACGATTTTCTCCTTGCCCTTAATAGTATTGATACTAACAGAGGCGCTGGTCCCGACTTGCTTCATCCCGTTCTCTTGAAGAACTGTTCGTCTTCACTATTTCTGCCATTAAAATTGATTTTCAACCTTTCACTTTCTACCGGTGACTTTCTGGACGATTGGAAGATTGCTCATATATCGCCTATTCATAAGAGCGGGCAATAACATTTAGTTGAAAACTATAGGCCTATAAGCAAGCTTTCAGTTATCCCAAAGCTCTTCGAAAAAATCGTTAAGGAAAAATTGTATTTCAATGTAAAGCAACATTTATCTCCTATGCAACATGGTTTTGTTTCCGGTCGCTCTACCTCGACAAACTTCGCCCTATTTTCTAAATTCTGTGTTAATTCGATCGAAGGCGGTGTGCAGCTTGGTGTGTTGTATACCGATTTCGTTAAAGCCTTCGACAGAATCAATCACTCACTATTGATAGGAAAGTTAGACAAGCTTGGGTTTCACTCTAACATCTTGAAGTGGCTTTCTTCTTATCTTTTCAATAGGAAATGTATCGTCGAAGTTGATGGAAGGAAGCCATTTAGGGCCGTTGCTATTTGTAGTCTTTGTAAATGAAATTCCTCAGCTTTTCACAAGGTGCGAATGTCTGTTATTTGCAGATGATTTTAAAATGTTTTGTAAAGTTTCCAACTTTTCGGATTGATTAACATTTCAGCTTGAGATGAACCTGTTTTTACAATGGTGTTCCGAGAACGATTTGGAGCTTAGTTTGCCTAAATGTAAAGTTTGCACGATTCCTCGTTCTCATAGTCCCTTGCTTCACTCATACGACGCTGGAGGTGTTGCTTTTAGTAGAGTTTCTGAAGTTAAGGATCTTGGGGTTATTTTCGATAGTAAGTAAGTAAGATGGCAGGTGGCAATGGTGCGATGGTAGTGTATTCAGTAAGTGATTGGCAGGTCTCGCGTTCGAATCCCGACCAGGGCCATGATTTTTATAAATTGAATACACACAACAAAAACAGAACTCCCTAAAGCAATTTAGGTGCCACCTGTGGAGAAAAAAAATCCATCGCACCAAACTTCTTTCCTATCTTTCTATTCTTTCATACAGTAAGTAGCACCCAAAAATAGGCAATGCATTTGCAGGGAGCTACTTACAGCAACTAACAAAACGCCTGCGCTGTGGTTTCCACTATAAGGGTACTGTGTACTACAGAAAAAAGAAATCCCTTTAGCGCACGCAAATTTTAAAAAAAAAGTTATCTTTCAATTCGCATATCGACTAGATTGTCTCTAAATCGTTTTCCCTTCTAGCTTTCATTAGAAGGAATTGTGAAGACTTTCGTGATCCATTCGTACTAAAAACTCTTAACTGATCTTTAATAAGATCCAGATTAGAGTACTGCTGTGTAATTTGGGATCCTTTTTATGGTGTCCACTCTTCTCGAATAGAACGGATCCAAAAGCGCTTCACTCGCCCTGCTCTGAAGAGATTTAAAAGGGTCTTTGAGCTTATGTCTTCGGGACTTATGTCCCTGCGCCTCAATTTTCACCCTCGCTCCTACGCATGTACACTATCCCATTCCTAGTCCAAACGTATTTATATTTCGTCCTGTTTGCTGATACTGTTCTTAAATCTGTGTCATAACTAAGTTTACATTAAGTTTTAAGTGCAACTTAATTTATTTTCAGTTGTCAGAAAATATTTAAGTTGTACTTAGCTAAGATAAAAATAATTTGAAATGCAGTCAACTTTTCTGTATTGCTAAATGTCAAATAAACTTCAAATGGGTTTTATTTTAGTTCGCAAAAGTGAAATTGGAAGATTTTTTAATATAAAGTTTATTTTTTCGATAATGGCAGATAAAAAAAGAGTGAGAAATCAAAATTGTTCGTTAAATGAAAAACGCACGCTTCTTCAATGCGCCTTTGAAGAAAAATTAATAATAGAAAACAAAAAAACAGACGGAGTAACTTGGAAAGAGAAGGAAGCTGCTTCGGAACGAATTACCGCTTGCTTTAATTCCCAATCGGCGTCTGCATGTTACAGGAGTATTAAAGCGCTAAAAAAATTCTACCAAGCATACAAAAAAGAAATAAGGAAGACGGCCGCAGATGAAAAAATATCAGTGATTCAGACTGGAGATGGCAAAGCGCAACACGTGACTGATCCCAATTTGACTCTTAACTCTTAACACGATCCTTGAAACAGTGAAAACATGCATCTCCCCAAAATCAGCAATACTTAGAAGATGATTCCCAGTGGCAAAAAATCGTAGAGTTACCAAAAGCTGGTTGATGGGTGCGACGTGCGATGGAATAGTTTCTAGAGAATATAAAGTTATAACATGAATTTAAACAAAACTCATTTAATACCTGTTATAAGGCCGTTCTAGAGCTTCATCTATTTGTTCTAGAACATGAACAGTCATGGCTTTAATTAAGCGAAATCGTTTTTAGAAGTCAAGTTCAGCAAAGCTATACAAATACTCAATTCTATCGTTAATCTGACGAGGAACACCCACTTCAATGAGTTCCAAGACTTCAATATCGTCTTCCAATAAATCTGTTAATTCGAAATCCATTTTGTTATTTTAATTTGCTTAAAGCAAGAACTATATTTGTTTGCGCTACAGTTTACTCAAATGTCATTATAAAATACTCGTATAACCTTTAAAACTGCCTAAGCGCAACCTAAACGCTTTATGGCCTAATATTTCTTCCCCATAAAATAAGTTCCACTTAGTCTCATTTATGGCAAACTTTGATTTTGGTGCAAACCAATAAGTTGCACTTAGTAATTTATGTGGAACTTAATTCGCTATGTGTAGTATCAGCAAACGGGCCGAGATCTTAATTTTAATTAATTTAATTTTTAATTTGGTGGGAGCATTGGCCCCCATTTATTCAGCTTAATACAAGCTATATGTCTTTAAACTACAAAACTAAGACTTATAGCTAGACTTATTAAAACTAATACTTACAAGCTAGAGACAAAAATACTAAAACTGAAGACTAAGGCCCGTTTGCTCATCGAAGAAATGAAAATATTCCTTTCTTACGTACCTATATCTGTCGGGGAACACCAACTTCGATAATTTCAAGTACCTCGACATTGTCTTCCAATAAATCCAGGAGCTCAAAATCCATTGTTAGGTTAGGTTAGGTTTGAAGGGAAGTGCACAGCAATTGCTGTGCTTGCACGGGGCCCATTGGTCCATTGTGATCCCTTTTTGTTTATCGTGGTAAAAAACTTCACTTACAATAAAAACACTTACCATACTTCGTTTAAATTATTCTTGCTGGTTGGCCTATTTTTTTTTTTTTTTTTTTTTTTTTTTTTTTTTTGTCGGGATGTGTGAAACTTTCTGCACTGGAGCACTCAGACTCAATACTGGTCCATTGTACTGCCAGGCAGACACACCACATTTTACTGTGGGAATTTACTCGTTTTTCTAAGAAAAACGAGAAGGCGCTTCAATGATAAGGAGCTTAGGTTTACAGCACTCCCCATATCCGCACCAAATACCTGCCACCTGATACGAGCAAAAGCAGCACAATCACGGAGGAAATGTTCCGCAGTGTCGTCGCTTTCTCCACAGGCTTCGCAGTTGGTGGTGTCGCTTAGGCCTAGCACCTTAAGGTGTTTGGCAAAAGCGTAGTGTCCCGTTAGAACGCCAGTAGTCTGTCTGCAGTCTTTTCTGTTGAGAGACAACAAGAATGCCGCGGATTTCCCACAGACGTCGGGGAGCATTTGCTTAGTCTGTCTGCACCCTGGAGAGTCATGCCAACGGCGATTGTGTTCATAGGAAACCCAACCGTCAATGGAAGCCCTGACCGAGGACGCAGGCAGACAGATCGCTGGTTCAGGTCCTGAGAGGTCCCCCTCTGAGCCTTGTCTAGCAAGTTCATCATTTAAGTGAATTCAGCCTTCCGACCGAATTCAGAGATATCTTGCATTCACGTACTATTTTGGAGGTAGTTAAGGGTTTGAGTAAGGCCTTAAGCGCAGCCTGACTGTCGCTACAGACGCAGATACTTCGCCCCCTCCACCTGTTCCTCGTAACATAGTCCATGGCCATTAGGATAGCATAAGTCTCTGTTTGGAAGACTGACGCATGTTTGCCTAATGGAAAGAAAAGTCTAACGCTATCGCTCTCCACGAAGACACCAGCACCAGATCCTTGATCGGTTTTGGAGCCATCCGTAAAGATTCGACTGCATTCCCTTCCAGGTTCAGAGTCCGGCCAGAGCCAGTCCTGGACGCGAGGAAAGTCGACCTCGTATTTGCGCTCTAGCCGAAGTTCCGGTGTCATCGCATCAGACGGCATATCCATAAGACAGGAGTCGAAGGACAACCGTTGCGCAAGTTCATCAAAACTCCAGTGCGAGTTATACCAAAAGCCACCTCTTGTAAGACGTGAGATAGCCTTGATTGTACATCCCATGATGTAAACATCAAGGGGCGGAAGGTTCAATAGTGCATCTAGGCCGGAGCCAGGCGTGCTGGGGAAGGTCCCCGTGCAGCCGAGACATACCTGCCTTTGGAGTTTGGCAAAAGCAGCAGTGACGTATTTACGTGAAAGCTTATTCCACCAAACAACCGATGCGTATGCTATAAATGGTCTTATCATAGCCGTATAAATCCATAGGACTCTTTTCGGTGATAAGCCCCATGTCTTGCCGAAAATGCCTTTGCACTGCCAGAAAATAGACAGCGCCTTGGCAGTCTTCAGCTCAACATGTTTGGACCAAAGAAGTTTGCTATCCAGGATGACTCCCAGATACTTTGCTTCATTGAAGAGTTGGATTGTGACGCCTTTTAGCACTGGCTGAGTCAACCCGACCAGCTTCCTGCTTCTCGTAAAGAGAACAACCTCAGTCTTAAGAGGATTGACCGAGAGCCCATTCCTAGTGCACCATTCGTCGATCACGTCAAGGGCCTCCTGCGCCTTGGCGCATACAGTCGCTAGGCATGATCCAACAGAAAGCACGGCAACATCATCCGCGTACGCCTGAGCGTAAATATTAGAACTGTTGAGTGCGTTCAACAGAGAGTCGACCAGCATACACCACAGCAGTGGAGACATGACGCCGCCTTGCGGGCAGCCTCTGTTTACCCCCGCCATAACATAGCGGCCACAATCCGCATCCGCAACCAACGTTCTATTCATTAGCATTGCTTTAATCCACAACACCAATGGTTCGTCTACTCCGTGTTGTCTGGCGGAGCTGCACATGCTATCAAAAGTCGCATTGTCAAAAGCACCCTCAATATCGATGAAAATGCCCATCGCGTATTCTTTTCTGTCAAGCGCGCCTTCAATTCTACCAACTAGATTTTGGAGCGCAGTCTCGCAGGATTTTCCGCGTTGATAGGCATGTTGCATCGGAGATAGTGGGTGCAATCGCAAAGCACCTTTGCGCACGTGAAGCTCGGCCAGCCTTTCCAAGCTTTTCAGCAAAAAAGAAGTCAGACTGATTGGTCTGAAGCTCTTGGCGAGCGAGTAGTCACTTCTGCCAATTTTTGGTATGAATGCCACTCTAACTGTACGCCAGGGTGTTGGAATGTATGCCAGTGCTAGGACAGCGGTGAAGATTTTCTTCATAGTCGGTAGCAGCTGGTTTGTACATTGTTGCAGCATGGCTGGGTATATTCCGTCCGTACCAGGCGACTTGAAGCCGTCAAAAGACGCAAATGCGTATTTAATGGCCTCGTCCGTCACCACGGCCTTCGCTATATACCAGCTACGCCGAGTTGTTTGTCTTGGCTCACTCATAGTCTCGGTAATCGGGGCTGGTTGTGAACCAATTGTAATCTGGTTACCTGGAAAGTGAGACTCCAGCAGATAACTAAGAGTTTCCGCTTTCGTCTCAGTGAAGGTGCCATCAAGTTTTCTAAGTGAGTCCAGTTTGGCTGGTTTGCCTTTTTTCAGAGCTTTAACCAACCTACTAGTTTCACCCAGCTTTTCAATCTTTTCGCAGAAATTCTTATAAGAAGCACTTTTCGATACCCGGATCAGCCTCTTATATTCCTTCTGCTTCGATCGGTAGAGATTCCAGTCTGTCTCCAAATCAGTCTTGAGTGACCTATTTAGAAGCTTTCTAGCTTCTCTACGAATTCTTTGCAGTTCCGAGCTCCACCAGGGAACCGGTGTTCTGCCAGGGGGTTTGCTTACTGGGCACGTCAGTTCAAAACAGCTAGTAATGGCACTATTCAGGTCTTGAACAGCTTCCTCTACCTTTTGTCTCGTCCTGAGTTTGGTTGGAGTTTTGAGAGTTTTCCCTAATTCCTCCCTGAAGCGTATCCAGTTGGTTTTTCTCGGATTCCTCCTCTCCTGCAGAGTGATGGCTTCACATTCGATTTGGAATTCGATATATCTATGGTCTGAGAGGGACACCTCCGAAGAGACCCTCCAGTTAGTAACCGCCTTAAAGTATCTATTTGATAAAGTTAGGTCGATCACTTCCTGTCTTCTTGACGTCGCAAAAGTTGGTTGCGAGCCAACATTGTTGATAGTAAGATCAGATGATAGAATGAAATCCAGGAGATGGTTTCCTCGCATGTTGCATTTGCTGCTGCCCCAAATAGTGTTTTGAGCATTGGCATCACAGCATATAACTAGGCCCATCTTCCTGGTGTCGCAATAGTCAATGAGTTCAGCAATTGCCCTCGGTGGTGGAGGCACTACTGAATCATATGGGAGATAAGCTGACGCCACGATGAATGTCTTCCAACTTCCATTCGTTTCGTAGCTAATGGCTGCAGCAACCAAATCTTGGCCACAAAATTGTCCAAGCTTAGTCGCTGAGAAAAGGTTCGACACAGCAAGACAAGACCTTGGTCTCTCGGACCGCTCGTCACAGAGTATCGTAGTGCCACGAACACCTCCAAGGCCACAGATGCGATTTTTCCACACCCATGGCTCCTGTATGGATGTTATGTGGGCTTTTGTATTCAACACAGAAAGCTTCTTACTGATGAGTGCAGTAGCAGCCTTGGAGTGTTGAAGGTTAATCTGAGTAAATCCAATCATTGGAAATACATCAGCTGGAAGTGTTCTAGTGGAAGGGCACGCAGAAGGTGCGCGCGCAGTTCCACCGACAGGAGTGCTTGAGGTCTTCTTCCTCCGTTTTTTCCTGTTCGAGCTATTGGAAGGGGAGGCAGCGTTGGTTTCAGTCAGCTGGCTGGTTTCGGTTGGGGTAACCTCTGCCGACCTGCATCTCTTTGCCGTCGCCGCCGGGGAAGGGCAGTTCTCAGCGCTTGCGCCTTCAACTGGCGGTGCAGTTTCTTTGCGCCGCACGATAGGCGCCTTTCTCCTTTTCCTCTTTCGCTGGCTCTTAGATGGACGCTGACCAGTGGACGCCGCCTCTGTGGCCCGTTTCACCTGTTCGGTTTCGCAGGCCTCGTCGGCAGCATCACACCTATCGGCTGTCTGTCTATTGGGCTGAAGATTAAGCGTATCAGGTTAAACCTCTCCGCCACTTTCTTCATGTTTCCAGCCCAGTCTACCGAACGTGTCGGAGATAGAGCTGCAGGAATCTTCGGAAGCAAACCTTTTCGCAACTCGAAGGTCAACGCCTGTACAGGCGGGCGGTATATGTATGTCGGTTGGGGCCTCCAGAATCCGTGCCCCGACCGTGGTCGAAAAGACCACGGGTGGATTTTCGCCCATGCGAGTACCACCTGGAGTATTTAAATCCTTAAGTTGTTCCTGCATACTTGTTTTTTGGTTTGGTTCGCGATAGAGCTTTGAAGGTGTATAAAACGCCGCTATGACTCTAAAACCTCGGATCACGAACGTATCGTACCGAGGTCCCCCTATCCACCACCTGGGGACGCGCCTGGTGGGTAACCAACCCGACAGGTTGGCCTATTGGAACCAACCTGTTTTCTTGACAAACCTGATTGTGTCCGTCAGTTGTACCTGCGCTACGTCTTCTAAGTCTTCGAAAAATCTGTTACCCAGATAGCGAAGTCGAGATGTCTGGGGGTTTGGACACTCGCAGAGCAGGTGTTTGATGGTTTCGGTTTCTTCTGTATCCTGAGAGCACCTGCAGTAGTCTGGTGAGCTAATGCCCAGCCTGTTTGCCATTACACCTATGGTGCAGTGGCTGATCAGTACACCGGTTAGGATACGTATTTCTAGTTTATTCATTCCCAGAATGTGTTTTATTCTTTTCTCGTCGATTCTTGGCCATAGGCTGCGAGATATAACACAGTCGTTCCTTTGGGACCAGGTAGTGTTAATTTGTTCCCTCAGTTTTTGGTCAATGTTTCTTTTTGCTGCACTAATTGGGATCTCTATTGACGTAATGGCGTCCATTGCGTCAAGTTCTGACCCTGTTCTTGCTAGCTCGACTGACTTTTCATTCCCCACGATGTCGCTATGCCCGGTGACCCAGCAGGGGGTGATCCTGTGTCTTTCGCCTATTTCGTTAGGGGATTTTAGGCAGTTCCTGACTGTTTTTGACTTTATGGTTTCGCTGTCTAGTGCTTTGATCGCCGCCTGACTGTCTACGAAAATTGTAATCTTGGAAGGATCCAGATTCTTCGTGGAGATTGTTTTTGCTGCCTTGTCTATGGCGACTATTTCGGCTTGAAAGACCCTGCATTCGTTGCGGAGTCTGTACGAGTCCTTTATGTCTAGGGGCTCGCAGAAAACTCCTGCTCCTGTACCTACATCCATTTTTGACCCGTCCGTATAGATATGGATTTCTTGTGCGCTGGCGTGCGCGTTCCAGTTCTCTCTTTGGGGTATATATGTAGAGTAGTTTTTCTCGAAGTTTCGATTGGGGATTATGTAGTCCGTTTTCCTGGATAGATCGATACCCAAGTAATTGTGAATTAGGGAGCTGTGCCCATAGGAGCTGTGTCTCCACATGTTTGCCTCCTTGAGGCGGAGGGCTCCTTTGGCTGACATGCTGCGAATGTATTCACCAATGGGGGTAGGTTTAAAATGACTTCCAGCCCGGCTTGGGGTGTTGATCTCATTGCTCCTGTTGTGCCGATACATGCTAATCTCTGTACCTTAGAGAGGTTATGGAGATAGGTAGTCCTTTCTGTTGCCTTCCACCAAACAATAGACCCGTATATAAGTATGGGTCGTATGATAGCTGTATACATCCAATGGGTTATGTAAGGGCGCATACCCCAACGTTTGCCAAAGGTCTTTTTGCATGCGTGGAAGGCACATAGAGCTTTTTTTGATCGTTCCTCTGTGTTACGTTTCCAAGTAAGCTGAGAGTCTAGGATGATGCCCAGATACTTTGCTTCCGGGGAATGTTTCAGACGAATTCCCTTTAGCTTTGGCATAATTCTCGATTTTTCTTTTCCCAGTGAACAGAACACATTCGGTTTTGATTGGATTATCTCCAAGGCCGTTCGGTCTTGCCCACGAGGATAATTCTTTTAAGGCAGATTCCATGTGTTCACTAATAGTGGGGAGATACTTTCCACTTATTAGAATTACAATATCGTCTGCGTATGCTACTATTTTCGTCTTTTTGACCTTTAGAGTCGTGAGGATTTTGTTGACCACTAGAAGCCACAGGAGGGGAGATATGACACCTCCCTGTGGGAGGTGCTGTTAAGCATTTCGTAAACCCAGTTCGTTATTTCTATTTTCGCTCCTTAGTCTACGAGCGCTGTTTTTATGGCCGCTGTTTTGACATTGTTGAAAGGTCCCTCAATGTCCAAAAATGCTGCCATGGTGAATTCTTTATGGTGTAATCCTTTTTCTATAATTGACACAACTTTGTGCAGGGCTGTTGCAACGGACTTGCCTTTGAGGTAGGCATGTTGAGTACTGCATAGGTTGTTTTCGTTTAAAAGGTCTCTTGTATATAAGTCGATTATTCTCTCTAGTGTCTTTAAGAGAAAAGAGGAGAGACTTATCGGCCTATAATCTTTTGCTGTGCAGTGTATATGTCTCCCTGCTTTGGGAATGAATATCACTTTTAATTCTTTCCAGCTTTGCGGTATGTAGCAGAGTCTTATACAGCTTCTGAATATCGCTTTTAGCCATGGCAGTATTACATTATCTGGTCCCGCCGATTTGTAGGCCTGGAAAGATTTGACTGCCCAAACAATTTTGTGCTCTGTTATGATACTTTCAATTGCCATGTCCGGTTGTATGTCTTGCGGAACGGGGGTGTAGTTGACTTCACATCCAGTGTTCTTGCTTTATTGTGTTCTTCGGCTGTTTGGTTATTTAGTTTTTTGTAAAATGAAAGATTGGTTCATTTACTTTCCCAACGTTTCGGCGGAGGTTGCCACCTTCCTCAGGGGAATCTTTATTACATACACAACAAATAAATAAATAAAAGTAAACATTAAGTGAACCAAACAACTATTGGATGAGATAAAACTTACAAATTAAGTTTAGAAAAAAAAAGAAAAAATTAAATAAAATAAAATAAAAACGTCAGCTATATTGGCACTTCGACTTGTTGAAGTTTTGTCCTTAACTTTGTGTCCGTTATTGTTTTGGTATGAGGGAGCAGTAGACAGCGGAGATGTTCTGTATGTCCTGTTTCCTGTTCATGTTGTTTTTGTTGTTTAAAATATGCAGGGTTTCCAATGTGAAGCGTTTTGATTTGTGTTTTTCCGTTTGTAAAATTTGTGTATTGTCGAAGTCCGGTCTATGGTTTGTGTCAATGGTATGGCTGGCTAGTGCTGTTTTGTTGGGGTTGCCTGATTTTATGTCGGATTTGTGGTTTGAGATACGTTGTTTGAGGAATTGCTGTGTCGTCCCAACGTAGCATAGATTACAAGGTTCATAATCTTTTCCTTTGCAATTAATTTTGTATAAAATAATTTATATTTATTTTTCAATATAAAACACAACACACAATTTGTTCAAATATATTTCTTATTTTATTCTTATTAAATTCCTCTATGAGGAAGCTTAGGAATATTTACAACCATCCACTGGTAGCTCCACTTAATAACTAACTAACATAGTACAAAAAGAGGCATTATATATTATTACCACTAGCATTACCACTAGCATGAAGATTTTTTTTTTTTTTTTTTTTATATAATTTGCGTGCGCTAAAGGGATTTCTTTTTTCTGTAGTGACAGAGTACCCTTATAATGGTAAAACCACAGCGCAGGCATTTAGTTTGTTGCGCAAGTGCTCCCAGCAATTCATTGCCTATTTCTGGGTGCTACTTACTGGAAGAATAGAAGGATAGGAAAGAGGTTTGGTGCGATGGGATTTTTTTTTCTCAACAGGTGGCGCCTAAATTGCTTTAGGGAGATCAGTTTTTGTTGTGTGTATTCAATTTTATAAAAATCATGGCCCTGGTCGGGATTTGAACGCACGACCTGCCAATCACTTTAGTGAATACACTACCATCGCACCATTGCCACCTGTTCCTGAAGATAACGCCGATCCGTTAATCTGCTGCTTGGCTGGAATTCCACAGGCTGTAGCTTAGCGGGTCGTGTGCACCTTGGAAAGCGTTTGGTGTTTGCTATGCTAGGCTTGGTGATGCTGCGGCCGCACCAACTGTTTTGATAGTGCAGCTTCTACCGTTTGCAGCATTACCACTAACATGGAGACAACGTCGATCCGTTAATCTGCTGCTTGGCTAGAATTCATATGCTGTAGCTTAGCGGGTCGTGTGCACCTTAGAAAGCGTTTGGTGTTTGCTATGCTAGGCTTGGTGATGCTGCGGCCGCAAGTAGAAAAATAATTGGCTCGACCCATCTTGTCGAGTATATCTTCAATTAGAGGAATTGGAAATTTATCCTCTTTGGTAACCTTGTTCAATTTGCGATAGTCAATAACTATACGCCACTCTTTATTTCCCATCTTGTCCGTTTTCTTGGGTACGACCCATATCGGAGCATTATATGGTGAACTCGAGTCTTTAATTATTCCTTGATCCAGAAGATCTTGGATCTGATTGTTGACTTCATTTTTATGTACCTCGGGATAGCGATATATCCGAGTGAAAATTGCGGAATTGTCTGCGACAGGAAGTTTGTGTTTGACGTGTGATGTAAATGTTAGGTCGTCACCTTTATGAAAGAATACATCTTGATATTCTTTCAGGGTTTTAGAGAGAATTCTTTTTTCTTCAATATTCATGTGTTCAGTATTTTTTTGTTCAAACTCGTCGAAGATAGTGTCATGTGGCGTTAAGCCGCTTAAGTGATGAACTTCCATCATGTAGTCTTGTTCGTCAATTAAATCAAAAAATATTGGAATTTTTATGTCATACAGTGTTAATGTCTTGGTTGCATAATCTAGTTCACTATTATTAGGTAATAGAATATTATTACCGATTATCCCATTGTAATTTGGACTAAAATTAAATATATGGAAAAGACAGTTTTCTTTTACTTTATAGGCGACTTTTTCTTTTGGAAATAATGCTTCATCTGTCACTACGACAGGGTTTCCTACTGTGTTAATTTGTAACGGTTTCTTTCTCGTTTGTATGTATTGGGGTGGAACGTCTATTTTATTAATGATACTATTTGTTGCTTCAGTATCTATGGGCATACGTATAACTTTGCCGTTTTTCTCTATTCTGAGATAGGGAAGCCCGGATTTATTTCCGAGGCTTGTGCCCGAAAATTTTGATTATCGTGAGTTTCGTTATTTCTTTCTAAATTCCTTTCAGTATTACTACTATTACTTTCATTGTATCCCGCAGGATTGTTAGAATAATTTCCTCTGTTGTAATTAACTTGTCTGTTAACCGGTGTTGGGTTACGTCTCAATTGACTACTACTTGGATCTATGTCCATAGGCTGTGGTCTAGAGTTGTTTTGGTTATAGTTCCTATCTGTGTTGTAATTATTTTGGAAAGGGGCTCTGTTTTGAAAATGATTGAATGGTGGTCGAAAATTATTTGTTCTAAAGTTGTTGTTAGGGTTGTTTCTATTTTGGCCAAATGCTTGGAAATTTTGTCTTCTAAAATTATATTGGTGATTCTGTGGCACAAACATTTTTGGTTGAACGTTCTTAACATTAAGTTTTGCCTTGGCTGTCTTTCTTCAAAAGGGTTTGAATCAACAAATCCTGCTTCTGTGAGCTCGTGTAGGGCTTCCTGCAAACTCATTGGTTTGAGGGCGAAAAGAATTGTTCGCATGTGTACCGGCAATTTCTCTTTAAAAATATGTAAGGCTGTAAGATGACTCGTATTATTGTTCACTTCATGGACTTTATTTTCTTGAACCGATTTTTGGTTCAAATCGCACAAAGTTTTTTGTATGTCGTTATAGAAATTTAAAACGTTACCTCTGAAACTGATTTGTCGTAGATCTTCGTACAACTGTAGGCTGTTCTTGAATCCTCCGAAATTATTAATTAGCATTTGTCTGATTTCTAACCAATTTTGTAAGTGGGAGTGAATCTCAATGCATCTTTTTGCTTTTCCAATAAATTTGGATTTTAAAATATTTTTGCACATCAGTTGACTTTGATTATCATACTCGTTAAGAGTTGGTATTATTCCATCTACATTTGTGAGGAATGTGTAAAGATCTTCAGTGCGACCATCAAACGTATTGAGTTTCTCAATATATTTTAGGGGATTAAGCGTTAAGCTCTTTTTGGGTGTATTATTTACTTGGGATGTAGCCATTTTGGTTTTCTGATAATTTTCTATACTTAATTCACTTTGATTAAACTTATGTTTATTTTTTTCAAAATTTGTTAATAAAATGTTGTCAATATATGAATTTTCACTTTTAGTGTCTAAAATATTATTGCCCAAACTAAGGTTTAAGTTGTTACTGCCAATTCTATTATCAATCTTATTTTCTAGTAATTTAATGTTTTTATTTTCAAAATTATTCTTACAATATTCAGGTATACTTCTGTTTCGAATTTCTAGTAGATGTAGGTCTTCTTCTTATGCTGAACTAGATTCCTCGTCAGTGTATCTGCTTTCTGAGTTACTTATCTTCTTCTTCTGCAATCTCTTGAACATCTATTTTATGCTATTTGTTGGGGCTCTAAAGCTGCCCTTTTCTTCCCGTCAATGTTAGTACGGTTTATCAATTTTGTATATTATTACTTTCACTTAGTCTATGAGGTTGATTAATTTCTCTCTATGAGTTTTGTGGTATTTCCATGTGCATTGGAGTGAACCACTAATTAATCGGTTTTTATTCACTGAATAGATTTGTTGGATCTTCGATCTTTCCACTGAATTTATTTAAAAATGTTTTACCCGTCAATGTTAGTACGGTTTATTCACTTTTGAAACTTTTCTAAAAATATCTTAATCAATTTTGTATTAATTTATTTTTATTTTTCACGGAATAGATTTGTTGAATCTTCGATCTTTTCACTGAATTTATTTAAAAATGTTTTACCCGTCAATGTTAGTACGGTTTATTCACTTTTAAAACTTTTCTAAAAATATCTTAATCAATTTTGTATTAATTTATTTTTATTTTTCACGCCACCGTGTTAGTCGTAGACGCAAAGATTGGTTTTACTCTTTTTCGCAGAAAAAACTTATTTTTGAAATTTACTTCACTATTTAAACGGAACTTTAGATTTTAACAAGGATTACACGATTTGTGCAATCCTACCGACTGCGCCAATTTTGTTTAAGTGTTTTAAGTTGAATAAAAAATATATTTGCGCTCTCGTCAGAGAGCGACATCAAATAAAAGACTTTATTTAATTTTTGTAACTTTTTATTGAAGTCGAAGCTTCAGATCCCTTACCCTTGGTGGAGGGAAATCTTCCGCTATACGAAGTGACTGTTGGTATGGTAGACTTAAGACTTAAAAACTTGAGATACATCGATCCCCTTTTATATTGCTTAATTGCTAACGCAGCATTTTGACTGCGGATCATAAGATGATATTCTCACACCAGTTGCTGAAGGCAAAAAGTGCTGAGTCACAATTCCTCATCTTTTATAAACATTGAAGCGATGGATATTTTGTAAACATCGATTAGGACAAAAAGTGCTGAGTTACAATTCTTTCTCATAGCATCTTTTTGTATACATTGAAACTTATGGCAAAATGTTTAATTGTTGAATTTGAAATCTAGATGCGCACAAGTGGGTTCCGATATAACACCTCCCCCCTTAGAGTCTTCTAATGGTCGGAAAGTGACCTTTGGAAGATTTACATTGTGTATTATCTTCTTATTTTTGCATTTTAAATAGGTATAAAGGATTATGACAAGTATAATGATTAAAATTATCATGTACATAGTTAAACTAGTATGTTTGTGCTTGTATTTTAGTTCTTCAATTTCTTTTAAGTTTTGTGTATTTTGGTAATGTAATTCTTGAAAAGTTATATCTTTTGATTTGGTATAATTAATATTCTCAATTACATTTGGTATTAATGGTTCGTGTTTATAATTTTGTCTTTCGTACATTTTATTATTTATTTCAATTTTACAATTTTCGAACTTAATTAGGTAGTTACCTTTAACAGTAATGGTTTTATTATTACAATTTTGATTTGTTTCTTTTAATTTTACATTAATTAACACAAGATTATTATTTCCTATTTCTAATATTTCTTGGTTTACATTTTTTATTAGTTTACAATTCATTTGTTTTTTAAATAGATTCTGTAAGCAGTTATCATTTATTTTTGATAAACATTTTTTAATATTCGTATTATTATAAATTGCTTGATCTTTAGTTAAATATATTTTATTAGTTATCTCTAATTGCTCACTATCTTCTAAGTTTGGTATGGGTTGAATATGTATTTGTTTGCATAATTCATTTGTATAGTTTGGCAATTCAATTATAAAAATAATAGAGTTTTTATATAAAGCAAGTTCTAATTTGATTTCTGAAAGTTTTTCAATTGTGTTAAGAACAAAGAAGGGATCCTTTGTGATTGTAAATATTGTTTATTTAAAAAGAGAATAAGTAAATGATAAGTGAGAAAAACAAGTTAAAAAGTAGATAATATTTCACACGTCCGCACTCGACGAGGGTTGAAAACAGACTGCCTTGGTTGGTTCTGACAGTCGACCATCCTACGGTGGTGTCGGCCCCGACACAGTGTCACCAGCATCGTCCTCCGGTAGCATGAGCCACTTTTTCATTCGATCAGAAGCATAAACGGAGTGAAACTTTCGTTGACTGCGACCAGCACCAGGAATATCTTCGATAAGGTATCTATCGTTACCAATTGACTGAGTAACAAGATACGGACCTTTGTATCTCGGTTGAAGCTTTCTTGACATACCAGTAGATTGATGATCATTTTCAACCAACACCATATCTCCAGCCTTGTAAAGTGTGGGACGCCGTCTTCTTTTATCGAACCGCTTCTTCTGCTTGATTTGAGACTCTGCAATATTGGCCGCTGCTTTATCTCTTAATGTTTGCAAGGGAAAGCCGTCCTCGTACTCCGAGTAATTTTGCAATACTTGCACCAACCTGTTCCGGATTATATTTCTTGGTGAGTATCCCATCAGCAGTTGATGTGGGGAGAACCCGGTAGTACTGTTCTTCGTGTCGTTCAGTGTCCACTGTATGTATTTGAGTCGCCTATCCCAGTCCTTCCCTTCGGAACTCTGCGACATGCTACGTACCGCGGTCAAAATTGTTTTATTGTAGCACTCAACTTGACCGTTAGCGCGAGAGCTTCCAGTAGCATTCTTTATGTGTTGAATGACGTTATCCTTGCGGAATAACTCGAACGATTTCGACGTAAAGGCACTCCCTCTATCGCTTACGATTCGTCTCGGCATACCAAAGTACTCTGACATCTCGTCAAGGAACCTCACGACATGTTTTTTTTTCAGTAGACTTAACTGCTCTCATAACAATAAACTTCGTGAAACTGTCTACGCATACCAGCAAATGAATATTTCATTTGGAACTTTTCAGAAACGGGCCCATGTGATCGACGTGTATGGTATCGTAGGGCATCGATACTTTCGGTATAGAATGAAGTTCGCCTTCTTGCTTCCCGGTAATCCCTTTATTATAGGCACATTCGATACATGATGATATATATTTATTTACGAAGTCGCGCATCCTTGGGAACCAAAAAGTCTTTTGCAGTACTTCCAACGTCTTAGATACCCCAAAGTGTCCCAGTTCGCCATGGGCTGTTCTGGTAACTCGGTATTTCAAACTATCCGGAACAACCCATTTCAGTTCCGAATCCACATGACGCAGCAGCTTCCCGTCCTTAAGGGCGTAATCGTGATGGATCTGCTTCTCTTCTGGAGTCTTTGGTAAATTCTGCATTATCAGCTTTAGCCTTTGCAGTTTATCATCTTGACGCTGAAGTGTTACCAGCCAGTCATCGTTGCTAATATTCACAGCATACACAGCAAACTTGTCTCCATGATCTTCGTTGCAGACTGATGTTATGTCTTCCGGTGGGTTTCTACTAAGGCAATCCACATGAGCCATGGCTTTCCCAGGTCGATGAATCCATGATATGTCAAACTCAAGCAGTTTAAAGAGGAGCCTCGATACCCTTGGGGTTGTTTGCGTTTGCGTTCGAAGTGCAACTACCGCATGACAGTCTGTCATGACTGAAATAGGCTTTCCCAGTAGATATATCCGGAATAGTTGGACACTTTCCACTACGGCCAAAACCTCCAGTTCATAGCTATGGAATGTAGCTTCTGCTTCAGTAGTTCTTCGACTATAATAGCACACAGCTCACAGCTTTCTATCTTCCGTCCGTTGTAGTAATATACCGCCGAGTCCCACTGAGCTTGCATCACAGTGCACCTCATGCTCGCAATTCGGGTTGTATATTGCTAATACAGGATCCTTCGTCAGACACTCTTTCAACTGATTAAAAGCCCGGTGACAGTCGTCCGACCATTCGAATGTGACATCTTTTTTCAGCAAACTATTTAACGGTTTCGCTATCTAAGCATACTTCGGCACGAACTTCCGGAAGAATCCTGATAAGCCCAAGAACTGTCTTACATTTGTTGGTGTAGATGGAACAGGAAAGCTTATTATGGCGCCTATCTTCCTCAGACCAGGCATGATCCCATGCTCAGAAACTCGATGACCAAGGTATTCTACTTCCTTACGTAGAAAGTCGCACTTCGTCAGCTTCAAAGTAAGTCCCGTCTCGTCCAATATCTTTAGGTACTGTTTCAGCTTCAGCAAACCATCTTCATAGGTGGCAGTGTGTATGATCACGTCGTCCAAAAATACTGCTACTCCATTAATGTCCAGTTGATTAACAATGTGGTCCATCATACGTTGAAACACAGCTGGCGCATTGACTAAGCCAAAAGGCATCCTGCAAAACTCGAGTTGTCGATTGTGCGTTTGGAAGGCAGTGAGATGTCTGGATTCTTCTGCTACATTTACTTGATAGTACCCAGAGTTTATATCCAGCACCGTGAAGAATTTCGACCCACTTAACCTGTTGAGTTGCTCTTCTACAATTGGCATCGGGTACTTTTCCTTAACCGTAATAGAATTGAGTCGACGAAAATCGATGCACATCCGCAAATATCCATCTTTCTTGGGAACCATCACGATCGGCGATGTAAAGTTGGATGTGGATTCACGAACTATTCCACAATCCAACAGCTCCTGAACTGTTTTGTCGATCGCCTCCCGTTGAGCAAAAGGTATGCGATACATTTTCTTTCCTGTAGGATCATCTGATGTTAATCTGATCACTATTTTTTCGCCTTTCGCGCTACCCAACTCGGCTACACTTGTAGCAAAACTGTCCCGATTGCCATTGATGATCTCAAGCAATTCAGCTCGAACACTGACCGGTAAATCGTCATCAACATTACAGTCCTCCGGCTTAATATGTTGTTGACAGGATCCGGTGACATCGTACGTTCTTTTGGTGATCTATCCGCGTTGTTCAAGATGCTCAGTTTTCCAGCCGCAATTTCAACTCTAAACTGACTTTGATCAAGGAGAGATCGACCTACCATTACTTCGTACTCCTGCGACTGATCAGGAACGATGAGAACCTCGACAACGCCAGTGATACCCGCTATTTCCACGTTACATATCACTCGTCCAATGGTTTCACTTCTGCCCTGACCAAAGCCAATAAGTTCTTTCGTGTACAAGTCGTAGCGAAGACCTCGCCTGTCAGCATCAAATTTCTTTAAAGTTACGCATGAACTTCCCATGTCAACAAAAGCATAAAATTCCAAATCCCCAATCACGATTGGTCGGTGGTACCCGCACTTGCTCACTGTAAGCTTCTCCCGTAAACAATTTACTGACTTCTTTGAAGGGCAGTCACGTGCTATATGCCCCTTTTGTTTACACTTAAAACAAGTATTTTTTTTAGACTCACCACTGCTCGATGTCTTTTCCGTTGAGAGACTGCTGGACGATACTAATTGATCAGGCTTTTCGGTCGTTTGAAATGGTTTTTGGGTTTTCACATGTCTTGACTTTTTCTGCTCACGAAGTCGCTCGATCCATTTTATCTGCTGCAAAAGTTCCATCGACGAAGAGAATCTATTTCCCATCAGCATGTTAACCATCTCACTATCATTCAATCCGGTGATTACATATTGAATTATCGATGACTCCGACATATTACCACGTTTCGCCAGCATTCAGATTTCGAACACAAAATCCTCAATTGGTTCATTTGGTAATCGATGACGAGAACTGAGCTGTGCATGAAGGTCGGCTTCGCTGGTATGGAAAGGAAATGCCTGCTGTATCTTTGACTTGAATACACTCCAATTTGAAATATCGATTTGCTCTGACTCCAACCAGAGTTTTGCAGATGCTTTGAATTTAATCAGAGCCGCACAAAGTATCGACTGATCTGGCCAATTAAACAAATTGCGTAGTCTTTCCATATGGAGAACCCATTGTTCCGCTGACAGTGAAGTTTTACTAGATGGATTGAAATCTGGCATTGTCTCCACAACATCCCTTAAATTTATTCTGGAGTTGTTATCAACCGGTGGTGGTATTATGTTTGCGTTTTGTTGCAAGATTAATCTTTCTCGCTCAAGGAGCTCGCGTTCCCGCTTAAGCAGATCCATTTCTCTATCCAAGAGCCTTCTGCTTGTACCCATATCAGAACTGCCAACCGCCCCTTTCCCGAGAAGCGTTTCGTCCATATCCAACTCGGATTCGTCCGCTACAGTGTTTTCGTGAGCGTCGATTTTTTTGTCCGGAGTAGACATCTCCAACCGCTCAAACAAATTCTTTTTTTTCCCGCTCGTTGACCTACCCAAGTTCCGTAATGAATCTTTCAACTCGGCAACTGTTGTTTTGTCCATATCCTAATATTTATCCTTTTTTTTTCTCGCCACGAATTCACTTCTATCTAGTCTTGCATCCGTAGTTTATACCGACGGTAACCAACACACATACACCAACCCGATACCGAAGTATTTTTGTTTTTATTTACTTTGTCTCGCGCACACGATCTCCCTCAATGTTTTTGTTTTTCTTTTCTTTTTTTTTCCCCCTCCGCAGGACAACACCTAGGTATTCACAAATTAGTTCTTCTGTCTAGTTTCGCAGCTGTACTTTCACGCATTGGTAAAACCACACAGTCATTACACTCAACACCGACAAAGAAGTTTTTTTTTTAATTTGCTACACCGTAGTCGCCTGGGGTATTTATTATTGCTGTTCAAAAAAAACAGGGTACGTACACGATCGCCGAAAGATGAAACCGTATTTTTTTTTACGATGGACTTTAGAGTAATATCGCACTTCTGAATTGTTAAGAACAAAGAAGGGATCCTTTGTGATTGTAAATATTGTTTATTTAAAAAGAGAATAAGTAAATGATAAGTGAGAAAAACAAGTTAAAAAGTAGATAATATTTCACACGTCCGCACTCGACGAGGGTTGAAAACAGACTGCCTTGGTTGGTTCTGACAATAATTGTAATATTATTTTTATCAATTTCTATTTCTGAAAATATGTCTTTGCTTAGGATTCCTAGTCTCGATGTTAAAATTATGTCTTTAATTTTGTCGATGTCATTTATCAAATATTTTATATTGTCTTTAATATCTATTTCTAATTTCAATTTGTTAAGATCCCTTTCTAAATCGTGTTGAATGCGAATAGATTTTTCTATATGTTCAGTAAGTTTCTTAGTTTTGTTATTAAACATATTAGTTACTAACGCAATTTGTTCATTAAAATGATTGTTGATCTGTATTTGTAAATTTGAGTTTTCTATTATATTATGTGTATTTGTTTCTATTAATTTTAGCCTTTCTTCTATTTCTTGTCTATCATCGTCGTCCATAGTTCCGGATAAAAATTTCATTCCTGTACCTAAAATATTAATAAGTCCTCTTTTCTGTATGTTATGTTGTATTATAGTCTCAAATTCTTTTCTTGTATGTTTCATTAAATTAATAATTTCAATGTTTGGTTCAGGTAAAAGTTGTATTATGGTCTTCTAGTATTTCTAAATTTGTTTCGTACTTCGTTAAATTTATAATATGAAGTATTTTAGTATAGTTTTCTATTATTTGTATCTATTGTAGTTGTATAATTGTAAAACCGTTACCGTGGTTGTAATTAGTTATTTGTATTTCTTGGCTATAGGCCAGTGTTAACTGCCATAGAACTAGTATCGATGCCAATTTTAATTTCATCATTTTTAAATTTTTTCTTTTTCTTTCGAAACTGGTCCTTGTGTAATTTTTTTAAGTATCTGTTTGGTTTAATATTTACTTTATTTTTATCTATTTCAATCACTTTTACTTTCCTATGTTTTGTTTTTAATTTATCGAAATATGTAGGATTATAAATTTTGGTAAAATTAGGATTTATATCGGTATCTTTTCTATTTTTATTCACTCGGGCTAAAACTTTATTTTTTGTTTTATTGTTTTATTGTCTATGCGTCCGAAATGTATATCACTCGGTTTTTCTCTAGTAGTTAAGTGGATCGTATTGTTGTAAACTTCTATTGTTCGCGTCACATTATCGACTAAGCTTGGCTTTTGCTTTTCAAATAATCTTATGTTCTCGTTGAGAGTGGAATGCAAGCGCTCTATATCTGAGTTGCCTGTGTTTCGATATGGCGTAGTAATGTGGGTTACTATCTCGTTGGCTTTGAGATATTGTTTAACTGTGTAAGATAAAAAATATTTATCATTGTCTGTCGTTAAGATTTTTGGTTTACCTAGATAAATAAATATCCAATGTCCATATGGTAGTGTTCGTGAGGGCCTGAGGGCGTGGACGTTTTTTCATAAGGTAGTTTTATCGGATTCCTTTCTATTTTGAAATTACACATTTCGCAATTGTTCAATACTTTATTAATAGTTTCACGTAAACTAGGTGCGTACAATTTTCTAATGACTTCAAGGTATGTTTTTTCAATACCAATATGATTAAATTTTATATGGACTTTATTAATTGTTTCCTCAGTTTCTGGAGGATGTAAATTTATTAGGTTAGATATGCTTCTATATAATTTCTGTTTATTATGGTGTTGTTTCCAATAGTTTTGAAATTTAAGAAATAATTCGTCGTCATTCGCGTATTTGTTCAAAGGTAAATCGTCGTTATTTATGAATATTGCATTTGTTCAATTTATATCACATTCTGATATTATTAGATCAAAGTCTTTGGTCGTAAAATTTTTTCTCGTAATTGTTATTAATCTTTTACCTATGTACGGAAAGGATATTTCCTGAGAATCTTCATTAGTTGTTTTGATGATTATCTGACGTTTAAACATGTTAAGGTGTTTTTCTGTTATTGAGATTAAGTCTGTACTATCTGATTGGACACTGTGTTGTGTACTCGTTAAGTCTTCTTCTAAAGCGTTAATTTCAGGTGAAATCTTGATTCTTGATAGAGCATCGGCGACTTTATTTTCTTTGCCTTGCAGGTACTCAATATCAAAATCATATTCTTCGAGCTTTATTTTCCAACGTTGTAGTTTAGAATTAGGCTCTTTTAGATTATGTAGCCAAACTAGCGGCCTATGATCTGTTAACATTTTAAAACGTCTACCATATAGGTAATGACGAAATTGTTTGGTTGCCCAAACGATTGCTAGGAGTTCTTTCTCTATAGTGCTGTAGTTGCACTCGTGTTTATTAAGTGTCCTGGATGCAAATGAAAGTGGTCCGTGAGATTGGGACAATACTGCACCTATTGCAAAATTGCTTGCATCGGTTGTTAATATAAATTCTTTACGAAAGTCTGGGTGTTTGTTAATTAACATATCTGTCATTGCAACTTTTAGTTTGTTGAGCGCGTCAACATATTTTTCGTTCTTTATATCTATTTTTGAATCTGTTTTTAGGTATAACGTTATAGGTTTGATTATTTTAGCATAATCTTGGATGAATTTTCTATAATATCCAGTTAAACCTAGGAAGGATTGTATTTCTTTTATGGAGGTGGGAATTTGAAAATCTTTTATTGTTTGAATTTTTGACGGATTGGGTTTGATACCTTCTGGTGTAATTATATGTCCGAGGAATTCGGATTCTTTCTTTAGAAAATCACATTTATTCAAAGAAACTTTAAGATTGACTTGTCGAAGTCTCTCGAAGATTAGTTTCAAATGTTGAATATGTTCTTGTAGTGATGAAGAAAAGATGATGATATCGTCAAGGTAAACATAGCATATTTTACCAATGTAGTCACTTAGAACTTCGTTCATCATGCGTTGAAATGTAGCAGGAGCATTCTTGAGACCAAATGGCATTCTGATCCATTCATAATGTCCTGAAAGTGTGGAGAAGGCGGTCTTCTCACGATCTTGTGGATCTATTTCAATTTGGTAAAAACCTTTTGTTAAATCCAAAGTAGAAAAATAATTGGCTCGACCCATCTTGTCGAGTATATCTTCAATTAGAGGAATTGGAAATTTATCCTCTTTGGTAACCTTGTTCAATTTGCGATAGTCAATAACTATACGCCACTCTTTATTTCCCATCTTGTCCGTTTTCTTGGGTACGACCCATATCGGAGCATTATATGGTGAACTCGAGTGTTTGATTATTCCTTGATCCAGAAGATCTTGGATCTGATTGTTGACTTCATTTTTATGTACTTCGAGATAGCGATATATCCGAGTGAAAATTGGGGAATTGTCTGCGACAGGAAGTTTGTGTTTGACGTGTGATGTAAATGTTAGGTCGTCACCTTTATGAAAGAATACATCTTGATATTCTTTCAGGGTTTTAGAGAGAATTCTTTTTTCTTCAATATTCATGTGTTCAGTATTTTTTTGTTCAAACTCGTCGAAGATAGTGTCATGTGGCGTTAAGCCGCTTAAGTGATGAACTTCCATCATGTAGTCTTGTTCGTCAATTAAATCAAAAAATATTGGAATTTTTATGTCATACAGTGTTAATGTCTTGGTTGCATAATCTAGTTCACTATTATTAGGTAATAGAATATTATTACCGATTATCCCATTGTAATTTGGACTAAAATTAAATATATGGAAAAGACAGTTTTCTTTTACTTTATAGGCGACTTTTTCTTTTGGAAATAATGCTTCATCTGTCACTACGACAGGGTTTCCTACTGTGTCAATTTGTAACGGTTTCTTTCTCGTTTGTATGTATTGGGGTGGAACGTCTATTTTATTAATGATACTATTTGTTGCTTCAGTATCTATGGGCATACGTATAACTTTGCCGTTTTTCTCTATTCTGAGATAGGGAAGGCCGGATTTATTTCCGAGGCTTGTGCCCGAAAATTTTGATTATCGTGAGTTTCGTTATTTCTTTCTAAATTCCTTTCAGTATTACTACTATTACTTTCATTGTATCCCGCAGGATTGTTAGAATAATTTCCTCTGTTGTAATTAACTTGTCTGTTAACCGGTGTTGGGTTACGTCTCAATTGACTACTACTTGGATCTATGTCCATAGGCTGTGGTCTAGAGTTGTTTTGGTTATAGTTCCTATCTGTGTTGTAATTATTTTGGAAAGGGGCTCTGTTTTGAAAATGATTGAATGGTGGTCGAAAATTATTTGGTCTAAAATTGTTGTTAAGGTTGTTTCTATTTTGGCCAAATGCTTGGAAATTTTGTCTTCTAAAATTATTTTGGTGATTCTGTGGCACAAACATTTTTGGTTGAACGTTCTTAACATTATTGCTGAAGTTTTGCCTTGGCTGTCTTTCTTCAAAAGGGTTTGAATCAACAAATTCTGCTTCTGTGAGCTCGTGTAGGGCTTCCTGCAAACTCATTGGTTTGAGGGCGAAAAGAATTGTTCGCATGTGTACCGGCAATTTCTCTTTAAAAATATGTAAGGCTGTAAGATTATTATTGTTCACTTCATGGACTTTATTTTCTTGAACCGATTTTTGGTTCAAATCGCACAAAGTTTTTTGCATGTCGTTATAGAAATTAAAACAACCGATCATCAGACTCCTTCTGTGGTGCTGGTCTGTCTTTTTCCTTCATTTTATCCCGAAATTCCATTTCTTCCACTGGGATTCGAACCTAACTAACCGTGAAACAGCGCTGTAACTCCAGCCGTCCACTTAACGTGGTAAGGAATGTAAGGTTATTCATTCAAAACAAAATAAAGGAATTGACGGAAAACAAAAATAAAAACCAGGAAAAATTGTGTGTAATCACTTAAAAAACCATTAATCGTAAGATTCTCGACAAATACAATGTCAAAAAGTCTTTCACCCTCTCTATCACCCATTTCAGTCCAACTATGCTTGTCGAAATGGAATAGAATTAGAGAAAACTTAGAAAGAAAAACCAGAATGAATAACATAATATACTTACAGGAGCAAAGTTTGTCCAAGAAAATTGAAATAAAAATTGGATAAACTCGTGGCTTCATTGGCACAGTGCATGAGTGCTTGCCTGAGAAGACGCTGGTCTAGGTTCGAATCCCAGTGGAAGAAATGGAATTTCGGGATAAAATGAAGGAAAAAAGACAGACCAGCACCACAGAAGGAGTCTGATGATCGGTTGTGGCTAACCGTGAAACAGCTTCTTCTTATGCTGAACTAGATTCCTCGTCAGTGTATCTGCTTTCTGAGTTACTTATCTTCTTCTTCTGCAATCTCTCGAACATCTATTTTATGCTATTTGTTGGGGCTCTAAAGCTGCCCTTTTCTTCCCGTCAATGTTAGTACGGTTTATCAATTTTGTATATTATTACTTTCACTTAGTCTATGAGGTTGATTAATTTCTCTCTATGAGTTTTGTGGTATTTCCATGTGCATTGGAGTGAACCACTAATTAATCGGTTTTTATTCACTGAATAGATTTGTTGGATGTTAGTACGGTTTATTCACTTGTAAAACTTTTCTTAAAATATCTTAATCAATTTTGTATTAATTTATTTTTATTTTTCACGGAATAGATTTGTTGAATCTTCGATCTTTTCATTGAATTTATTTAAAAATGTTTTACCCGTCAATGTTAGTACGGTTTATTCACTTTTAAAACTTTTCTAAAAATATCTTAATCAATTTTGTGTTAATTTATTTTTATTTTTCACGCCACCGTGTTAGTCGTAGACTCAAAGATTGGTTTTATTCTTTTTCGCAGAAAAAACTTATTTTTGAAATTTACATCACTATTTAAACGGAACGGTAGATTTTTACAAGGATTACACGATTTGTGCAATCCTACCGACTGCGCCAATTTTGTTTAAGTGTTTTAAGTTGAATAAAAAATATATTTGCGCTCTCGTCAGAGAGCGACATCAAATAAAAGACTTTATTTAATTTTTGTAACTTTTTATTGAAGTCGAAGCTTCAGACCCCTTACCCTTGGTGGGGGGAAATCTTCCGCTATACGAAGTGACTGTTGGTATGGTAGACTTAAGACTTAAAAACTTGAGATACATCGATCCCCTTTTATATTGCTTAATTGCTAACGCAGCATTTTGACTGCGGATCATAAGATGATATTCTCACACCAGTTGCTGAAGGCAAAAAGTGCTGAGTCACATTGAGGACGATTGTAAACTGTAAAATAGTTTAGGCTAACCATGCTATGATCTGACAGCTTCAAATCGTGTACCTGGCCACTAAAAATATTTTTATTATTTTGTTGGGTTCTTCTGGTCAATACAACTCATAGAGGAATCGGTCAAGCGGGTAGGTTCATTAATCAAACTCTTAAGACCATTTGAAGCCATAGTAAACAAATAATTTTCAGTATCAATGTTACACTCATCAAGAATATCAACATTGATATCACCGACAACAATTAAATTTTTAGCTAGAGTTGTGCTAAGAATATGACTTAGTTCATGAATAAAGATACTTTTAGCAACACTATGAAGTCGATAAATACTAAAAAAAAGTGTAATCAATATTTTCAAAAGTAATGGAAAATTTCAATACGTCAGAACTAGATAATTTAAGGCAAGTACTATCGCACACATACCCATCTTTAACATACACGGCAACACCTCCAGCACAATAAGACTCATTACAATTCGCCAAAGGAAAGTTGTAACCTTCTATTTTATACAATTCAAGTTCTTTTTCGTATATCCAAATTTCACTTAAGACTATTACAACGGGTAAATTCAACAACGAATCAAGATGAGCTAAGAATATTGAAAAAAAATTTCTCAAGCTACGTATGTTTTGATGTAAACATAAACAACATTCTACAGAATTAACGAGATCGGCTGGGTTTTCACATGCATTAGGATGTGGGAGAGAGCTAGCAACAATCATAATTTAAGAAAATCAGCAGCACAATTTATTCTTACGTAGTTGGCACCCTCTTCTTTTCGCATGCAAATAGTCCCATTTCTCGTCCACAGATATTTGTACCCCTTCTTTGTCTTCAATGTTGTTGCAGTTTTTAATAGTTGTCTTGTTTCATAAGTCAAACACTCGTTGACATACATCTTATCCAGTCTTGCTTCGGCATTAAGTAGGTTCGTCGTTAGTTGCTTCCCTCTTTCTTTCTTGGCTTTTATTATATTATCTTTGCACAGATGAGACACTAGTTTTACGTGAAGAATGTTTTTGGTCGTATTGCCTTTAGTTGTGGATTTGGCTATTTTGATTTTCTTCATGTAGCATTGATCGATGTCTCCCTCATTTACGTTCAAGTTTAAACCTTCACGAAATACTTTAAGAGCTGCATCAGTATAGGACATGTCTGGTTTGATGGTAGGAACGTTGAATATGTCTATACTGTTTATGAGTAGCTGTTTCTCTAGATTGTTGATTTTCGCTTCGAGAGAATCAATTCTTTTTTCACACATATCATTTTTAGCTTGAAGTGCGCTGATTTGAATTTTTAGTGTTTCTTCGATTGATACTACTTTCGCGTAAATCATATCTAAAGTGATATTAGTACCATCGAGCTGGTTCGTGGTAAACGTAAACATTTCCGATGTTGTATTGGCTGTTTGTGACGCTAAAGTTGCCGGTTGAGTCGATGCAGCAGACGTAGGCGGTGGCGGAGGCGAAGACGGTGGTGGCGATGATGACGGTGGTGGCGATGATGACGGTGGTGGCTGGCTGATTGAATCGATTTTGTTGTTGGATGGTCTAGAGAAGGACGCTCTCCGTTGGTTTGAGCACGGTTGGCACCTCCAAACCGATTTACTTCTCTTCATGAAATCCAATTCGATTGCAGTAATTTTGACACAATTTCCATGAAAATATGCTCCACACTCCGCGCACCCCACTTTAAGGTCTGATCTTTCAACCTTTAATTGACAAATACTGCACGACATTTGATGAATTTAGGAAAAATACTTAATTTTTTGAATTTTGGTGGGGGCGTACGCCCCCATTTATTCGGCTTAATACAAGCTAAATATCTTAAAAGACTAAGACTTATAGCTAGGACTTAAAACTAAAACTGATTAGGTGTTGTTGGGGGGGTGATGGGGGAGGGCTTAAGGAGATCGATTTTTATAGAGGAAGTGCTGCGGTTGAAGTCAAAAACATTAAGGTTTGAGTTAACCTTCCGTAGCATACGTGAGATGGGTTCGTTGGAGCCATACAAGGTACGGTGGGTTGGAAGATAGAAAAGTCGTGGGCAGCGTAGACTACGAGGATTAGTGTTAAGGCAGATAGAGTTGTGAAGAGACGCACAATCGACGGAGCCTGAAAGGAGTCGGTGAATGAAGAGAATGTCAGCTGCGTCCCTGCGTTCTTCAAGGGTATTTAGGTTTATAAGTTTAAGACGGTCGCGATAAGGAGGTAAGATGAGAGGATCGTTCCAAGAGAGACCACGAAGAGCAAATCGAAGAAAACGACGTTGAATGCCTTCGATTCTAGATACATGAACTCGTTGAAAGGGACACCACGCTTGGCTAGCGTACTCTAGGAGGGGCCGAACAAAAGTTATGTACAGGGATCTGGTCACGTATGGGTCGCAAAATTCTTTTGACCATCTTTTAACGAAGCCAAGTGATGAGTTTGCTTTAGTAATTATCTCATCAATATGCGAACGGAAGCTTAGTTCCCTGTCGCATAATATGCCAAGGTCGCGAATTGATTGAACACGAGATATAGGCTGATGGTGGAGTTGGTAAATTCGAAGAGGAGACTTGTTGCTCTTGCGTGAGAAGGTAATAGACTGACATTTAGATACATTAAGTTCTAGGCAGTTCTTAAGGCACCAGTTGGAAAAACTATTTAGATCTGTTTGAAGGAGGCTAAAGTCATGTTGTGAAGAAATGGTTTTGAAAAATTTGGTGTCGTCAGCATAGAGAGAGAGCGCTGAGTGTTGAATGATCCTTTCAAGATCGTTAATTGTTAGAATAAATAAAAGGGGACCTAGATGACTGCCTTGTGGAACACCAGAGCTGGCTAAGAAAGGTGCCGAAAGAACGGACCGGAAGCGAACACTGTAAAAACGGTTTTCCAGGTATGACTCTATCCATTTTAGCAAAATGGGTTCAAAGCCAAGGGCAGATAATTTGAAAGCTATTAATTTATGGGAAATCTTGTCAAAAGCCTTACTGAAATCTGTTGTAACAACATCGACTTCTTTACCACTTTCTATGGCTGAGAGTGTAGAGGATATGAATTCGACAAGATTAGTGGTAGTTGATCTACCTTTTAAAAAGCCGTGCTGGTTAGGGGAAATAAAAGACTTGCACTGAAAGCTTAAGGCTTCATACAAGATACTTTCAAAAAGTTTGGGTATATGTGAAAGTTTGGCTATGGGGCGGTAGTTTGTCACCTCGCTCTTTAATCCCTTTTTGTGTATTGGTGTTATAAAGGAGGATTTCCATATCTGAGGAAATTCACCTTGAGAAAGCGATAGCTGAAAGAGATATGAGAGGGGTAAGCAAAGATTTGAGGAACACTTTTTAACAAAGCTCAAGCTCTACACAAGTGTACCCCACGACGACCTAGTGAGAACATTGAAACTCATGGCAAAATGTTTAATTGTTGAATTTGAAATCTAGATGCACACAAGTGGGTTCCGATATAACATGTTTATTTAAATTTTTGTATGTTTTTCTTAATTTTTTATATTTATACTTGTACGACTATGATGTCTGAATATTTTCTTTTTTCATATTTTTTGTTGTCTTCTGTGTGGGGATGGTATATTTCTTATTTGTTTCACTTCTTTGAAAATGATTAATAACAATAACTTGATTCAAAATAATGATAACACGAACAAGAATTTGCGTATGATTATAGAAATTCTGTGTAAGCAGCGCAATGGACTTCGAGTGTGCCATATAAATGCCCAAATCTTATATCCAAAGATCGATGAATTTAGGTGTACTTTTATTAATTCAGCTGTTGACATTATATGCGTATCGGAGACTTGGTTTCAGTATGATGTTTTGAATTCTGTGTATAATTTAGATGGCTACAGACTGTTTCGTGCTGATAGGTTAAATCGAACTGGTGGGGGTGCAGCCATATATATTCGCAACTGCATACATCCCGAATACGTCGCACAATCAGATGAACATTCTGCAGTAGATTACTATTTTCTTGAATTGACGAATGGTGGTAGTAAATGTCTGTTTGGTGTAGTATACCGACCAAATAAATATGTTAACTGTTCACATCTGTTTTCAGTCTTAGAACAACTTTCTCCTCTCTATTGTGATATTGTTTTATGTGGTGATTTTAATTGTAACTTACTGTGTGCGGAAGCGTCACGACCATTTACTGAGAGCATCAGTACACTTGGCCTGATACCAGTGAACACAGATATTCCTACACATTTTTCGCACCACGGTGCTACTTTACTCGATTTTTTCCTCACCAACAATCCAGACAAAACACTTTTATTTTCACAACTATCAGCACCAGCCTATTCAAAACATGATCTTATATTTGCGATTTTTGAAATATCACCAAAAAACGTAGCATCTTCTTGCGAGTTCAGAGATTTTAAAAATATTGATTACAATCATCTGGAAAATGAAATCCTTCAAATAAATTGGCAACTAATTTACTCCATGCATTCTTCAGACGACCAAATTAACTTTCTTCAAGATGCTATTAGAGACCTTTTTAATAGACATGTTCCATTACGACAAACTATTCGTTTGTCTGAAAACAGTTCGGGGCTTACACCAGAAATACATGAAGTAATAAAAGTAAGAGATTGTGCATATAGGCGATGGAAACGATTTAAGCTTCCTGAATATTACAGCATTTTTCGGAGCCTAAGAAATAAAGTAACAATTAAAATAAGGGAAGCTAAAAGGCGTTATTACCTCAACCAATTAAATCCAAATTTACCTTCAAGAACTCTTTGGAAGCATATTCGAGAACTTGGTGTTGGTCGACAAAAAGAGAAATGTCCTATTGATGTAAATCCAGACTTACTCAACATTCAGTTCGCAAAAATTCAATCGTGCTCACAAAATTCTCACCAATCTGATGTTTCTTCATCTGACGACGATATCGAGGGATGTTTTTATTTTAAAAGAATAGAAGAACAAGATGTTGTAAAGGCTGTCATTGATATTAAATCAAAGGCTATGGGTCTTGATGAAATACACCCACTTTTTGTAAAAATAATTCTGCCACACATACTTCCCGCTATAACACACATTTTTAATACAATTATTTTAACAAGTACTATTCCGAAGTTGTGGAAGGTAGCGAAAGTAGTACCAATTCTGAAAAGAGCTGCTACTCGACTTGCGAATCCCGAACACAGGCCTATTTCAATACTTCCATTTTTGTCAAAAGTTATGGAAAAGATCATGCATAAACAAATATCAATTTTTGTTAGCAACAACAAACTTTTAAATAAATTTCAGTCTGGTTTTAGAGAAAAGCACAGTTGTGTTTCAGCCGTACTAAAAGTAACCGACGACCTAAGGACTTCTATGGACAAAGATCTTGTTTCTTTTCTCGGACTGCTGGACTTTTCAAAAGCGTTTGATACAGTAAACCATAATATACTTATATCTAAAATGAGGACATATTTTCGGTTTTCAAACTCGGCCGGTAGTCTGATGTATTCTGATCTCATAAAGAGAACCCAGGCAGTCGTTGTAAATGGGAACGTATCTAATTTCTTAGAGCTTTCCTCTGGTGTACCACAGGGATCAATACTTGGCCCATTATTGTTCACTATGTTCATCAATGACCTACCACTTGTGGTGGAGAACTCCTCCCTGCACATTTACGCTGATGATGTACAAATATATTTAAGCTGCAAGCTTGGAATGATAGAAGATGGTGCTGATAAATTGAATAGAGATCTGAAAAGTATTACTACTGTCTCCAACTAAACCCAAAAAAGTCTAAGTGCCAAATAATATACAAAAATAAACTTCATTCTAGCTATTTTCGAAGAATTTACTTAGGTACAAAAGCGCTTGAATATACTGAAAAGGCGAATAACTTGGGTATTTGGATCGATTCTACGCTTAGTTGGGATTATCATATACGGTTGTCAATCGGTAAGATCTATGGTTGTCTGCGAAACTTATCTCTATCGAAGCATTTTACCCCTCAACACATTAAAATGCAATTAGCCAAATTAATAATTATGCCGGTTATAACATATGGGTGTGAAATTTTCTGTGGTCATAATTCCGAAACAAAAAGAAGTTTAACTGTTGCATTTAATAATGTTATCCGATACATATATAATCTCAAACGCTTTGATCATATATCAAGCTACTCTAAAAGTATATTTGGATGTAGTTTGTATGCATATTTTAAATACTGCGCACTTAAATGATTAAACAACATTTTAATAAACAAAGAGCCTTCGTACTTATATGAAAAAATACATTTTTCTACTTCGTCAAGATCGTTTATATTTCTACAGCCAAGGTTTACCTGCACAAATTCAGAACGACAATTTTTTGTTTATGTTATCAGACAGTGGAATACCTTACCCCTAGACATAAGAAGACAACGCGGTACCAAACGTTTCGAAAGCGTTTTATTCAGATATCTAGTCAATAATTCTTAACTACTACAATTTGCTTATTTATTTATTCAGTTTTTTCTTTTTCTTTGTTTTATAAAATTGTTAATTTTGTATCTACATACATTATATTAATTTTCTTTGTTTTGCTTTAACTTTTTCGCTTTTTGTTTTTTTTTGTTTGTCATTGTTAATGTAATTTAAAATTGTTTAGCTTATTTAATTTAATTTATATTACTTTTGCTTAAATGGACTTCAAGTCTAATGTAAAAGATATTCTAGGAGTTAATAAACTTATAAACTAAACTTATAAACTTATGTGATAAGGTTATGGATTGGTAATTCGCAACATTGAGCTCTAGGCAGTTTTTGAGACACCAAATAGAAAAACTATCTAGATCTTGTTGTAGCAACGGACCTGAAGCGAACATTATATAAACGGTTTTCCAGATAAGATGATATCCATTTCAGCAGTATTGATTCGAGACCAAGGATGGACAGTTTGAAAGGAATTAATTTATGGGGTATCTTATCAAAAGCTTTACTAAAATCAGTCGCAATAATATTGACTTCTTTACCACTTTCTAAGGCCGTTAGCGCAGAGGACGGGAATTCAACGAGGTTAGTGGTGGTTGATCTACCTTTTAGAAACCCATGTTGGTTTTGCGAAATGAAAGACTTGTATTGAAAGTTTAAGGATTCGTACAAAATGCTTTCCAGTAGTTTGGGTATATGCGAAAGTTCCATATCTGAGGAAAGTCGCCTTGAAACAGTGAGAGCATAAAGAGGTGCGAAAGGGGGTAGGAGAGCACGAAGGAACACTTCTTAAGAAAAATAGCGGGAATACCATCTCGGCCAGGTGAATATTCATCATTAAGTTTTTGCAACTTATTTTCAATTACAGAAGGTTCAAAAGTTTGAGATAGAAAGGGACCAGTTAAGTACTCGAGTAGGTAGTTGAAATAAGAATGATCTGGTACAAAGGAGTTGTCGTTAAAAGATTTTTTAAAAAAGGTGGCAAAAGAATTAGCAATGGTTTGTGGATCACTTGAAGATATGTTTTCGTAAGAGGGATGGGGGGTAACCGTCGGATTTTTTCTTGTAGTTAACGAATCGGAAAAAAGATTTAGAATCGCTTATAAGATTGGCTTGCGCATTGTTAACATATCTTTGATAGAGGGAGTTATAAGCCTGGGTGAATTGAAGGTATGAGCCGAGATATTTGGAATAGCCAGAAAAAGACGCGGTGTGGACTGTAGAGGAGGGTCGTGAAATAAGAAAGAAGAAGTGCGGGTGAAGGTTATCAGTAGTCGAAAGAAGAAGAGGGGAAAGCGAGACCGAGGAGTTAAGTGGGTCAGTATAGTGAAGATTAGGTCTAACTGCATACCCATATGTGGTCGCTGTGGCCCTTGTATCCAGTTAGGGACGAAAAAAATTATTATGGTCATCACGGTTCCGTTGAAGGTGTGAGATGCGTTTAGAACTGATATGAGAAGCAAATGCAGATAGGTTTTTGTCTACGGTGGCCAACGAAATGTTAAAGCTCTCGTGATAACGGTTGTAGATTTGTCGCGGTGCAGCAGGATCAGTAGGGAGACCTTCTTTTTGAGTAGATATTTGAACGTTTGTTTTGGTTTTCCCGTCAATGCATATAGATTCAGGCTTATCAAATAAGTAGGCAAAGTAAAGTCGGACATTTTCAAAAAGCCTGTGGTTTCTCAGTCGTGCCATAATATATCGGCCATCAAGGTCGTTGGGGGAGAACATATGGTTTAAAAACTTGGAAGTAAGTTTAACAGCTGGGGGAAGTAGAGGACCCAAATTTGCAGCGGCCTTAAAGATTGGGGTAGGTGTCTCTTTATGAAGAGAGATATTGGGAAGAGCAGTATTGACGGCAGCAGAGGTAGACAGGGCAGGTTTGAGAACATGTAAGTGTATGAAGTTCGGGTAATTAGAAGTGGATGGAGTGTTAGCTGGGGCTATTGGATGATTACTAGGGTCTGGAGTTAAGTTAAATGATACGCGATTACGTTGAGGCTTAGGTAACTTTGAGATTACCGTGGGGTGAGGCGCACCTTGTGGAGGTGGTGAGTTAATAGAGGTAGGAGGCTGAAAAGTGAGAGGGTAGAATTGAGGAAAAGTTCCAACATTGAAGCTCCAGTTAGGGTCAGGGTTGGGACTAGATTTAGAGCTATTCTTCTTAGACTTGCGTGTTCTTTTATTTGGCTTAATACTAGGCTTATTGTTATTACTAAGCTTCACCTCTCTTGTATTGTTCGACTTGCTGATGATCATCTTTCCCAAGATGAAGCCGTCGTTTGAGGGGTTCGAAAAAAGCCAGGAGTATTTGGAATGTAAGTCAAGCTTAAATCGGTTATTTTTGCTGTTAGCGGTAGAAATCATCTGACAGTTGCTGATGGTGATGCCAAATTTCTGCAGGAAGAAGTTGTTTATTTATCACATTTGAGACACACACAGGAACTGTACCAGGGAGAGAATCGCGAAGTTTCGCTGCTACACAATTTACACATCGCCAAGTTTATAATAATGAAAAAGCTTCTTGTCGTTTTTATTGAGCGCGGAGATTCCACTCTAGCATGACTTATCTTAGCGGAAACCTGGGGTTCCTAGGAGCATAGAAGAACAGAAAAGAAAATGTTTGTATTTATTTCACAGGTTCATGCTTCTGTCCGTCGCTCAGGGATTCCAGATATTCGACTACAAGGCCCCCATAGTCACCTTGAAGGAAAGCAGAGGATGGATCGTCGACGGAAGTTTTAAGCTTGTACAGGTACACACCATTGACCAAGATCTCGTGGACGTAGTAAACAATGCTATAAGCAGTAACATTAAGAGTAAAGACAGAAGGCGCATTATGGAATTTCATGTGCAGCAGATAAGAGATTGCCTCAGTTTACTTAAGGGCAAATCACGAAGGAAGGCAAGGTCCATCGACTGGATTGGAACAGCCTGGAAGTGGGTAGCTGGCAGCCCTGACGCTACCGACAGGAACAAAATCCTCCGAAGCCAGGAAACAATAATCAAGAGCAATAATCAGCAGTACCAAATTAACGAGAAGCTTTTTGATGTTAGGAAAGGCATAACGAGGTGAATTAACTTGGTGATAGATAGGTACGAACAAAGGGATTAAGGATACGGTTTCTGGAAGGTTCGAACAAGATGCATCATAGTAATAAAAGGCGAGATAAACGAAATATTACGAGCCTGCCAAATGGCAAAGAGCGGCCTGATCAATACAAACCTACTAAATACGCAGGAAATCAATAAAGCTATCAGCGAGTTGGAGACTCTCTCGTACGCTAACGAAATCGAGGCAGTAGAATATGGGATGCCATCAATCTTCACAAATGGATCGATGCTTCTGTATGTTATCTCAATGCCGAAGGTGGGAAAAGAAGATTTTAAGCTACTGATAACAAGGCCATCAGTTATCGAGAGAAAGCAGATCAGGCTAAAATTCAAGAAGATGCTTGTCAACTACAGGGCAACTTATGGCATTGTAGCAAGTTGCCTATGTATTAACAACTCAACAATCTGCAAGGACAAAGCACTGGAAAAAATTCGCAGGATCCGCGACTTGTAGGTACTTGTGAGGTCATCGAACTCATCAAGGAAGACACAATTTTTGTCACGAACTTCGAGGGTGATCTAGTTTTTAACAATATTTCAAAGTCTCTTACAGGTGCATACATCATCCAATAAAGAAATGAGAGTATCCAGCTGAAGGGCAGAACATTTTCGAGTTCTTTGGCTACAGCTTTACAAGCCGACCATGACCGAGAGATTGATCTGGGATACGTGCATGATCTTCGGAACATAGAACGCCTAGGTAATTTAACCCAAGAGTTTAAAATATCTATATTTAGAGAGGCTGCAATCCTAATTTTGGTGGCTTGGGCCGTCCTCACAATCGGGAAGAAGTTATACGCTAAGCCCGACATCCCAGCAATTTCATCCACTAACATATCGCAAGTAATAGCCTGACCCTAAGTTCACCCACGATCTACGGGCCGTAGATTTTCAAAGAGGAAGGAGTTATCACCATCTGGCATACCGCATATGAAACCGCTCGTCACCCTGAACCTGATCAGACAGGCGCAAACCTGTTCCCGCCGATTCAGCATGTTCCCACGATTGCAACAACGACGGATACCCGATACAGGCGGATGCACGCGTGCATGGGAAGCGTAACCATCTAAAGCAGGAATTAAACGGGTTTAGGGCAATCTAAATTTGGACGTGACGGAGAGCAGTCGAAATTATATAAAAGTCTATTGTATTGAAAATAAAAGCTTTTTACAACGTAGTGTGAAAAAGGAGTGTTTGAATTCATTTTGAACTGTTGGTGTTCGAGTTTTTTTGAAGAATCCTTGACATGATTTCGTAACCACAACAACAACAACACAAACAACATGATCGGTTTCCTATTGATTACATTTGAATTCATTTTGTCCTAACATTTTTTTATGAATGTACAGTGCACTCGCGAAACCGTGAACACTCCTTTACGTGAACACAGCTTAATGTGAACAAATTTTATTTTGCATTGACTACTCTAAAAGGTGAGCAAAGCTAGAAAGCCCTATAAGGTGAACAGTAAGTAATTCAACGTGTTTCTGTTGGCAATGCGTTAATACGTTGGAATTCGATTTTCACTAGTTTTGGTAATCCACTTTTTAGACAAAATATGCAGGATAAATACCTATACAAATTGCGTGTGTATGCTGATTTTTACGGCCCATAATTATTTCAGTTGGTTTTTTCACTCGCGGTCAACGGTTGCTCTTGTATTTTGCAAAAAAAATTAGTTAAAAAAAAATAATTTCTTAAAATTAAAAGAAAAAGCTGAGATTTTGAATCATCTCCAAACGGGAGCAAGTGTGACTAGCCTAGCCAAACAGTACAACGTCGCTAAATCTACAATATGTGGTATAAACAGGAAGAAAGAGGCAATTTTAAAGTGTATCAACAACACGTTCTCTGGATCGGGAAAAAAAAAACAGTGAGGACCAGAACTACCCAAAATGGAAAAATGTCTTTATCGCTGGTTCATCCGAATGCGAAAAAGAAACTGGCCTGTAAGTGGGTTAATGCTGAAGGAAAATGCTAAAAAATTGCATTCACAAATTAAAGAGAACGGAAGTGGATTCAATGCTAGCGATGGATGGCTGCAGAGGTTTAAAAAAAGATTCGGCGTTCGTCTTCTTACAATATTTGGAGAAAAACTTTCTTCGCAGCCTCAACTGGTGGACCCATGTAAGCTAAAACTTAAAACAAAAATTGATGAATTGGGGTTGTGCAATGATCAGCTGTATAATGCTGATAAGTCTGGGCTATTCTGGAAAATTTTACCTGGAAAAACTTACGTAAAATCGGTGGAAAAAGCTGCTCCGGGTGTGAAGACAGAGAAGCAGCATTTTTTTGTTTTGCAAATGCTTCAAGATCGCATAGGCTAAAGCTGTTGGCAATTGGAAAGGCTAAAAAACCAAGGTGCTTTAAGAACTTTAACTGCCCTACGGATTATAAAAGTTCCAAAACAGCCTGGAAGACTTCTTCAATTTTTAAGCAAGAGTAAGCATAGATACTCTAGCTAAATGCTGGAAAAGTATTTGGAGCATTGTGGCACACGAAGAAGACCCTGAAGATGACATTCCATTGATTGTGCTGAAAGAAAAGTGGAATGCGGAACTAAATTATGTGATAGGATGCACAGTTGATCTCCTTCGTAGCCTGAAGCCTCAGGTAAGTGCGTTTAGACTTTAATACATACATATGTAGCTAAAGATATTTTTTTTCTATTAAAAAAATTGAGGTTGAATACAAATTATCAACTGTGCAAGATTGGAATGAAGATCACTTTGTAGAGGGCTCAAATGGGAACGATGGAATTGAAAAGGAATATGACGATGACTCTATTACTGAAGCTCATGTAAAGCGAATTGGCCCAAGTGAGGCAGTCGAAAACTTCAACAAAGCGCTGGAATGCGCCGAATACGAAGGTGACATTCAAGCTGACTTAAACGTACTGAGGCGCCTAAGGGAGAGAGCAGTATTAAAAAAAACAGACTTTTTAATGTGTAAACCTGTTATAACTTAGAGTTTATGTTTTTTCTTTTCTAATAACATTAATACTGCTCTCTCCTTTAGAGAGATTTCTCTTATAGATAGATAGATAGATAGATTCTTTATTTTTTCATCATAAAGTTTATAAATTGGTATACTTAAGAATAAGGACATGGCAATTTCTCTTATACCATACTTGAATTTCAAAATAAAAATTGATTAACATATTAATCCACAAAAATATTTTTTTTACCTAAATCCTTTCATCTTTTACGTGGAGCCTTAGTTTTCATAAAAAACGTATATTAATAGCCCGAAATTATGGTAAAAATTACACTTTTTCCTGAATTTTGGCATTCGGAAACGTGAACAATTCGCGAACAGTCTTGGTTTTAATTAGTTCACGTTAACGCGAGTGCACTGTATTTGCTCTGGCTTACAGCTAGCCAACAATAATTATCCCAGCTTCGTAGAACATACACACATCTGAATATGATTTTTTTTGTCTATGCAATCCAAGTTGACAAAGTAGCAGATGGTTTATCTCGAATTTTAATGAATTTTTACAAAATATGTGCGCTACATTGTTATTATGCTCGAATCGACTTGTTGTGCGATGTGGTGGTGCATCGTTAAGTGGTCAAGGAAAAAAAACATATTGGGTCTCTTGTCAAAACGCCTAATGGGCGTGGCAACAAGTGGAACTCAATCTTGGGAGCAGGATTTTGATACTTGGGAGCATGATTTTGATCCTTGAGACTAAGATTTTCATCCTTGGGATCGGGATTTTGGACAGGGATCTGTGACCGAGATTGGATCCATCAAACCAGGATTTTGCTCCTTTTGACTAAGATTTTAATATTTGGGACCGAGATTTTGTACCGAGATTTTAAGAGCGGGATTTTGATCCTTCAGACCTGGATTACCCGGTTAAAAAGTCAGATGTCAAAAACAAATAACTGTGTGCAGTATACAAATACCCTATCCAGATATCGAATACAAATGACTATGTACGATCCAGATGACTTTGATCCTTGATGTTAGATGCTCCTAAAAGTTTAGAATTTGATCCAAGAGAGCAGGATTTTGATCCTTAAGAGCGGGATTTTGATCCTTAAAACCGCTACTTTGATCGCTGAGAGCAAGATCGTGGTTTAAATATCAAGAATTTGAACGTTGAGAGCAGGATTATGATCCTTGAGAGCGGAATTCGATCCTTGGGACCGGGATTTTGATCCTTCAGCTCTAAAAATCTCAAAAAAGCTCCAAAATAGCTTAGATGACGTTACGGCATCTTATACCTAACGCAGAATATACCAATTTTATATACTATAATCGTTACTGTCCAACTACACTAAGTTATTGCCATATTGCTTTAGTTATGGGCATGCACAGCACATGCCAAACAAAAAATTTACAAAAAATCCATGTCTTCCAAAATGAAGTACTGAGGAACATAGTTAATGCATCTTTGTACATACGTAACGCTGATCTACATAGAGATCTTAATACTGAAATGTTTGAAGATGAAGTTGAAAAAGTCCCTCAAAGCATAGAAGTAGGGTTCTCAACCACTTTACATTGGAAATAACAGAATTGTTGAATAAGACTAAGCTAAGGCCAGCATATCAGGTATATTCAAATAAAAAAGTTTAGAAATCCGACAAATGGCGGGGATTCCATCCATATTAATTCTTTTTATCAGTGTAACTTTGTTCTTCAACCACTGACTTGGAGATTTTCAGACAAAAGGCATCCAAAGTGTTATGACACATGCTAAACACACAATGTGCATGACATTTCGAAGAAGATTAGAAATCTTGGCTAGGAGCAAATATTATCTCATAGATAAGAATTAAGAAGAAACTTCGGACACAAATTAATTTCACTTTATTAAAAAGCGATACAACAAAATAAATTGACGCGATGCCTTTTGTCTTAACGATTCAAAGTGTCGGTAGATTGGTTACATATTTCGTTGAAAATAATATCAAAATTCCGTCATTACTTATTTTTATTTTAAATTTTGCACATGGTTTAAATATTTTTAATAAACTCAAATTATTTCGTTTCAAATCATATGAAGAAATTTACTACTCAGCGCACTGCAATGATGACTCCACCATTGTTATAACGATCGAAGCTGATGAAAAGACGCCACTTCTGAGAAGTTGGAGCACTGAACATAAGAACTTTAACTCGAATAAGTCGGATGGAATTCAGTATTACGATGTCCGTGTGCTCGGCGTAGCTGTGTTATTGGTCGGAGGTTTTACCACTGCTACCTATCTGCTGATCGTTACACGTAAGTTTTGAATATATGAGGGCAATTAAAGATAAATTAGTTCAAGAAACATAGTGCGTTGTTCATAGCTCGTCTTCCAGTGGTGGCGTTTTCCTTGGATTTGGTGAATCGTGATGTTTGGAGTCTGGCATATGTGCCTTTAGGAAAGCTTCTCAATGACACAAAATTTCTGACTGGTGGCAGCGTTTGTATGCACCTTGGTAGTTGTGTGAATATATTGCGTGATATGCAGGTACATTTTACTATTGTAACATAAAAGTACTCTCCATTTTTTTTTATTTATTTATTTTATCAGTTAAAAAGAAATATTTTAATTTTCCAGAAATTGCAAGGTATTACAAATATTGAATTTCCTTACAATTTCATTGTCGGTGACAATGGTCAAACTTTCAAATTACGAGGCTGGAATCATGACAGTGGACTCTATCTCTTGCCGCAACAGTCATCGTTGGTAATTGGTTTCATTGGTAAGTCGTGTGCAATGGTTTAATACACCTATTAAAGCTAAAAAATGAGAAATGCACAGTAAATCACTCAATTAATGTAGCTCAACCGACACTGCAAGCACTGTTCTTACCTTATTCATTTCCTCAGCCCAGCTCCTTACATAAATTATTCATCTGATTGAATTTCTAGGCAACTTCATTTTCTCCGACCGCTGTGCAGTGTACTACTGCCCTTTCGCTGAAAAATGAATCTGAACGGAGATTTGACCTGAGGAATCTAACAATCAATTCATTATGACGACAAGGCGCTTATCGATCGCATCCCCGGTTCGTTACTTTATTACATGTTTTGTAAAAAGGCGTCAGGCATTGCAAAATAAAATTATTATTGTCATTTTAGGACTGAATATCTTTTATTTACTTAAAAAAAGTGCATGAAATCAAGGAAAGAATGAAGAATGAAAATGTATTTATCTTAACTTATTTGGTGAACTGGCTGAAATACTTGTTTTTTTGTTTTTTTTTTTACTTATTTATTATCGCAGAACATATCAATCGATTTCTAATTTACGGAAACTCCCAGAAATTGATTCGAAATGTGAAACGAAATTCGTGCCATTTTGGTTAGATTTATCACCGTTTCGGCTACTAGTTATTCCTTGATCGCTTAATAGCTTCATGTTATCCAATGAAAGCAATGCTTCTCGTTTATAAGAAAGCTCTTTTTTCCAGGATTCAATCATAACACTCATTGGAATTTTGCCGCCAAGTTCTAGCGGAAGACAATCTGCATCTACGACCTTAAGAAATTCATGTTCGTTGACGTAACAATTTAGTCGATTCTTTATTTTAGTACTAACTCTGGTTTTAACAAAATCGATTAACCATTTAAGTGACGTTGGAACATGAACTATGTGAATTGCTTTATGCCGTAGTGGTAAAGACTGTTCTCCCCATTTGAAAACCCTAGCAAACTCTGTGGGATTCCAGTTGATTATATGCGTTGTTGTTATACCAGAAAAGTCTCCAATGTGTGTTAAGCCTAGAATTTGATTCTCATGGTCCTCCATTAGAGCTTCATATGTGATGAAATGGGCTTTTGCTTGCTCTTCACTAGAGAATAATTTTGGATTAAAGTGCTTTGCACTTATTATTATAACGCGTCTTCCAAACTTATCACGGATTGGTGAGGTAAAAATGTAACCAGTCGAAATGATTTCGCTAAGTCTTGGGTTTAAAACATCCAGATTGGTTGTCATATGGGGAAACGTCTTGCGCAAATTCAAATATTTAAGAAAAGTTTGCTGGGCCATAGGTATGCTAAACTTCTTTACCCGTAGAAATCGTAATAAAAATAAATCATCTAATCGTATATCCTGAACGTCTTCGTTTTTTTCTATCCAATTTCTCAGTTGTTGTAGGCACTGTTCGCGGGAGCATTTATCTTCACGGAGCTCTTTTTTGGCGACTTTAAGCAGAGTTTCCGAAAGCTTCGATTCACTGAATTCACCATCAATTATGTTGACACGGGTTGACCCCATGGTTAATTCTAAGGAAAGAAAAAATTAATTGGTAGCTTATTCATTTAAACAAATATTTTCAAAATGTACAATTATGGAAAATAGTTGGTCAACCTGGCATAAGTGAAATGGTACGCATACTGCATTAATGCAGACCCTTAGTACATTTCTCGGGTATTCACGATCTGGTGCATCAGGCATAGTAAAATTGATATTTCTTTTTGTTTAGTAGATCGTGAACGCTTTTTTCTAATCTGTAGCAACATTGAAGAACATGCCCAAAACAAAATCATATATATATAGGGTATTTCATTAAGGACTTGACAACCTCTCTTTTAAATAGAATTCAAACTACTTGAGATATCTAAAAAATATTGACTTGAATTACTATCAACACATTTATGAATGGTCGATACGTTGAACCCAATTTTCGACGACTCGGCCGCACATTTCGACCGATGCGGCCGCTATTTCTCATTCAATATTGGCTCTGAGCCACGGCTCACGATCTCACGTCGCCGGCTTGTTCGAATAGACCAATGATTTAAGTTAGCCCCATAAAAAAAGTCTAGAGGCGTATAATGAAACGATCTTGGCGGCCAAATGACGGATCCCTTTTCGAGATAACAGGTTCCCCGAACTGAGACTTCAATAACTCGATTGTTGCTGTGTGGCTTCTGGCGCCGTCTTTTCGGAACCACATATCACTGATATCCAATTCATGCAATTGCTCAAAGAAATAACGTTCCAACATGTTTCTGTAGGGAATACCATTTACCGTAACGTGACGGTCATTTTCATCGACGAAAAACGACCGCCCAATGACGCCATCGGCATGAAAACCGCATCAAACAGTGACTTTTTGCAGATGAAGTACTGCTTCATGAAGCACCTGTCCACTAAGGCATACTTTGCTTATTGACGAAGCCGTTTGACCAAAAATGCGCTTCATTGCTGAAGATAATTTTGCGATGAAATTCTTCATTTTCTTTCATCATGTCCAATTCGAGAACGTACGTCGCTTCATATGATCAAGTGGCTTTAGTTGTTGAGTCAGCTTGATCTTGGCAGAGTGTAGGTCAAGATCCTTACGCAAAATTCGCCATGAAGCGGTCTGAGAGGGGCCCAATATTTGAGAGCGCCGTGAAATTGATTCTACGGCAGCAATATTCTCCACACTTCGGGCAAAACGTTTTCTCACTGGCACGGCAACATCCAGCAGTGAATATTCTGACTCAAATTTTTTCTCTAGACTATGAATTTCTTGTCTACTGTGATGAGAATTACGGCCAAAAATTGGGATAAACGCTTAGTTGCGACCACTGACTCGGAATTTCGGTAGTAAATTTTAAGTATTTCTAAGCGTTGTTCCTTCGTGTACTTCACCATGATGCTCTAAGAGTCTTATCTCATTAAACCGACTGCATATTAGCTCTACTATAGGTGCCATTACAAAGCACTGTCTGATAGGTAGGCACGCATCGAGGATTGGCGCTTATTCAAATGACCTCTGCAGAAGATGCATGGACGAGGAGTAGGAGACTCCATCTGGGAGACTTCTTGCTTAATGATCTAAGTGACTTGGGTAACACTGACGTTAGAAGTCTATCGCGGTTCATAAGAAGTTCCAAAAGGTTAACCTAACCTCACCTAACCTAACTGTTTTCGTTTTCTATTTCCTTAAGCAATGTTTTTTTCTATGGTAATCAAAGCTAGCTCCGATAATCTTTCTTCAAGCATAATGTTTCTAGAATAAAATTTCATTCGCTTTAGTGAAGAAAATTACCTTTCACCTGAACTGCTTGTTGTTTGCATTGTAAGCATTAAAGATCTTAGTTTTGAAATTTCTGGAAATGTGTCTTTCAGGTTCATATGCTGAAGGAACCTTGACGAAAATGTTTCTGTCGCTTCAGCCGATGAAGGGTAGGGTTCTACGAATAAAGAGCACATCCAGAAATAACAAGTAGTAGCAGAGAAAACAATACAGTAAAGGATGATTTTTAAAGCGTTTGATTTTTGATTATCTAAACATTTTTTTTTTTGTGATTATTTCATGAAAATGTTGACCACGACTATACCTTTTAAGTAGCCAACGACAATACCACATCGAGTTAATCGGTTCTCGTCAGATCACCGTAACTAAACGACCTTGGGTGGGCGCGGTTAGTACGTAGAGGGGGACCGTTTGAGAACTACCGCGTGTCGTTGGCCAGTCCCATCTACAGAGTTGAGGTAGATAATTATACGTGGCATCACAATGGACCTAAATTGGTCTAAGTGTGTCGGCTTCTGCCGATAGCCACCTAAACCTAGCCTAACCATACCTTTTAAGTGATCCATACGTAGATTCCAATTTTGAGCTACCTGCGCGGCAGGTGAATCAATGAATCTATTGAGAAATGAGTTCGTGAGTAATTTATCTCTCGTTTTGGACCGGTGAATTACTTATGAGGGACCGTCTATGCCGATAAGCCAGCCTCAATTACAGCCATTAAGTGAGATATCACCCAATATGCTCGGTAAAGTGACTCAAAAGTGAACTCTCTGTACGGACCACTTAAAATGGTCAAGAATAAAAAGAAATATTCTGTAAAAAGTAAATGGCAAGCATTTCTTTATCAACTGGAATTGATATTTTATACAGTTTTGCAACTTTCCTGTGATTATTTTCGCAATTAAAAACCAAACGTATTATCATATTTTCTCTCGTAATAGTAAGAGAAGAGAATCGAACAAAAGCCAACGAAACAAATGTTTCCTTGCACCCAGGCAAGCGATTCACTTTTTAAACACTAATATGCGAAATACAAACACACATAATAATGTAAAAAGCTATAGCGCGAACCAATTCGGGGCTTCGATGTTACTGAGGGTGCGTTTTGTTTTTTTTTTATCGCAGTAAAATAGAGATCAAGATCACATTACAGGGATGGGCTTTTTCATGAGGTATGGTGATGGTTTATTATCCAGCTTTGAAAAAAGTATTTTATCCCTGGTAGGTGAAAAAAAGAAGATCTTTAGATGTCAACTTTACTTCAAAAATATAAAATTCTGGGCTTTTTTATAAGGGTCGACAACTTGCCTATACTAAAAAAAATTAGTCGTTTGCACAATGCAATGGGGTTACAAATATAAAGCTGCCTGTGACCTGGGACTAGATTAATAAACAAAATCGTTTGCACAATGCAATGGGGCTAACCATATAAAACAACCAACGACCATACCACGTCGAGTTAATCGGTTCTCGTCTTCCGAATATTATTCTCTATCCAACAAAAATTGTCAGTACAGGCCTTATGGAGGAGCTTTTTTTATACCAGTGGTGCCTGTTGATACTCTCCGTGTGTTTCTTTATTTTTTTCGGATAAGGAATAGAAAAGACGGAATATTGGATTTTTTTATCCGGAATATCCAGAATGGAATGAATAAAGAAACAAAAATGGACCGAATAGAATGACAGCCATTTGTCTATTGACCAGCGCTGCCACTTAGTTCAAGAACAAGTACAACATTTACTACTTACAATTAATATATTTTTTCTATTACTGAACTCACATGTGAGGTAATACTCCACTACAGCACTAAAATAAAAACATATATAATAAAACAAATATGAGAAGAGAAACCTTAAGAAAATACAATTTAAGTTCACAAGAACAATAATAATAACGATATCTCAGTAATACAAATTACATTAAATGAATTAAACACCCTTATTATCGTTGTCAAAAATCAATTATTGATAAACTACAAAATTTATTAATTGATCGATATTTTGGTACTATGAATGTCAATCAACAAATTATTCATCCATTGTGAACACTCACAAGCAAAATGCTTTTCTGAAGCGCCGCATTTCTTTCTTAAACGTCAAGAAAAAATTGAAGCATACAATATAAGTAATTTGCAGAAATTGTATGAAAAATTATTGCAATTGTTAATAAAGTGTATATTTAGGTGAAATCAAAGGGAAATTTTCTCCTTATTGAGGAAAAACCTGAGAAAGTATGTCAGGGCAAACAAAATATATAAAAACAGTGAACATGTTGGCCAAAATTGTGCAGCTCCTGATGCAGCAATTTAAAGGCATTTTCATTTTTCGTTCAACCTAATTTGTTTAAAAAAAAAACATTTTTGCCAAAAGTTCATTTTTATTTCTCGTACACAATTCTACAATATTTTTTACGTTTTACTGTTCAAAAATAGTGTTTAGGTACTCCTTAATTTTATAGCGCAAATAATTTGATTATTCAATTAATCAGCTGAGTACTACTATTGGGAAAACGTATTAAAATTTAATTTTATTTTGTTGTTAGTTGTTTTGTTTAAGCTCATGCTTTTGTGACTGTTTTTTGTTCATAAGATTTATGGAAGTGAAGTTCCAGTGATTGTATCTATTCAATACATATTATTTTATTTTCCAAAAAAGCAATTCTACTCACATTTCGTTTTAAAAATGTTGTTTTACAAACAAAAACAGCGAATGAATTCTCTAAATTTATTTGTCAATGACGAATTTGTGATTGACTGAACATTTTAAAGCTATCAATATTTTCGACAACCAAAACAATATGTAGCGGAAAACGACTTGTCTCCATTTAAGTCTCCACAGCTGAGTTTCTTAACGAAGTACCCAATACAGTAATATACAACTTTCGCTCAGATAAAGCATAATATATTATTTATTACCAAGATATTGTTATTATTTTTATGAATAACAATAGATTCTCGTGTTGTTATTATGTTAAATATGTTGAATCGAAGGAAAAAAGTAAAACATTAAATATGTTGTCCTTTCGAGTAAGGATTTAGTACAAGTTCAAAAAAGATGCACCTTTTTATGTAGCATAAGTGGCAACACTGCTCATGAAATCATCTTGTCACCAACTACCAACATCTATGCGGCATTTCATGCCCACAGAAGAAGATTTTAAAAATGTATATTTGATTCTGGAAGGAAATTAAAAATATATAATAAAAAAATAATTGACTTAAAACAACACACATAAAAATATAAAAAAAGACAATAAATTTGCAATAAATGCTCACCCATTTCATTGTTTGCTGTTGCTTCTATTTTTTTTTGATCAAGTGCATCTGTCAAACGAGGGAATATTCTTTTTATTCCACCTTTCTCTAGGAATAAAAAGAATGCATTCCATTTATTCCAGAACGAATAAAGAAACACCGAAATGGATTATCCGGAATATTCCATTGAATAAAGAAACGTTAATGACTCACTCGGAATATTCCGAATATTCAGAATGAATAAAGAAACACACGGTCTGATACTGAAATAAAAACCAAACCACTGTCATACTAAGGAATTGTTGCTGTAATTTTCCTAAAATTCGCTTACAACCCACCACAACCAGTCTCCCACACAGCCGAATGGGAATGAGCATGATCGTCCTGTGTTCGCTTGCTATTATCATCCACCAAAATAAGCAGTGTGTGTGACTGAAGCACATCCGAAGAGTATTACCATCTCTACAATGAAGCATATCATTAAGGGTTTTTCTATGGATTTTGTCAAAGTACTTTCGGTTTTGGAGCTTTTGAGAACGAATTATTATGTGGGGTGTTGCCGTTCGGGTTTAATTTGATTGTATTTATATTGTACAGCTGCACAAGTGCAGTTGTTTTTACCATCTGTTTAGGTATATGACATTGCGTCGTGGTTATATAATTTTGTATTCTAATCGCCTGATTGTGTTTATAAGGAGGATACAATGGTTGTTATCTAAATCGCTAATAGTGCATCTAAGCAATTGGTTTACGATTAATGGTTTTTTAAGTGATACCACACAATTTTTCCTGGTTTTAATTTTTGTTTTCCGTCAATTCCTTTATTTTGTTTTGAATGAAAAACCTTACATTCCTTACCACGTTAAGTGGACGGCTGGAGTTACAGCGCTGTTTCACGGTTAGCCACAACCGATCATCAGACTCCTTCTGTGGTGCTGGTCTGTCTTTTTCCTTCATTTTATCCCGAAATTCCATTTCTTCCACTGGGATTCGAACCTAGACCAGCGTCTTCTCAGGCAAGCACTCATGCACTGTGCCATTGAAGCCACGAGTTTATCCAGTTTTTATTTCAATTTTCTTGGACAAACTTTGCTCCTGTAAGTATATTATGTTATTCATTCTGGTTTTTCTTTCTAAGTTTTTTCTCTAATACTATTCCATTTCGACAAGCATAGTTGGACTGAAATGGGTGATAGAGAGGGTGAAAGACTTTTTGACATTGTATTTGTCGAGAATCTTACGATTAATGGTTTTTTAAGTGATACCCCACAATTTTTCCTGGTTTTAATTTTTGTTTTCCGTCCATTCCTTTATTTTGTCTAGGTTCGAATCCCAGTAGAAGAAATGGAATTTCGGGATAAAATGAAGGAAAAAGACAGACCAGCACCACAGAAGGAGTCTGATGATCGGTTGTGGCTAACCGTGAAACAGCGCTGTAACTCAAGCCGTCCACTTAACGTGGTAAGGAATGTAAGGTTATTCATTCAAAACAAAATAAAGGAATTGACGGAAAACAAAAATTAAAACCAGGAAAAATTGTGTGGTATCACTTAAAAAACCATTAATCGTAAGATTCTCGACAAATACAATGTCAAAAAGTCTTTCACCCTCTCTATCACCCATTTCAGTCCAACTATGCTTGTCGAAATGGAATAGAATTAGAGAAAAAACTTAGAAAGAAAAACCAGAATGAATAACATAATATACTTACAGGAGCAAAGTTTGTCCAAGAAAATTGAAATAAAAACTGGATAAACTCGTGGCTTCAATGGCACAGTGCATGAGTTCTTGCCTGAGAAGACGCTGGTCTAGGTTCGAATCCCAGTGGAAGAAATGGAATTTCGGGATAAAATGAAGGAAAAATACAGACCAGCACCACAGAAGGAGTCTGATGATCGGTTGTGGCTAACCGTGAAACAGCGCTGTAACTCCAGCCGTCCACTTAACGTGGTAAGGAATGTAAGGTTATTCCTTCAAAACAAAACAATTGGTTTACTTTATTGTTTATATGAATAAAGAGAAACATGGCTACAAAGTCTTCAAAGGATCTAAGTGTAGAAAAGAAACAACAAATTGTTGATGCAACTGCAAAATTCTATGGCCTTTTTAAAAGTAAATCGGAAGCCGTAGGAAATGCAGCTAATATTTTTTCTGTTACGGAACGAACTGTGTACTGGCTTTTAAGGGAAAAAGCAATCAAAGGCCACAATTCACCACCAAAGAAGAAAAATTAATCCGGTATCAAGAGCAAGGTCGATGATTTTGCCAAATGTGCCATTAGGCAGATAGTCCATCAGTTTTTTATGAAGTACAAAAAAATGCAAATATAACAAAAATAAGCAGATCAACTGTGCATACAATATTACAAAAAGATCTCGGACTCAAATTCGTCAAACGTCAGCGAAAGAATCTGTTGTTGGAAAGAAGTGACATTATTTCTTGGAGACGAAGATATTTACGTGAAGTAAAAAAAATTAGACAAAAGTAAAGACAAATTTTCTTTTACTGATGAGACCTGGCTCAACGAGGAAGTTCTACAGGTTTCGTCGATGGATTACTTTTATGCTTCATTTCGGGAAAAACCGGAGACTACCACGAGGCCATGAACGCTGCTGTGTACGAGAAATGGTTTAAAGATATTTTAATACGCCTGGAACCCAACTCCGTCATAGTTTTGGACAATGTTTACTATCATTCCAGAAAGATTCCACGAGAAAAGATGAAATAAAAAAGTGGTTGAGGTCTAATGCGATAAGTTTTGAGGATGATATGGTTAAAGCAGAGTTGCTTGAAATCGTTAAAAATTACAAAGCCAAGTATGAAACATACGTCGTGGATGAAATGGCTCAAAATGCGGGACATTAAGTGCTTCACTTGCCGCCTTATCACTCTCACCTTAATCCAATAGAATTGGTTTGGGCTCAAGTGAAAGGGGTTGTAGCAAGCCAAAGCAAGTCATTTAAAATGGCTGAAATAAGAGACTTACTAAAGACTTAATTACTCATCGGATTAGTTGAGTAGTGATATTAGAAATTAGTATTTTATGTTTTACAATACATATTTATAATGAATAAATTGAATTACAGTAATATATTATTCGTTTTGACATTTTTTTTGTTACGAAATTTATATATTTTGTTGGTGTACTGGAGTCACCCTTTAAAAACGCGTCTATTATTATCTTACCAGAAAAGGAAAAAGATAAACGGAATTTATTTTGTTCCGCAATATTTTTGTTTTAAATTGGAAGATGGTAACCCTAATAGAATTGCTTTCTGAGTTATGGCGAATTATCATACACACTATGGTAACCCTGTGAGAGCTTTAAAGAGGGACCGATTTATGTAAGTCATTGCAACCAGACTGATAGACAAACATCCTATCTTCCCTGTACTGACAGTTTTTGTTGGATAGAGTATAGCAAGGTCTTTGAAAAAGTTGTCAATAGAGCAGTGTTAAAGTGGGTCGAGCAAAATAACATAATTCCGGACAACCAGTTTGGTTTCAGGGCGAGGCATAACACTATTCATGCCGCGTCGAAACTGGTTTCCGACATTCAGTGGAATAAATGCAAGAACCAATGCACCGGTGCTTGCCTGGTTGATTTTGAGAAGGCTTTCGACACCTAACGGTTAGAGGGACTTTTCTATAAGTTGACCAGGCGGGGGATGTACAAACCTTTGCTATATAGATAGATAGATGCATTTATTTCAGATAGAATCAAATCAATACATTATTCAATACTTTCAACAATATTCTACAATTTACAGAAATAAATTAGCTGTGACATTTTTTATTTTATATACATTAAGTATTAAAAATAGTGTCAAATGCCACTTCAATGCGATTAATTAGAAAAAATATTAGCTATGGGTGGGGTGCCCCTTACATTATATTATTCAGAGAAATATTAAGAGAAGAAAAAAAACTAAATAAAAGGATAATAACAAGATAGTTGTGAAAAAGCAAAAGAAAGACAAAATTTCCAAAATTTAAGACTTTAAGTTATCCCAGATTGTTAGAAAGAACTGATTCTAATTCCGCGTAATTGAAGTCAAAAAGCCAATGCCTTACAGACTTTTCAAGCCTTCCAGAGGATCTAGCGACTCTAATTGATATTGGAAGCTTATTAAAAAGACGACAAGATGAACACAAATACAAATTACTAAAAGCAGTTGTACGAGAAAAAGGTACAGATACAACATTCAAAAAGTTTTTACGTACTCGTAGGTTATGTTCGGAGACTGATCTGCAATTAAGATTACCTGATCTCTTAAAGAAAGTTTTTAGAACTTTAAAACAATACAAATGACGCACTGGAAGTATTTTGACATATTGAAACAAGGGAAAACTAGGGTGTCGACGATGTTTACGGCAAATTTTTCTTAAAACACTTTTCTGCAGAATTAAAAGAGGCTTGATTTTAGTCGCATATGTACCTCCCCAACAAGTTATACCATATTGAAGTTTTGAATGGAAGATTCCGTAATATATGGATTTTAGTAGTTGTTTTGAGCAAACATTGCTTAAATAAAAAAAATGTCTGAGAGTACATCGAAAATATTTTTTTAAGGAGTCCGTATGATCTGCAAAACTCAACTTAGAATCAAAAATGAGCCCCAGATACTTAAATTGATCAACTCTCTCTATCAGAAAGCAATTTTCACTACAACTCACCGTGTTACAAAAAGTTGGTACAGAACCGGAGGCACATGCGCAACCTGGGAAGCTGTACTTTGTGCACTCCGGAGCGTGATAGTACAAATCTACATTTGAAGCGTTAGTGGAACATAGATTAAAGAACATTACTTTTGTTTTTGAACTTATGTGCAACTTATGTTCGGCGAACCAGATCCTCAATAAATTGAGATCCCAGTTTAGATGCCAAGTTTAAAGCACTCTCAGCTCCGTAGGAAAAACCTACATCATCTGCAAAAGCAGTAGGCATTCCTTTAAACTTAAGTTCCAAGAGTGAATTTATATACACGAGGAACAGGATAGGTCCCAACACAGAGCCTTGTGGCACTCCCATATTTAAAAGGAGGATGTCGCTTCTAGTTTCATCGAGTTTTACCCTTTGAAGCCTGTCTGAAAGGTAGGACCTAAACCAATCGAGTATAAAGCATCGAAATCCAGCATTCTCAAGTTTCCTTAGCAGTATAGAGTGGTTAACCATATCAAAGGCTTTAGTAATATCTACGAATAAGCCTCCAGTGAACTTTTTCCCATCAAGATTGGAAAAGATATTTGAACAGATTTCCCCCTTTGAAAGCCAAATTGTAACGGGCTGAAAAAGTTGGTCTTGTTTAAAAAAGAGAGCATCCTTTCCTTAACTACTTTTTCAAAGATTTTGCTAAAAGCAGGAAGAAGAGAAATAGGCCTATAATTGCTAACATCCTCTGCTGAGCCTTTTTTAAAAAGAGGGACAACATCCGCACATTTGAGAGCTCCTGGAAAGGCTCCTGAACAAATACTGCGGTTAAAAATGACTTCTAGTATATCAACTACTAAAAACGCGATCTGTTTCAAGAGGAAATTGGAAATGCCATCAAAACCACAAGCATTGGAGTTTTTTAAAGATCCAATAGCTTTTAAAAGCTCAAGTGCAGTAACAGGTTCAAAAAAGAAACTAGTTCCTTGAAAGAGTTCATTACGATTTTCAAATGCCGAGCACATGTTGCAACTCATGTGAACTTCATGAGCAGGTGAACTATAATAACTGTTAAAGCAATTAGCTATAGCAAGTTTGTCAGAAACTTCACACCCATCAATACGAATTGCAGTCGGTTTCTTAGTACGGTCAGACTGATTAAGAATACTGTTTACTACCTGCAATTCACCTTTTAAATTTCCCATAGCACAAGAAAATTTGTAGCGATAATAGTTATCACGGACAACTGGAATTTCTTTTTTGAGTTGTGAGCACAATTTTGCATACCTATTTCTGAGTCTAAGGTTGTACGGATGCTTGGAACACTTGATTCTTAGTTTATTCTTGCAGTTAACTTTGTTTATAAGATGCCGAGCAATCCATGGCTTTAGTCTTTTTGTTCTTTTCCTCATAGGAACTGTATAGGAAGAATCTTCGATATGTTTATTGATGGAATCAATAAATAGACTATAAGATACAGAAGCATTATTTTCCGAATAAACATCGTCCCAAAACTCATAAAGAAGATTGTTCTTCAGCTTTACTAAATCAATTTTTTCCTATTTTTTCTATATCTCGGGTATGACGCATTGTTTTGTTACGAGTAGTATTTATTAATAGATCTGTCATTGTGTGATCACTTATTTTAAAATCAAATAAACATTTTTCGCAGGAGCTCGACGGGAAGTTGGTAAATCGTCCAAAACAGTGGTCTAAACATTTGCCGGCTGAGGTTTCCATTATGAACAGTAAGCAAATTCATTTTTTTTATTTTTTTTATTTAAATTGACTTATTCTAAGATGTACTGTAAAAGAATTTTTCTGAGGAAACTTTTTTTTTCTATTTTTTTTTTATTTTTAAAGTTTTCAATTTTCACTGAAAAGTGCACATACAAACTGCACAAATGACGCGTTCACTTTGCATAACGCTTGTTCTAAGTGTTTTCTGTTGGTGTGGAGGGGGGTGGGTGGGGTGGTGAATGCAGTGAATGTTGGAAAATATTATAGGTATTGCCATATGTCAAAAAGTTGAAACAATTTAAGTTAATTTGTCTTTTTTTTTTCCTGAAAATATAGAGTAAGTTAGGGTAATATGGAATATGTGAATAATATGGAATACCCCTGTTTCTCTGTAAATCCTACAGCGACATCTCTTCCTTCATGTTCACAACTTAGGTTACTGAAAATGTTTAAACAATCTACTATTCAATTTCAAGTAGCCGTCAAACTGGCAACAGGAAAAATTCAAAAGTAAAATTTGTTGCAACCATAACTTTTAACGTGTGGAGCCTTTACTTGTGTAGAGTTCGAAGTCGTTAACTCAGTGGAAAGTCAGCCTTAGCTACTTGAAGTTTGTCATCATGAATTCGACGTTTGACAAATACCGAGCATTTGACATGAAACCAAACACTTCTTCCTCGTTCTCCTTTTTGGCCTGTCATGGCTTTTGTAAATCAAATATTAAATCTAAATGAATTAAACTAATCATGGAGTAGTGTTTTATTTCAATTAAATAACATGGTTAGAATATAACATTGGCGACGAGTGAAAAGAGTATATTAACAGTAAATAGTATAATCGCGTGCATAAGCCACAAAAGTAGTCAAAAATGACCGAACAAAACGTGGCCGTAGGCTCTTTAAGAGAGTTTCACCATGCAAATATGAATTGGATGGTGTATTCCAAGCGATTAACGCAATATTTTGCGGCAAACAAAATTGCAAGTGCAGAGCAGAAAAAAGCAATTCTTCTCACAATGTTATCGGAGGAATCGTACTCTCTGCTAAACAATTTATGCTACCCAGAGGAAGCCGATAACAAGACATTCGATCAAGTCGTGGAGATTCTAAACAGACACTTCAAACCTATTACATCAATTTACATTGAGAAGGAGAAGTTTTATACAGCTCAAATGGAAAGCAGCAACCTCGCTGGTGCTCTTTTGGACCGATTCGTATTAGGAATTGCAAACAGGCGCATCAAAGAGAAGTTATTTTCGCAAGGGAGCGAGCTTACTTTCGACAGAGCAGTGCAGTTGGCACTCGAGTCAGAAGCGGCAAGGGAAGCAGATCATGAACAGCAAATACTTTGTAAAACTGAACCGGTTTACAAGTTCAAAGCAGAAAACAACAATAACAATCATCAATATGGTTCTTTCCAAAATTCGACACCTGTTTGTTATTGCTGTGGTATCCAGGGACACAAGTCATCCACCTGTAAGTATAGGAACTTCAAGTGTAATAAATGTGGAAAAGTTGGCCACTTACAAAAAATTTGTAAAAGTTCTGTTAAATCTAAGCAAAGAAAAAATTTTGTAAAGCAAAACTACATTGATATGGAAGAGAACGAGGAAAAATTGTTTGCAATACATGCAAAAAATAGCATTGATCCAATTTGCGTAACAGTCAAGATGAACGAACGAGAAGTCAAGGCTGAGTTAGATAGTGGTGCGGCAATCAGTTGCATAAGTTACAAGGATTATTTAGAATGGTTTTCTCGCCTTACGATAAGCAAAGTTTCACTCAATCTTGTAAATTATAATGGTAGCAAATTTTCACCACGCAGGAAAATAGAGGTAATGGTCGAATTTAAAAACAAAAGCAAAGCAATCGATCTGTACGTAATAGAAAGTCATTGTGCACCATTGTTGGGTCGCGATTTTATGAAGAAATTTAATGTTGAATTCAATGTTGAATTCCCGGTAAAAAAAATTTTCATGACAAGCGATGTAAACGATTTGATAAGAAAATTTCCTAAAGTATTTTGTGAACGATTAGGAACCTTTAATAAAAGCAAAATTAAATTACATATTGTTGAAAATGTTACTCCACGATACTGCTCCCCTCGACCCCTGCCCTTCAGCCTAAAGGCCAAAGTTGAAGAGGAAATAAATAGACTCGTCTCGCTAGGCATTCTTAAAACAGTGAGTTTTCCAGACTGGGCTACGCCGATTGTTCCAGTCATCAAGCCGGATGGCTCCGTGCGATTGTGTGGGGACTATAAGATCACTCTCAATCCTTTTATAAAAATCGAAAGATTTGTTCTTCCCAGAGTGGAAGATTTATTGGAAAAGTTGTCAGGCTGTAAAATGTTTGCTAAGATAGATTTAGCATCTGCTTATCAGCAGATGGAACTGGATGAGCAAAGTCAGGAGTTGACTATCATTTGCACCCACAAGGGTTTGTTCAAATACACCAGACTACCTTTCGGTATTAGCACATGCCCAACAATTTTCCAAAAAATAATCGAACAAGTGTTGTTAGGGGTGGAAGGCATTGCAATTTTTCAAGACGATATTCTAGTATCGGGCAAAACACGAACAGAGCTTGTTCGAAGATCAGAATTAGTCCTGCAGGAACTACAGGACAGTGGCCTCACAGTTAAGCAATCTAAATGTGAATTTTTTAAAGACAGTGTCACATATTTAGGGTTTATAATTGATAAGGAGGGAGTACGCCCATCTACTGACAGAGTAAAGGCAATTTCAAAATTACCCTCACCAAAATCGGTGCAAGAACTTCAATCATTTTTAGGTAGAATAAATTATTATAGGAAATTTGTTCCGTTGATGTCAGAATTACTGAGTCCTTTATATGCGCTGCTTAAAAAGGGTGTACGTTGGAATTGGACTTCCGATTGTCAGTCGGCTTTTGAGAAAGTCAAAGAGATTTTTATGAGTCCTCAAGTACTAATGCACTATAACAGTGATTTCCCCTTAGAAGTACTAACCGACGCAAGTAGCCATGGTATAGGCGCTGTACTGAATCACGTATTTCCAAATACCGTTTACAAGCCCTTGGCCTACGCTTCACGAGTGCTAAGTGAAGCAGAATCCAGGTATAGCCAAATAGAAAAAGAAGCCTTAGCCATTTATTGGGCAGTGCGGCATTTCCACCAGTATCTGTATGGGAGAGAATTCACGCTTCATACTGATTCCAAGCCGCTCACGCAAATCTTTGGGGAAAAGCATGGTATACCACAAATGACAGCAAATCGGTTGCAGCGTTACGCAGTATTTCTTTCAGGATATAAGTTCAATATCAAATACGTCAAGTCGAAGGAAAACGGTGCAGACTTCCTTTCCCGTCTTCCTTTAAAGGGAAATGAGGGGGCCGAAAGTGAAACATTTACAGATGTACATTTGAAGTACGTAACGTTTTGCTCACAAATTCCTATTGATGCTAGTAAAATAGCTGAAGAATCATCTAAGGACAAATTTATTGAACTAGTAAAAGGGTTCATCGAACAGGGATGGCCAAACAAGGTTGATAAGGAAATGAAACCCTACTTTGAAAAAAGGCATGAACTGTCGGTTGAAAGCGGGTGTGTGATGTGGGGGTATAGGGTTGTCATACCTTCCCTTCGATCGAAAATTCTCAAGCTTCTTCATTCGTCCCATTTTGGCATCGTGAAGACTAAGTCTCTGGCAAGAAGTTATGTGTTTTGGCCAAGTTTAGGGAAAGACATCGAAGCTGTTATAAAAGCATGTGAAATCTGCTCAAGCCAGCAGAGCAACCATCCGAGAGGAGAACTTACACCATGGCAACCTACGAATGGTCCTTGGGAATGCCTGCACTTAGATTTTTTCGGGCTTTTGCACAACAAGATGTTTTTAGTCTGTGTTGATAGCTTTTCTAAGTGGGTGGAAGCTTTCGACGTAAAAAGGGCAGATACAGCAAACACAATTAGGATGTTAAGGGAGGTTTTTAGTAGATTTGGTTTTCCTAAAGTTATCGTGACAGACAATGGTAGTGCTTTCGTAGCAGACAGCTTTCAGAGGTTCTGCAGAGAAAATGGCCTTAAGCATATTACGACACCTCCTTATCACCCCGCGTCAAATGGCCAGGCAGAAAATTGCGTTAAGTCTACAAAAGCCGCTCTCAAAAAATTGGTTTTGGAAGGAAATGAAATGGATGTTGCACTTCTGAGGTATTTGTTCGATTACCGAACAACGCCTCACAGTACTACCGGTGAAACACCAGCGTCACTATTGTCGGGAAGGCAGGTTCGAACGAAGTTCGATTTATTAAGGCCAGAAGTAGAAACAGAGAATCTGAATGCCAGTGTCCGTAACAGGATACTGGAAAAACAAGAACAGCAGATAGAAACCTATAGTAAGAAAGGTGTTAGAATTCTCAACAGAGGCGACGTAGTATGGGTAAGGAAGTACAAAAATAATAAACAATATTGGGTTAAGGGATGCATTGCAAAGGTCTTAGGGCGCAACACATATAATGTTAGTCCTGAAAAAACAAATATCATTTGGAAGCGGCATATAGATCAACTAAGGAGTTACGCTTCAAACGATATCCCGAACCACCGAGATGTAGGAATTGAAACGAACTGGGGATTCAACCAAAACATCAAACCACCTGATGACACAAAAATGAATGCAAACGAACACAATTCCACCTCACCGCAAGATAGACCTTCTACTTCTACAGAGTTGGGATCGCATCCTGGAGTAACAAACAGTACCAGTCCTGACCGTGATCTTGATGCGGAAAAGGAATCATGGTTAGGAAGATTGCGAAGCAGAAAATAAAAAAAAAAACAAAAAACAAGGGGCACAATGATATATGCTAAAATAAGGGGAAGTTGTAGAGTTCGAAGTCGTTAACTCAGTGGAAAGTCAGCCTTAGCTACTTGAAGTTTGTCATCATGAATTCGACGTTTGACAAATACTGAGCATTTGACATGAAACCAAACACTTCTTCCTCGTTCTCCTTTTTGGCCTGTCATGGCTTTTGAAAATCAAATATTAAATCTAAATGAATTAAACTAATCATGGAGTAGTGTTTTATTTCAATTAAATAACATGGTTAGAATATAAGAACTTGTAAAAAATATAGTAAAGTTACTTTTGATCGAAGTAAAACGGTTTAGATCCCAAGCATTGTAATTGTATTAACGTCTGTTGCTGGTTGTTGATAAAATAAATAAACGGTAAGTTACTTTTGACTTTATTTCTGAAAAGTGTAAAATGTTGGCAATATGGAATACCAAGTGGTCGGCTAAATGGAATAGTATTCCATATTATCAGCATTTTCCTTTTATGACGCCTAAGACTTGAGCCCAGAATTTGTATGCAATAGATGGCCCCAAAGACCCAAACTGGTGCAAAGCGCAAACAATGTAAACCAGAGGACATGGATCGGGCCATTAAATGCGTGCGATGGAATCAAATGGGTTACCTTAAAGCTTCAAAAGCATTCAATGTCCCCCGAGGAAATCTGTTTAGATTGGCCACTTCTACGAAAACTCCAACTTAATTATCATGCTTTTCACTTGGAAGAAAACACATCTTCACAAATAAAATGGAGTCTGATCTCGTTAAATATATCAAAGAGATGGAATGGCATTACTTTTGTTTAACCCAAAGGAAAAAGAACCTGATGTTTTTCCATCTACTTCGAAATCATGCCGGAAAGGGAAAGGGATTCGCCAAACGCTTCATCTAGTGACTCTTCTGTGAGTTTTGTGGCTGATGACAAAATTTCTCATGAATAAGGGTCAGAGTTCGATTCTGAACCTCGTGAAGGCGTAAACTGCTATGTCTGTGACGTATCCTATCCTGATGGTCTATTATGGGACAGATGTATTCAGTGCAACATGTAGTCACATAAGAAGTGTTTCAAAACATTATATCTATGTAAATGTTGTGATAATTCATTTATATAATTCAAACTCTGAAAGTATCTAACAAAATAAATCTTACAAAAAAGAAAAATTCGGTGATTGGTAATATGGAATATTCCATATTGTACTCGATTTTTGGTAATATGGAATATTCCATATAACACGCACAATTTGTTGAGCTAAGATATTTGACCTTTTTTACGTAAAAAACCGTAACAGAAAAAAGGTAAATTTTCATATTGTGGCAAGTATAGTGAAGGTACCAGAAAACAGTATTAGTCTATTGAAACATTTGACGGGAATTTCGGACCAAAAATGTAAGCGCAATTTCAAAAATAAAAAGGTGTATTCCATATTACCCGAACTTACTCTACTGGTAAATACCCCAAAGTAAGTATATATAAACTTCAGCTCCAGGCGCCTGCCTGACAGTTGTTGACATACCCTTAGCGGAGCGACGAAGTCGCGTGAGCGCCTAAACCCTGCGGAAGAAAGGGTTAAAATCCTGTTAGCAAGCGAAGCGAGCCACCCACTCCATACTTCAAATACACCATACTTTCTTACAGGCGCCTGCCTGACAGTTGTTGACATACCCTTTGCGGAGCGACGAAGTCGCGTGAGCGGCTAAGCCCTGCGGAAGAAAGGGTCAAAATCCTGTTAGCGAGCGAAGCGAGCCACCCACATCGTTTTATTAAAAAAAATTGTTAAAATTTAATAAAAAAAAAAATTAAATAAATAAAAAAAAAATCATTTCCTCAAGAAAAAAATATTATATTTATCTTTTTTAGGCCATTTTAAGCCAGAAAAAAAAATTCCGTTACTATTCATAATGGAAACCCGCCCCAAATACGTACTCCACATTATTAACTACAATAGAAACTTTCAGAATATCAGCACTCGTAAAATCGACATTCTTTACTTCACTAACTGAGTAGTCTTCTTTAATAAAACAACCGACGCGGCCTGCAGCATAGTTATCATTGCAATTAGGAAAGAAAAGAAAACCCGGTATATTATAATCGCTTTTTTTTAAAGCTATAAATCCAAATTTCGGATACAAAAACAATATCTGGAATGATTGAAAATGAATTTAGATGAGTAACTGAGACGAAAAATTTCCCCTCAAACTTCAAACATTCTGGTGCACAACGAAGAGCTTTTTATTACAATATGAACCATTTGTGAAAACGTTATTACAATTTGTGAGACTGAGATCGAGAATAGAAAGGTCATCATTGAAATCAATATCATAATTCAATAAAATAAATAGATATAATACAAAGCACTAAATACGTTCAGGATCATCGACTGATCTAATAGAGATGACCTTTCCACCCTCCACCTTTCTCACAAGTATTTGATTGTCTTTAAACCATACATATTTATAATTATTCCGCTATTCTTACATCTTTGGTCTGCATGTAGAGAGCCTGAGTATACTTAGTGAGTGCATCGTTTATACAAGGTGGCGCAAAAGTAATCCTCCTATCAGAAAATGCTATAAATTTTGCGATTGGCCCCTAATGTCAGTTCTGTTTTGACATTTGTGTAGTAAACACATGCGAAATACACGTTAATAAACAATGTTACGATACACTGCTCCAGAACGCGGAATATTGGTGACTATTTATTTGAGCAATAATCGGTCGGTGACTTTGGCGCAACGTGAATTTCGTCGCAATTTCCTACCCGTCCAACGCCTACTGGTGAAACACTGCGACGTTTAGCCTCTCGCCTCGAAGAGACTGGCACAACACGAGATGCTGCCAGGCGTGGCAGACCCCGGAGTAGCCGTTCTGTAGAGAATATTGCTGCTGTAGCCGAAGATGTCATGGAAGCGCCGTCGACATCGACCAGACGACGTGCCACGCAAATGGGTATCAGTCGACGGTCTGTACAGCGAATTTTGGTACAAGATTTGAAGATGTTTCCGTACAAAGTCCGGACGGTGCATCAGCTGTTAGCTGCTGACCGCCAATCGCGTCTAACATACGCTCAAGCCATCCTTAATCACCACCAAGAGGAAGATGATTTTTCATCAAAAATAATCATGAGTGATGAGTACGTAAATAAGCAAAATTTACGCTTCTGGGGCACTGAAAATCCGCTTGTAACCCACGAAGAGTTACTGTGAATGGTGAGCGCTACAGAGCAATGATCAACGAGTTCTTTTTGCCGCAACTTGATGAATTGGGATTGGAAAACATGTGGTTCCAACAGGACGGTGCAACGGCACACACTGCACGTGCCACAACCGATATGCTGAAGGATGCATTTCCCGGGCGCCTAATCTCCCGTTTTGGCGATTTGCACTGGCCAGCAAGATCGCCTGATTTGACCGCTCCAGACTTCTTTTTGTGGGGCTTTTTGAAGTCGCGGGTTTATGTCAACAAGCCTCAGACTCTTGCAGCTCTTAAAGACAATATCCGTCAACAATGTGAGGACCTATCGCCGGAAGTTTTGGCCAAAGTGATGGAAAATCCCATAAAAAGGGCTCAAATGAGAATCAACTGTGGCGGCGGACATTTACATGACATCATATTCTCAACTTGATGTAAAAAAAATTAAAAGACCAAATAAAAATAATCCACAAGAAGAATCAAAGTTTTTCATTTTTTTTTAAATTACAGCCAAAAAACATCGGAAGGTTATTTTTCCGCCACCTTGTATAAATGTTGTTGCTGCCTTTGTTTCTGTTGTGGTCGCTGTTTTGGCCGCTCTCGCTGCTATCAATAACGTTGGAGTTAAGTTTTTTTTTCTTTTTCGTTTCTCGCTCATAATACGCTGTTTTACGGAGATGTCAGAGAATCTAACACAGATGATCCGTTTTTGCGAAATATTCTTTCCTTTTTTGCGTCGCACTTTTTTCACATAGCATCGTTCGATTTTAGAAGCAGGGATATCAATAGACAATGCATTTTGAAAGACTTGTTGGGTTTTGTTTAATGCATTAGTGTCGTTGCTATCGTTAACGATAACAATCTCGATACAGTTGTTAAGAAGGTGTTGTTGCTGCCAATTTAGCTTGCTCTCCAGTAAATTAACTTTTTTCAGTTCGTTGATTGAATTTAAGAAACGAATATTGGTTTCTTCCATATTTAAAAGCTTCAAGTAAACCATTTCAAGAGTGCATTTAGTACCACAATCTCTCGATGATTCCGCTTTTGTTGCCGCTTGCTTTTTTTGTAAAGTTTGGCTCCGATGAAGGTACGAGTTTTTTTGTTTTTTCTTCGCACTGTTTGTTGTTGTTGTTATTGATCGGTTCAGGTGTACGCATTGATCTGCGCCTAAGCACTCCACATTTGTCGCAACGAAAAGGTTTTCCACTAGATTGCATGTATTCTGCATCTTGTTCCGTAAGATTAACGCAAGAAATAAGAAAAAAACTTAGACAGTCACTGCAGGATATTTTGGAGTTACAATTTCTTCCAATTTTCTCAGAATAAAGAGAGCACTTCATTATGTAAAAAAAATTAATGTCAGTAGCTATTTTATATATGTAATTTGCAATATGCTTATAGGAAAGAAGTTCGTTGTCAAATGTGGCAACGTGACTTCGAGCAGAGCCCTTGAAATTAAAAACGGTTTACAGCAGTGATCTAGTGGGTTCACTCATATATGCTATAGCGTATGCCGATGATTTGGTTTCACACAGATCAGGTCCTAAAATCGAGGTCATTAACATTCTTTTGCAACTTGACTTCGATCAAATTAAGGGATATAGCGACGACTGGAAGTTGAAAATCAACTTTCAGAAGACGGAAACAATCTTGTTCAGAAATCCATTGGTTGGGCCTCTAGGGATGCCAGAAAAAACTGGGAGAAATTGGCCATTATTGGACAAAATGGGCAGCCATTGGCGGTGAGAAGCGTAGTTAGATATCTGGGTATCTGGCTTGACCAGTATCTGTATTTCGACAAGGATATAGTTGCTTATCTTGCTGGGGGCCAAGAAGGCTTATGCTCTAACAAGGAGACTGTTCCATAGCAGTCAACTTGATTCCAGAGTGAAGGTCATTTGCTATGTGGCCCTTATAAGGCCGATCATCGCTTATGGTTATCCATTGTGGTTGAATATAGCGCCTAATTATATGGAAAAGATTCGGGTTTTGGAGAGACAATGTCTCCGGTTGTTCCGAAAGCCTGAATCCAACTTTATAAAATACTATCCCAACAAGGGCTCAGTTGAAAAGGATTGACAATTTCCTTATTAAGGCGACTCGAAGGCACGTTGCAAGGGCGATGTCCAGCGACAATAGCCTGACCTTTGGGGCGACTACCCCAATGAAATGTACATAGAGAGTACGCTCCGGTCTGGCTTTATCCCGCCGGAGGCATCTATCCATATAGATGCAAAAGGGGTGGTACAGACGAGGGATGGTATCCTGGTATTATACCACCGCTACCGCAGCGCGAGAGATCAGCGGCGGGGACGTCGCCAATGCTCATGAGCTCCTCTGTTTTAGTACCGCAATAGCGGTGAGGGATAAATTCGATACAGAAAAGCAATTTGTCGAATTTTGGTGGCTTTATGAAGGGGGAGGGGTCAATATGCCCTCCCAAGGCGGGGCGTTACTCTAATTAACATCCTCTTAGTTTATAAGTTAGATTAAGTAAGCTAGGGCGTTTCTGGGAGGGGCCGCGCACGTCAAGTTGTGGTGGTGCTTCAGGGAGAAGGTTGACGCTGTAAGGCTTCAGTTAGCTCACGGCAGCGCGTGTGCAAGTTGACGACTGCCAGGCGCTCGGAGAGCAATTGGGATCTTGACCACTTGTTGCGCAAGGCAACGAGTGCTCAGAATCCTAATTATAGTTAGAATACGTTAAATAGTTTAAGTAAGTAGAATAGGTAGTTTTTAATTTGTTTTATAAAATACTAGCTGTACCCGCCCGGCGTTGCCCGTGCTCAAGAGTCTAAATACTCGGTGTTCTCTGCGCCTAACAAAAAGAAATACTTGTCTTTTTTTGATGAGAAACAAAATTGCAAGTCAAACTTGGTGGGCCGATTTTGACCAAACTTCACAGAAACATATTCAAGTCAATACCAAAGCTTGCCTGATTTGAGCTCAATCGGTTCCGTGGTTAAAGGGACTGCACATTTTTCTGCGCTTTGCTTAGCCCGATTACGCTACTTCGTTGCTCCGCTGGGGGTAAGTGCTAGTTGCCTGGCAGGCGCCTATGTCACCTGACTTTTTTGAATCGAACAACAACACAAAAGAAAGAAACTTCGATTTTTATTTTCTTTCAATCAATTTGTTATGCGCACGGTTTAACAACATGCAGCAATTCTAATTTAATGTCTGCAACGAAATCGACCAACATATCTGTTCTGCCTATTGTCTAAGACTTACGTTAATTTTCTCGCTCCGTAAAAATGAATTCAACGTGCGCCAAATGTATAAGTTCGATAAACAACCTTGACTTTATATCCTGCGGCATATGTGGATTAAACACTCACAGTGGATGTGCTAATATTCCTAATACTGACATTGAATTGATTAATTCTAATTTAAATATTTTCTACAAGTGTAATAAGTGCATAAACAATCCACTATCAATATGTGTGCAGAAAATGAATGATCTTTTCGCATATTTGCAAGCCAATTTAAGTGATATTAATGAATTCGCTTCTTCATTAGATGTTAATGCAAAAAAGAAATTACCGAATGTACGAGTATTTAATAATGTTTTGGAGGTCAGCCGTGATATTCGCGTTAGTACCCGACATCAAATGAAAGATAAGGTCAACGAACCTTCCAAACAACTATCCACTGTAAAGCGTGGAATATCATCGCCCGCTGTAACTCGCCTCTCTGTGAAGAACAGTAAGTCTTCTCCCATGAGTGGTCGCACAATTGATAATGCTGCTGCTTCTGTTAGTCAATTGAAAAAAACATCTGCAAAAAAAATAATGTTTTGCGCTCGAGTAATGCTGACTCTGATAAGAGTAAGACTATTTCTCAGCAAGTTGGGTGTGATGTTGACAACAACATGATGCCGTCTCTCATATTTTTAGTCCCCTACCTGTGTCTACTTGTGTAAATAAAATGTTCAATGTCAATCATATTCATTACTGCGCAATTGCATTTTTGTTATTATATCTTATCTTAAGTGTGGGAATCCAAATTTCTAGTCCATGTTTCGCGTCGAAACATGAGTTGCGTGAGCCTACGAAAAGGTTTTCATTCCCACGAACAGGGGATGTGCAATAATGCACTTTTGCCTAATAATCGCGAAAGATATGAATTGGATTCCCACGCTCAGCGAAACCATAGGCCACGGGCCATTTGTTGTTTGTTAGAAATTAAGTGAGTTGCATTTCGGCTGTACGGGTGAACGGTTCCCTCAACCGCAATAAAGTAAATAAAATCCACAAAAGTAAAAGAAACATTCATTTTATTAAATCTACAAAGTTAAAAATAACATTGGCGACCGTGACAGGACCTTAACTAAAGTGTAGTTAGGCCTGAGTGAATTTTGTTTAATTTTGTTTGATTGTGTTCCTTTTTTCTTTTTGTTTGTTGCTTTATTTTCTGTGATTTAAACGCCATTCGCGCGCAATAATATGGCACGTTCCGCGGAAAAAACCTTAGAGCACTACGCGACTCAACAGGAAGTATTAGGAGACGAGATCTGTCGAATGAGCCGCAATTATTCAAAGGATGCTGATAAAAGAAAGACTCTTCTCTACCTGGTTGAGCGTCGTGATAGTTTGGATCGATACTGGGAAAAGTTCGACGAAGCGGACAATATAATCCGCGAAGGCTTCTCCGACCAGTTGGATCATCCTTACTTTAAGGAGGATTATTTTGAATCAGTGCGCGAAGTGGCCGAGCGATTGCGAAGCGATATCAACCGGCGAATTGAGGTTCTTCAAGCAGAGGCAAGAACTGGCACCGAGCAAGGAAAGGGCATGGAACGAGAGGAGATTGAGGAAGGTGGAATTTATGCAAAAATTGGCCCACATACAGGGGCAATTCCAAAGGGTAAGATTGGGCCACAGTCGGGACCGAGGACGAAGCAGCCAGAAGAGACTTTTCAAACCCGAAAAATTGCAACGGAAATACAACAGAAACAAAGGCTGGCGCTTCTAATGGAAATCCTGCGAAAGTCTTTAGAAAAGTGCTCTTTGCAGGTGGCGCAAGGGCGAAGCGACGCATTCTGCCGAATAAAAACAAGGTCCATTGAGCAAAATTGGGAGGAAATAAGGACTTTGTATAGGAAAACCGAGGATCACGCAACAATTGACGAGATACAGCGGCATTTTGACATTCAGGATCAGGTGGAATTGGTTCTTATGGAATTATGCGAAAAACTAGAGGCTCCTCACACAACAGGGATTCCCGTAGCCGCGGCCATGAAACTTCCAAAAATAGAGCTGCCCAAATTTGATGGAAATTATCTGCACTAGCGGCAGTTCTATGACCTTTTCAAGCAGTTGATACACGAGCAGCCTATACCACCAGCCCAAAAGCTGTATTTTTTGCGTGCAAATCTTACTGGAGAGGCTCACAATCTTATACAGCATTTTCAACCCACTGACAACAATTATGAAGTGGCTTGGAAAACTCTTGTCGATCGGTTCGACAATCGAAGATTATTGCTCTCGGCCCAATTAAAAAGCATTCTATCTCAACCCTCGGCGGTGGCAACTGCTTCGAGTCTAAGAAGGTTGCATGACACCACAAAGGAAGGCATGCAGGGTATCACAAATCTGGGATTCGAAGTGCAAAACTGGGATCTAATCGTCGTTCACCTTATGCTACAAAAATTGGATAAGGAAAGCAGAGGATTGTTTGAGCAGTCACTGGACAATCCAAAAAGCAGCCCAACCTTGAACGAGTTCTTCAATTTCGTCGAATTAAGGTTCCAGACATTGGAGGCCATTAGCAGTCGAGACGAATGGAAGAGACCATCCGCGCACGTTGCAGCAAGCAGTGATAGCAGTATCAATTGCACTATGTGCAATTCCGGTAAGCACCAGATTTATCATTGCTCACAATTTTTATCCCTTTCAGATGAAGATCGAGACAAGGCTGTTCGTAGGCTAAACCTTTGCCGAAACTGCCTAAAATTGGGCCATCACTCCCAATCATGTCAGTCCAGAAATTGCCAAAGATGCGAGGGCAGGCACAACACACTGCTTCATCATCAGCGGCAGCAGCACCATGAGCATACACCAACTTCAGTACAGCAGGATGATCATCAGCATCATCAGCAGATGCAACATCATCAGTCAGAAACCCCAGTGCAACAAAAACATGATCACTCTCATTATCAGCAGCAGCAGCAGCAGCAGCAGCAGCATCAGCAGAAGCAGCATCATCAACCGAAGAGAACGAATTTCTATCAGCAGCAGCCGACCAACAATAGTGATAATCATTTTTCACACACAATTCAAAGGGGTAAGCGCTATAAAAATAAGAAATTAGTAGAACAGCCATCTAGCACATCTGCACATAATGCAGCCATAGATAGTAAGATAAGCAACCAGCATGTTTACCTGGCTACTGCCATTGTCAATGTCATTTCTGCTTGTGGTTCACGCATGCCTTGTCGTGCTCTTTTAGATTCTGGGTCTCAAATGAATTTCATAACCGCAAGTATGGCACATGAGTTAGAGTATAGGAAACGTCGCGTGGATCTGCCAATCAGTGGTATTGGTGGCAAGGAATGCAAGGCTGAGTTCATCACCAACGTGACTATTGAATCCAGGACGTCATCTTATAGGTCAACAATGGAGGCAAGCATCATGCCTCGAATAAGCGAATACCAACCTACTCACGAAATAGACACATCGCTTTGGAAGTTACCGCCACAGGTGCAGCTAGCGGATCCTACGTTCTCCAAGGCTCAGCGTATTGATATGCTCTTAGGAGCAGAACTATTTTTTGATTTGCTACTTCCAGGAGATATTAAAATCTCAAATGATCTCCCATTGCTGCGCAATTCTAAGTTGGGGTGGATTGTGGCTGGAGGCGCATCAGCCGGTGGCCCCACAGCCCACTGTCATATAGCCACAAAACCCTCACTGTCATCGTTAGATAAACTGGTGCGCAAATTCTGGGAAACAGAAGATCATGATGCGCCTGTGAACACCATGAGCAAAGAGGAACACGAGTGCAATGCCCATTTTCAAACCAATACCAAACTGAATTCAAACGGCCAATTCGTGGTACGACTTCCTTTTAAAGAAGACCCTCGTACCGTGTTGGGAGAGTCCTTTGAACTTTCCAAAAAACGATTCCTGGCTCTGGAAAAAAGATTAGATATGCATAATAACTTGAAAGCGTCATACATTGAATTCATACAAGAATAAGAATCTCTTGGTCATATGACTCAAATTGAACCGAACAAATTATCCAACCCTTATTATGTACTTCCCCACCATTGCATAATGAAACCTGAAAGTTCAACAACAAAACTAAGGGTAGTCTTCGATGCTTCCGCCAAAAGCACATCAGGGCATTCACTCAATGATATTTTAATGGTTGGTCCAACAATCCAACCAGATTTGTTTTCGATTATGGCTAACTTTCGAATGCACAGATATGTTTTCACAGGGGATATAAGTAAAATGTACCGACAAATTTTAGTAGATCCTAGAGATAGAGCGATGCATTTGATTGTATGGAGATCACATCAGGGCCAGCCATTACAATTATTCCAACTTAACACCGTTACTTATGGTACAGCCTCGGCGTCCTATATGGCTACAGGATGCTTGGCAAGGCTTGCAGATGACAACAGAGATGAACATGAACGTGCCTCGCATGCTATAAGTAACTGTTTTTACGTCGACGATTGTCTTACGGGCGCCGAGAGTATCGAAGATGCCGAGAAATTATTAACTGAAATTCGCGCACTGTTGAAACTGGGTAGCTTTGAACTAAGGAAGTTCTGCGCCAATCACCCACAAATACTAGCAAGGGTATCCGAAGAGCATAAAGAACAGCTCGTTAGTTTTTATCAATCCGAAGTGGTTAAGACGTTAGGATTAATATGGGATCCTTCTTCTGCAGGTTTGATTTTGACGAGCCCAACAAATTACCGAACTTTGTGTGCAAACGGACTGTGTTGGCCGATCTCGCCAGATTGTTCGATCCGCTGGGATTACTGGACCCGTGATAGTTCTTGGGAAGCTCTTCTTACAGGAGCTGTGGAAATCAAAGTTATCTTGGGATGACCCAATTCCCAAGGGGCAAGCCACCAAGTGGCTTGATTACTTACAGGAATTTTCCCTGCTGAAAGAGCTGAGCGTCCCACGATATGTTTCCCGCACTTGCAGCGGCACTGAACTGCACGCATTCTCGGATAGTAGTCTGAACGCCTTTGGATCCTGTGTTTATATACGATCTGTTGACGGCAAGGGAAAGGCCTACTCTCAATTCTTGTGCTCGAAATCGCGAATTGCACCTCTTAAAGCCACTTCCATTGCGCGCCTGGAACTGCAAGGCGCTGTTCTGATGGTTGAGTTAGTGACTAGACTGGTACATGTTTTAACCAACAAAATAAAACGTGTATTACACTGATTCCACCACCGTACTGGCGTGGATAGGATCGCCTTCGTACACATGAGGTATATACGTTACGAACAGAGTTGCTAAGATTCAGGCAATCACGGATATAAAGTAATGGAGTCATATAAAGGGGAGCAATAGTCCTGCTGATATTCTATACAGAGGACTGGATCTCCAGTCGCTTCTAAAAAAACTGCTGCTGGTTCGATGGTCCAGACTTCCCTGCCAAAGACGAGTCTGCATGGGAAATATCGCCATACATTGCTCCAGAGGAAATACCAGAACGTCGCAAGAAGAGAACAGTGCTGGTCGCTTCTACTGCTGACAATGAAAATGTATTCGAGCGCGTGAATCACCGAAACTCATTCTATTCATTGCAAAAAATATTCGCATATTGCTTTCGATTTTACTATAATTGCAGAAAGCATAGGTCCTTCAGAAATAAAGGTCAATTAACTGTTGAAGAGCTTCAGCTGGGCACCTGGTTTATCTGGGTACATGTTCAAAGGAAGACATTTTCGGATGACTACCATCATTTGCAGAGGGGTTTGAGTCTGCGTAAAGGCTCCCGCATAGCATCACTGTCACCGTTTTTTGATGAAACCAGTAAACTAATCAAAGTTGGTGGACGATTAAAAAATGCATCAATTGTGGCGGACGCGAAGCATCAGATTTTACTTCCAAAAAACTATATCGTAACGAAGTTGCTTCTTACCTACCTGCATGAAAAACACATGCACGCCGCGCCTCGAATTCTGATCGCAATTTCGAGGCAAGAATTTTGGATACTAAGTGTCGGCAGAATGGCGAGGCAAATAGTTTCCAACCGCATAAAATGTTTTCGCTCAAATCCAAGGCCCATACAACAGATGATGGGCAATTTACCAAAGGAGAGAGTTAATCCCTCCCGTCCTTTCTATTATTGTGGAGTCGATCTCTGTGGCCCTGTTAAAACTCACTACAAAATCAGAGGTAAAATTCCTACAAAATCATATTTAGCAGTATTTGTATGTTTCTCTACAAAGGCAGTTCACATTGAGGTAGTAGGAGATCTGTCGGCAGAGAGCTTTATCTACGCGCTGAAGAGATTTATTGGTAGAAGAGGAGTTTCTCATAGTATCTTTTCTGACAATGCTACCAATTTTGTAGGTGCAAAAAACGAATTGATGGAATTACAAAAGGCATTCGAATCCGAAAAGAACCAGTCTGCTATCACGGCAACATGTTTGGAAAGTGGCATAAATTGGCACCATATACCCCCGCGCTCGCCACACTTTGGGGGACTTTTGGAGGCTGCGGTGAAATCCGCAAGGGTTTTGCTAATTCGTTACCTCCGTGAGGCATCACTTACTTACGAAGAATTGACGACAGTGGTAATACAAATAGAGGCGATCCTTAACTCACGACCTCTTATTCCCATATCATCTGATCCAAATGACCTAGAAGCGTTAACGCCTGGGCACTTCCTGACTGGAGCGCCAATTACTACTGTGCCTGAGCCAGATATGACGGAAAGCAAATTTAGCACTCTTAAAAAATTCCGTCAAATACAGCATATTCAACAGCATTTCAGGAAGAGATGGTCATGTGAATATTTACATCTTCTACAACAAAGAATGAAATGGGACCGTAAATCACTCAATCTGCCCATTGGTGCATTGGTGCTAATAAAAGAGGCAAACATTCCGCCATTGAAATGGAAACTAAGGCGGGTAGAACTAGTTGTGAAGGGCAATGATGATCTGATTCGCGTAGCAATTGTCAAAAGCCATGGCGGAAGTTTCAAACGAGCGATACACAACTTGTGTCCATTGCCCATGCCCGAAGTAACTAACACCGATACTGGCAAGGAGAACTGGGGAATCGAGAACCAGGGCACTGAAGAAAGCTCCCCAGCCATAGGCACAGATAAGCAAGTGAGCAACAAACGAAAAAGTGGGAGATCACTGCTGGCAATGGCTCTAATAGTATTACTTTGTTGTCCGGCTTCGGCGCTGGGACAGATCGCGGATAGAGTTGGCATAACAAAATTAGATGAAGCCGTTGGGATATACTTTGAAGATATCGGAAAAATACAAACTGCTAATAGTCGTTGGAATGTTTATGTGTACTACAATCTAACAACTTACTTTTTGGAATTAAATGAAGTCAAATCCTACCTACGTAAACTAGAACATGTTTGCACGCAAGAAATGTTGCCACAAATATATTGCAAGCCTACGATCGAGACTGTACAGCATAGACTAACGGCTATAGATCACAACAACGAACTCCTTTACAATTACAACATGGGAAGCCACAGACACGATCGAGCTCGTAAATCGCTGCTCGACATTGTGGGAAAGGTGGCAAACAGCCTCTTTGGGATTCTCGATCAGGATGACGCTCGGCAGATTGAGGCTCAAATACAAGGCGTTAAAAATAACGAAAGGCACTTCGCGGAATTAATCCGAAAACAAAGTTCCATTGCCGATTCTACGACCAATCTCCTTAAGCGTAGTGCACTTCAAATTAGTCAACAATTTGAAGCTCTTAATGCGTATTTAGGAAAGACCGCAAACTCCATTAATGAAAAATTAGGACTGCAGGAGGTCAAGCAAAATATCGCGTCGCTTACTTCATACTTGCTTTTGGTGATTTCAAATTTTGAAACGATTCAGGAAATACTGCTGGATGTGCTTTTGGATTTAAACAATGCCAGGATAAATCCTCAATTGATAACTCCACCCCAACTTACTGAACAAATTATGCTGGCCAAAGCTCACTTACCCACCACATTGACGTTGGTAAAGGGATCAGCCATGGACTTGTACAAAATGGTGTCAGTGAAGGGCAGCATTTTGGACGATTCGGTTGTGTTTGAAAAGAGGATTCCACTTGCCGACACCGCGGAGTTCCAATTGTTTAATTTAATGCCAATTCCAATCTTGCAGACATCCGATTGCTATATGATTGAAGTCGCTTCACCATTCAGGGATGCCTTCTTCCAGGGATGCCTTCATCCCAAGGTCCGAACTGGAGTTGAGCTTATGCAAGCTGGTATCTGCTCGGCACTTTCTTTGTGAAAAATCGCATCCCACATATACAAGGCAAGCGGGGCTTAGCAGTTGTGAAGTAGCTCTACTGAATCATAAAAACAATGGCTTGCATGAATGCAAGTTGAAGAAAATGCCGACCGAAGAATATTGGAAGCCATTGAAAATAGCTAATCGATGGATATTTTCAACAGGCATCAAGGCCACAGGTCATCTTATCTGCAGAGAGTCTATAGAAAGCTTATCGATAGTTGGAAACGGTCTATTGGAATTTGTGGAACCCTGCATTCTAAAAATGCCAACTATGGTTATTAAAGGTGAACTAGAAGTCAATAATACACTAGGCATCAAGAATTCGTTCATTCCGAAAACAAACATAAGCGCCTGGGTAATGAATCAATCAAATACAGTTCTCAGCGGCCCACCTTAAGCAAATGACATTGACAAGGTAGAGTTTGAAAGGTTAAAGAACAAAATCGATACGGTAATGCATCAAGCTGAAGTGACCCCAGAAGAAATAAGCTGGCATGATTATCATCATTATGGGCTGGGCTATTTTCTGCTGGCTGGCATGATTGGGCTAATTGCATTTTACTGTCATCAAAGGCGGCGGCCAAAGCCGGCACCTCGAACATCCCGCTTTCAAGTGGCCATCTAGTTCAATATTTTTTCGCTATTTTTTTAAATTCAAATATTTGTGTATGTATCATTAAACTTAAGTTGTACGATACATGTTGCAGCTAATTCAAAACTTGCTATATCTCTTTGAAAAAAAGGAAGAGTTTTTAAAATCTTAAGATGTATCTTGTTATGATTAAATCTAAGTTTATATATTTTATAGGTTTTAAGAAGTTAATAATCCAGTTTGTAATATTTAAATCCATTTTTTTTTTGGTTCGCATGAAAATTTATAATTTTTTACTTCACTCTGTCTGCTTGTTAAATTTAGAGGCTAGAAACCCTCAAAAGGGGGGAGTATGTTCAATGTCAATCATATTCATTACTGCGCAATTGCATTTTTGTTATTATATCTTATCTTAAGTTGCGACGAGTGTGGGAATCCAAATTTCTAGTCCATGTTTCGCGTCGAAACATGAGTTGCGTGAGCCTACGAAAAGGTTTTCATTCCCAGGAACAAGGGATGTACAATAATGCACTTTTGCCTAATAATCGCGAAAGATATGAATTGGATTCCCACGCTCAGCGAAACCATAGGCCACGGGCCATTTGTTGTTTGTTAGAAATTAAGTGAGTTGCATTTCGGCTGTACGGGTGAACGGTTACCTCAACCGCAATAAAGTAAATAAAATCCACAAAAGTAAAAGAAACATTCATTTTATTAAATCTACAAAGTTAAAAATAACAAATGATAAGGGGACTCAAAATTTAATTGATTTGTCTACTGCTGTTAATAAAGATTCGTCGATCGATGTTGTGAGTTTAAAGGACCTTAATACTGATGCTGTCTATACCAACGCTGCGCGTGATAATAATGCTGTGGTTGCTGATAATATTGTTGACATTTGTGGAGTTGTTGGTGCTGCGTGTAATGATGATGGTGTCACTGCGAAGTCTGATGATGCCACCTATTCGAACGCTGTCGTCATATCTGAGGGCAGTTATGTCGCCAAGAAAGTGAATGCTGCTGCTAAATCTACAAATGTGATTGTTGGAACTAATTCTTGTGGTGAGCTTAAAGTTGCCAGAAAAATTAAATGGTTTCATATTGGAAGTTTTCGGTCGCCTACCACATCCGGTGAAATTATTAACTTCATATCAACTGGTCTTGGAATTGATTCCTCATTTATTATGTGCCATAAGTTAATTTAACTTGCTGATGTCGATCGGGAATTAAAATTCGTTAATTTTAAGTTTGGTATTCCTGTTGAGTACCTACGCCAAACATGTTTTTGATGATACTTTTTGGCCGATTGGTGTTAAAATTCGTCCCTTCGTGTACAAATCAAAAAACTACTTGGCGGAGAGAGCCTAGGAGCTGACTTAAATAACAACGCACTGCCACCTAATTGCAAAGCTAATGCAGTCCATAATTCTGCTCTTAAAATCTATTACCATAATGCCAGTGGGGTTCGAACTAAAGTGCTGGATTTATTCAACAAATCTAGTCATCTTGATTATGATATAATCGTTATAGTCGAGTCGTGGCTGTATAGTAAAATATATTCGACTGAATTATTTGACCGCCGCTTATATAAAGTATATCGTGTGGATCGATGTAAGTCTGCCAATGAACGTGGTGGTGGAATAATTGTTGCTGTTCGTTCAACCTTCAGCTCAGATGAAACTCCCCTGCCCGTCACCGATGTCGAACAGCTGTGTGTTCCAGTTAAATGCAACAACGTTAATCAGGACCGTGTTTTCATTATCGTTAGTTATGTACCCCCAAGTAGTAGCTTAGATGTTTATGAAAAGCATTTCAGTAATATTGATTTTATTTCAAATGCATGCTCGAGTTCAGATAACATTTGTGTGTTAGGAGATTTTAATCTCACTGATTTAGTTTGGAATTGGTCAGAGAGCGACAAAATGTTGACTACCCATAATATGAAAAAAGACTATGAATTTTTCTTTTTTGACTCTCTTTACTCGCTCAATTTAAATCAAGTAAATCATATTGTGAATTCACTACATAAAATTTTAGATCTTGTTTTTATCTGCTGTGAAGAGTTTAAGGTTAATGTAACAAATGTTCCCTTTTCACTTTTAAATGACTATATTTATCATAAAGAACTTTTTATTGAAATTGATCTATATACATACTCTATAATAACAAAGAGCACTGAGGAAACATGTTTTAACTTCTCGAAAGCTAATTTACTCGAACTTAATATTCTGTTCAGTAGTATTGACTGGAACTATGAATTTTTGAATCTTAAGCTGGATTGCATGTATAAACGCTTCATTGAAATTTTAGATGACGGTTTTGCTAAATTCGTTCCTTGTTTTTCAAAAAAAAAAAAATGTCCAAACCTCCTTGGTATAATAAAGAGCTTTCAAAATTATTAAATGTAAAGCGAAAAGCTTTTAATAAATTTAAGAAATCAAATAGTTCATTCGATTATGCCGTTTTTAGTAAACTACGCAAAGAATTCTCTACTCTGAGTAAATTTCTTTACAAGGCTTATATCATGAATATTGAGAATAACGTCAAATATAACAGTAAATCTTTCTGGTCATTTATAAATTCTAAAAGGAAGTCGGTGGGAATTCCAGATGCAATGTTTCTCAAGGACAATAAGTCCTCTAATTTGGGTTCCAATCTTGATATGTTCTCTAACTTCTTCGAATCAGTTTACTCTAAATCAGTTTTAAATAGTAACTCGTTAGCCAATATAGCAAGTAAGGTTGATATTGGCTCATTCCAGTTATGCTGTGATGAAGTCCTTTTGGCGCTTAAGTCGCTTAAACGCAATCCTATTGCTGGGGCTGATGGGATCCCAACTATAATTCTTAGTTACTGTTCTGACTCTCTCTGCTTCCCTTTGCTTAATATCTTTAACCGTTCACTTTCTGAGGGTATCTTCCTTCAAGAATGGAAAATTTCATTCCTTGTTCCTATCCATAAGTCTGGACCTAAAAATAATGTCGAAAACTATAGGGGAATTTGCAAATTATCCGCAATTCCCAAGATTTTCGAAAGCAATGTCAAAAACAAACTTGAGTTCCTCACCAAAGAGTTCTTATCTGTTGCTCAACACGGTTTCGTTTCTGGTAGGTCTACTACCACTAACTTGGCACTTTTCTTATGTTATGTTATCAACGCTATTGAAAATAAATATCAAGTCGATACGATTTATACCGACTTTAGTAAAGCCTTTGATTCAGTAAACCATACAACTTTATTGAAAAAGCTTGAACACTTTGGTTTTCAATCGAAGATTTTATCTTGGTTATCGTCCTATCGTGTTGGCAGAACTCAAAAGGTACGCATAGGCAATGTCTGCTCCAGATCGATTAAATGCACTTCTGGGGTTCCACAAGGCAGCCATTTAGGTTCATTGCTCTTCACAATTTTGATCAATGACATTACTTTGGCTATTAAGCACTGCCAATGTCTATTATACGCCTATGATCTGAAACTGTATCTAAAAATTAAAAGCATAGAGGACTGCCGCCTAGTTCAGTTAGATCTAAACTCTATTTCAGAATGGTGTAACTCCAATGATTTAAAGCTTAACATAAAGAAGTGTTATGTGATCACCTTCTCAAACTTGAGTTCGATCTCGCAATTTGATTACGTTATTGACTCTAATCTACTTTGTAGGGTTGATAAAATCAAAGATTTAGGCGTTGTTCTCGATTCCAAATTTTGTTTTAAAAGTCATATTGACTATATTGTTTTAAAAGCGAATTCTGCCATCGGTTTTATTAACAGGAACTGTAAAGACTTTAAGGATCCATATGCCCTTTTATCTCTATATTTCTCCTTGGTAAGATCGCTTCTTGAGTATGCTGACGTAATTTGGAATCCCGCGTTTATTACTCTCTCCGATCGCAATGAAAGAATACAAAGACGTTTTACGAGACTAATATTTTTCAAAATGCGTTGCAATTTCCGGCCAGAATATTCAGCCAGATGCCAATTACTTGGAATTAAGAATATCAAATGTCCACCCCTTCTCTCAATGGTACCTATCTACGTCCCTGCTAGATTACTAAGATCGAGAGATTTTCTTTTTCAAAACGTGCACAGAACTAAATACGGGTGTAATGAACCTTTAACTAGAACAATTATATCTATCAATGAAGCTTGCAGTAATATTGATTTATGTTTATCTAGAAATAAATTTAAGGCGATGCTTTTGTGTATTTTCTTTTTTTAATTAATTTGTGTATCTCTAATATCTGTTAGCTTTAAGCGGCTTGTAGATTAATTTAATAAAATAAAAAAAATAAAAACAAAAAAATATACAAAACTGGGAATGTAGCGCCACCTATAAGAATGCAACTTAATTATAAATATGTATCTCGAATTTTGCAATATTAGCTCCCATTAGTGAACACGATATTTTGTGTGTTTCATACAAATGCTACAACTGATCATTTTGGCGATGTAAAACTATATCTCCTGCTTCCAAATTTTCTTCAACCATTACAATGACAACTTTATCGATTGTTGGTGCATTCAACCGTGCATTGGTATTGGAATGCTACTCCCGCAATTCTACATTCACGACGTTTCTTCTTCTTCGTTGGTTTTCATTTATTTGAACGCTATGCTGATGACGATTATGTTGTTGTCTATCTCGGTCCCCAGTTCGGACGACTGCACGTTGTTCTTGCGATATTCTTTCCCGAAGTTCCGACACCCCCTATTTCATCCTGTTAAAATTTTGTTTTCGAGATAAAAAGTAGCATTCGTCCTTCCTAGGGCCCAAACGAAACTGTCAAGCTCAAAATCGTTAAAAACTAACCATTCTGTCTCGAGTTATGCGCATGAAAACTGAAAACGCTCAACAACTGCTGTTGCCTGTCACCCCTACATTTCAACTTACTCACACATAGGTACTAATGCAAGGATCCTGAAAATACTTGACAAACAAAAATGAAGGATTCAAACACCATCCAACAAATCAAAGTATCGACTCAAAAAGTTACTTTGTGTGACATAATAAACATAAACAAACTTATCTATATATATAAAAATCAATCCATATTTGAGTTTGTTGCCGGTGTTTGGCCAAACGCGTTAACCGATGCCAATGAAAATTTTTTCCATGAAAGGTGACGTCTGTACAAAGGATGTTTTCTATGTGCGATGTCTGTATCTGCATCGGTGTGTGAATTATGGGCATTTTAATGAAAACACATGCATATGTGCGTATGCGTGTAAATTCCGATGCAGATACAGAGAGTTTTATTCAAATACCTAACTCTTATTGAATTTTTTTGAATTTTTTTTTGTGAATCGGACATGGGAAAGTTGCTTTTGATACATTGCACATTGATAACAATCGGTGTGAAAGTGAATGAAAAGTGATTCTATCGAAGTTTTTTACTTTCGCTTTTTTGTTTGATTCGTACAAGTAAGCTGACATAGGCGCCTGCCAGACAACAAGCACCTACCCTAAGCGGAACAACGAAGGTGTGTGAGCGGACTAAGCCATGCGGAGAAAAACGTGCAGTCCCTTTCACCGGTTGATCTCAAATCAGACAATCTTCGGTATTGGCCTGAGAGTGTTTCTGTGAAGTTTGGCGAAAATCGGTCTTCTTTTTTTAGGCGCAGCAACATACGCCAACATATACAGACAATAATAAGGAAGTCTACTCGAACATATTGGCCAATAGAATTCTCGGGCATGGGCAAAGCCGGGCGGGTGCAGCTAGTTAGGTATATTTAAAAAAAAAATCAAAATTGTTGACAACAACAATTTGCTTGGCAAATAATTAAAATAATTGACAACAACAATTGCTTTTAAAATTTTAAATATTTTTTTTTTGTATTTGAAGTGTCACAACTCGATTTCTACCCAGTTTTTTTTCCCCAAAGTGCATTTCCCCATACAAACTTTTTGGTAGACCACCATTATCACTTAGTGGTATAAAAATTAGTTGTGAACCTATTCTCATACCTACGGAATATACATATAAAATTTCATCAAAATCGGTCAAGCCGTTTCGGAGGAGTATAAACACTAAAACTGTGACACTGGATTTTTATATTATAAAATATATACAATTTAAATAATAATGCCGAGTTTTTTAAAAGTTTCTCGAAAAGATTAGTTCGTAAAATAGATTTAAGGCCGAAAGGCAATAATTAAAAGGTTATAGTTAAGTTTAGAGCGTCAGCATAAGGACCAATAAATAAGAATAAGTATCCTGTTAATTTTAAGTTAGATTTAATCATTTTTGTCTAGTATGTAAGTAGATATATAATAATGAATAAAAAATGAATTTCAAAGTAATCGGTTCTCTTCAGATCGTCGGCTTCTACCAACAGCCACCTAAACCTAACCTAACCTAACCATATAAAGCTATATAAAGCTACCTGTGACCTAGAACTCTGGACCAACCCTAATTCCAAAAATATTTGAAGTCCTAATAATGGCTTCGAATCACTGTCTACCACCATATAATCCACATTACTAATTTTATTCTTATATTGGGTGCTAAGGCTTACTAACCCCATAGTTAGAATTCCAGAACCTCCATATGCGTCTAATTTTGTTGTCGCTGGTCTTATTTTGTTTTCGCAATTTATATTTTTTATATTTTCAAGCGTAACGGAAGTTGAGAGGGAAATATAAGTTAGTGAAGATAGAAAGAGAGAGAGAGAGTTACGCTTCGTATCATACACTCTTTTGTTACAACCCGTAAAATTTAGTCGGCGGAAAGGTTCGTGGAAAGGGTATATACCCTTGGAAGCAGAAGTGAAAAGGGTATGACGAAGGAAGAGCTTAAATCTCTGTTCTCAACAGAGGGCAATACTAAGCTCTTATCATCTATCCAAACCGATCCAAAGGAGGTGAAAGCTATATCTGAAACAGTTGCCGACAGATGGAATTTATCGGAAGTGAGTAAAGCCATGAATCGCAGTTCATTAGTTCGTCTTTTTCGTACAGATGGCCCTCGAATTAAAATACGAAAAATACATAAACTTCCATTTGAAATCAGCGCCATGGAAATCCAATACTGTGGCATTTGGTGTAACTATTCCTTACAAACACGGCAGTTGGGTTCGTTCGGTAGAGGATGTGACCATTGAAACTATTTTTCCGGATGAATTGCGTAGTGGCGAGCATTTGTTTAAAGCAATAGCGCATTTGCGTTTCACTAAGGCACTAATTGGCCATTGTAAGAAAAAGTCAAATGTTTCAAGACCCAGCTTTTTGGTGCAGAAAGGTTACTTTAAGGCGATATCGAAGAGAGTTTCAGGTACCGAAGTTCCACTCTATGAGCTTTCGAAGGGAAAATAAAAATATAGTTTTGAAGTAAAACTTCTTTACGCACGCTTTACTTGAGTCGTAAGCTGGTGAATGCGTTATGGAAGTGTGATCGGGCGAGGGAGGGAAATATACGTTAGTGAAGAAAGAAAGAGAGAGAGTTACGTTTCGTATATTATATGAATAGCCAGTGCATGAAATATATATATATCTCAGTCATCAATTGGTGATATCGCACCCTCGATCAAATAGTCTCATAAGTCAAAAAATCATTTTTTTTTGAGAAAAAAGCATTCAAATGTTTGGGCCGCCATTACTTTTGCATTACATTAAAATGAAATATTTGTGTCATCTAGGGACAAATATTCGAACAATAGATATGACACTTTTTGAGATAATAGTTTGAAGTATGGGGGATGTAATGGTGGATTTTCTAATTTTTTTGAGTTATGACACTATTTGAGCGGAGGTGCGATATATGTGTTGCTCACTGTGTTTTGGACGATGGAACAAACATCATAATGGTAGTTGTTTACATATCGTCCAATAACACAGTTAATAACATTATAAAGTTCTTATATAAAAGACTTATGATTTACGGTCGAGTAGGCTTTGAAGAATTAGGAGAAAACTATCATACGTTGCCATGCCAACGACCTTGCCACGTCGAATAAATCGCTTCTCGTTCGATCACCGCAATTAAACGACGTAGGGCGTGGTTAGTACTTAGGATAGTACTCGGTCCCCCAAGTGTTGTTGGCATCTCTTGCGAACGTCTGAAATTTGCCGTTCGTATTCGGCGTCAAACTGTAGGTCCCCTCCACATGAAAGTGATTAGAAGGTTCCAAGCCCTGTATGGGGCCGTTTTAGCCTAGTATCATATGTTGCCACTAATTTCAGCGGCGGATTTCAATATTAATTACGCGTCCGAAAATGGACAACTCTTGGTAAACTGTCTACAAGATAAATTAGAACTACAAATGAATAATAACCAAAATGAGCCTACCACAAGAAATGGAACAACAATCGATGCAGTTTTCTCTAGATATCTTTCTAATTTTCATTCGGAAACATATGTATCTTATTTCTCATAACATAAGCCTATTGTCTCGGTCTTACAATCAACCACAGTAGTTACTGAAGTATCCGATAATGAAAATAATGAAAATAATGAATAAAAATAAAAGAATATATTCAAAAATATTAATTTACCCATAATAAATTTAAATATTTGTAGAAAATTAATATATGTATATGTATATAAATGTATATATTATAAATATATACATATATAAACAATGTTTATTTATTTATTAAACATGTATATTTACATATATATGGAGCTAAAGAAGTTTTACTTCTGTCGTGTGGTCTAAAGCGCACTCGTTTTTTTCTATGCAAATCAAACCTAGCTCCGATAAACAACAAGTAGTAGCAGATTTGTCAATTTGTCGGAAGTAAATGCAGACGCTTGGAAAAAGTCCTTGTATGAATTAATTGCTGCCACTGATGAGAACGAAAGATATGCGTTCATTATTCGAGGTGTAATTTGAATCTCAACGAAAGAAATTATTTTAACAGTAGTTGCAACAGATATATCATTTTAACTATCTTATTGGAACTATCTTTAAAGTAAGAGGAGAACTGATCAAGCTAGCCTTCATGCACATCGAAGTGAGGGATCTGATATCTGCATACTTTGCAATCTTCGAGAAAAGGAAGACGTAATGCATTTAATTGGCGTTTGTCCAATACTGATGGAGATAAGGCGGGTCCACTTCGGCAAAAATACTTTGCGATGGGAAGAGGTTGCTAACTACCTGAACGGAATGAATTGGCTTGTACTCTATGAATACTGCAAAGAAGCTCTATCCTACAGAAGCAGAATCATAAATGAAAGTTTTTAAATTCTTAGCGCTTTTGCTCAATAATTTGTTTTAACTAAACTCAAAGTCTATCAAAATATTCCGATTTAACTAATCTAAAAGTCAAATAAGGTGTACCTTAAAAAAAAGAAGAAAAAAGTTATCAATTTTCGTTTTAACTAAACTAAAAGTCCACTCAATTACCAAAAAAAATGTAAAAAAACAATTGTTAGTTTTTATATTTTTTACTGTATGTTTAACTAGTTTCAAAATTATTACTAGGAAACTGTGCCAATTTCTATAATGTAATAAAGCCTTTTTTCTTTTTTGCTGTAAAACTAAATCTAATAATTATAATATATCTTAAACGAATTTAAAAATGATATTGCCACTCGGGCAGACGACAGATAATTGTCATGTCCTTTATAATAAATTATTCAAGAAAATTCAAGAATAGTAGCAGAGAAAATCATACAACTCTTTGTACGATTTGTAAAGGGTGGTTTTTAAAGCGTTTGGTTTTTTTATTGTCAAAAAATGATTTCATGTAAATGTTGACCACGGCTATGTTTAAAGTGATCCATACGGAAATCCCAATTTTGAGTTGAGTATCACAGTTTTGCATATTTTGCTTGCACAATGAAAGAAGACAATTTTTCCTCTACTGATAAGGCATTGGGTCGCCTCTCATCAGTTTGGGGATCAAGTATCATGAGCCATCTAGGAGCCGATGTCTATGATTTTCTTCTCGAACTCAGAGCGTATCCCGTCCGGCCCAACCGCTTTCATTTGTTGGAGTCTTTGACGACCTTCCCAACTTCTTCGACATTGTTCGCAACTTAAAACTCTCGAAACATGCAACACATTTTGTTTAATTTGGGCTCACTTCGCTTTAAATGCATTTTTTTTACTGATCACAGATTTTGCTTCATCTGTCCAGCAACGTGATTCTTTGCTGCTTAAATAGCGTCATTTTGAAGCCCCTAGCAGTAGCTTGGATCTGCAAATATAGGGCACATCCACCAATAACAAGTAGTAGCAGAGAAAATAATACACCACTTTGTAGGCTTTGTAAAGGGTTAATTTTGAAATCGTTTAGTTTTTGATTGTCAACAAAATATTTTCAATGATTATTTCATGTAAATGTTGACCACGACTATACCTTTTAAGTGATCCATACGTAGATTTCAATTTTGAGGTACCTGTGCGGCAGGCGAATAGATGAATCAATTGAGAAACGAGTTCGGTGAGTAATTTATCTCTCGTTTTGGACCGGTGAATTATTTATGGGGAACCGTCAAATCACTCGGCTATGCCGATAAGCCCGCCCTAATTACAGCCTTTGAAGACAACATTACACGTGTTTTAAGCGAGATATCAGCCAATAGGCTCGATAAAGTGACTCAAAAGTGAACTCTCTGTACGGACCACTTACAACGCAGTCATGGTCAAGAATAACAAGAAATAATCTTTAAAAAGTAAATGGCAAGCATTTCTTTATCAACTGAAATTGATATTTTATTTATTTATTTATTTATTTATTAATTCAATCAATCAGATATAATTATCTTACAGACTATCGAAATTCACATCTATGAGGCTTAAACTATTCAATACATAAAACATAATAGCATTTAAAAATTGGATGAAAAATACAACAGTAGTTTAACTTTAAATCTACTAAAATGGAAATTGAAATCAATAACATCTGAAATGCGGTTAGTTTCCCTGACACAGCGAGTTATTGGCTCATTGAGTGCATAAATCACCCTGTGTTCGTCTTCCATAAATAGGAAACGTTCCCTTAGATGGCGAGATGGTGCATACATATTTATTAGTGACAAAAGTGATGGACAATTAATATCATGCGACAAAATGTCACTTACAAACATTATTGAGTATATTTTACGACGATTTACGAGCGATTGAATGCCAAAGAGTTGGCATCGGGTAGTATTCGATGGCATAACAATGTTCCAGCCAAGTTTCCAAACAACAAATCTTGTAAAATTCCTTTGAATATTTTCGATTCTATTGGAATGAATGGTGCAGTATGGATTCCATACTACGCAACAGTATTCCAAAAGAGATCTGACGTATGAGCTATACAGTGATTTTAGAGTATAGGGATCTGAAAAATCTGAGGATTTGCGTTTAATGAACCCAAGCATGGAATTAGCTTAGGCGGCAATGTACTCAGTATGTTTAATGAAATTAAATTTAGGATCGAGTACCCAAGATCCTTTTTTTCGAGAACTCTTTCAAGAATAATGCTTCCAATTTTATATTCAAAGCAAATTAGGGAGGAATTTCTGCTGAAAGAAAAACACTGACATTTGGAGACATTTAAGAACAAATCATTAAACGTATACCATTCTACCAGTCTGTCAAGGTCATCTTGCAAGAGATGGCAATCATTTTCAGATTGTATGCTTCTTAGGAATTTAAGATGGTCTGCAAACAAAAGGCGAATGGAATTTAAGAAAATATCAGGCATGTCGTTAATGAAAATAAGGAAAAAGAGCGGCCCAAGGTGACTTCCTTGTTGAACACCCGACGTGACAAAAATTGGCTTTGAAAGGAGATTATCAATTGACACAAATTGAATACGCTCTGGTAAATAAGATTCAAGCCATTTCAAAACGCTAGAATGTTGACTCTATCAAAGGCTTTAGCAAAATCAGTGTATATCACATCAGTTTGATATCCTTCTTCAAGTTTATTCAGGACGAAGTTTGAGAATATAGCAAGGTTGGTTGTAGTGGATCTACCAGCAACAAACCCATGTTGGAAGGGTGAAATAACTTCCCTCAGCAAAAATGTTAATTTATCGTAAACAATCTTTTCAAAGTGCTTAGGAATCATTGATAATTTGCATATCGGGCGATAATTGGAGATTTCCTCCTTGGAACCCGATTTGTGAATAGGGATGATAAACGATTCTTTCCACTCAGGGAGAAATTCGCCTTTGGAGAGAGAAGCGTTAAAAATATATGCGAGAGGTTCAGAGAGCACTGCAGCGCACTTTTTAAGAAGAATTGGAGGAATTTCATCAGGCCCGGACTGTTTGTCGCAGTTCAAATTCAGCAGTGCTTTTTCAACTTCGGAAGTTTTAATACTTAGATATAAAATATTAATCGGACTCTCTGAATAAGATAGACTAGAAGATTGTTGCTGAACAGAAGTTGTATAATTGGAATTAAAGAACTTTGCAAATGAATTGCAAATTGAAGGAATATCCGAGTAAGTTGAGCCCAGGTATTGCATGCTTCTAGGAATTCCATTAGATTTTTTTTTGTTTTTAATGAACGTCCAGAAGCTTTTGCTATTGTTTTTTAGACAAGATTCTATTGAGAATATATAACTTTTATAGAGAAACTTATTAAGAACCCTGAAATCCTTTTCAAGTCGAGTATAATGAACTATTAACAATGAATTGTTAGACGATTTTTTAAGCAGTTTATAAGTTTTGTTTTTTTTGTTGCTTAAGTTGCAAAGTCTTTTATTAAACCAGGGGGGCTTAGAATTATTTCTTATACTTAACTTTGGCACATACATATTAATTGCCTCTTTCAAAAAATCAAAGAAAAAGTTATATGAAAAAGACAGTTGAAGACAGCTGAAAGTTTATAGGCCCAGGAATTTGAGATAAGTAACTCGCTATGCTTTGGAAATTAGCCTTTTTGTAGAATAATTTTAAATTATTACAATTTGGTTTAAAATATTTATAAAATTCAAAGTAAATAGACAAAGCATTATGGTGAATAGATTTAGTAACAATAGGAGATAAGGACTTATCTACAAATATTTTTAATTCTATATCTGCAAAAACTAAATCAAGTAGACGATTCAAGTCATTTTTACAACTATTAATTTGAAGTAAATTATTACTCATAAAAGAATCAATTACTACGGTTTCGTAATCGTATTTTACATTAAAAGGTATGAGTTTTAAATTATCTACATCATACACCCAATCAACGCCAGATAAATTAAAATCTCCGACTATTATTACATGTTGATTTACTTTAAGCCTAGATAAATAAAATAGACAATTGTTAACATGAATTTCGTATACTTAGTTCAATTGGACTTCTAGGCGGAATATAGCTAACAATTAAAAAAATTTCAAAATGATGTTCAATTGTAACTTTAACAATTAATTTTATACAGTTTTGCAATTTTCCTTTGATTATTTGTTAAAAACCAAACGCATTATCATATTTTCTCTGGTAATACTAAGAGAAGAGAATCGAACAAAAGCCAACGAAACAAATGTTTCCTATTAAAAAAAATTCACAGTGAAATTATTCTCCAAACCAAAGATGAAATAACTCCCCAAATAAGTATGAAATAATTCCCCAAAATTGATTTCATACCATTTTGGGGAGTATAATATATACCTATGGTATGAAATAAGTCCACGATTTTTTAAGTGTTTTATATTTCAGAATAAGAAAAAGGTTTCTATATTATAATACACGTAGTAATTATGTACAATTTAATGTAAATATGTATCTACATAGTTTTATTTATACACAAGAATGGATTCTTTTACCTCGCTTCTACAATAACGACAATTAAGGTATGGATGTCGTTCAGCGATTGACTTCGCCTGCAATTTTAAATTACATTCAGAGCAAACCTAGAGATGCCTGCATGCCATATAAAGAAGAAAAGTGTTATGACTATGACTTTCCGAAAGTGAAGAAAGGCCAAAGTGCTAAAATAAAACCTCGCACCTACTCCAAATCAAACAGTGACCCCATATTTTTTATTTCATATGAAATAAATCCCCACCTCCATACAAATTTTGGGGAGTTATTTCATTTTTCATTTGGGGGATTATTTCCTGGAGCCGCATTTTACGTATTAAATGTTTTTTTTTTGGCTCCGAATTCAGTTTTAAGAAAACAACGGCAGTGATAGAACGAAATTAAAAACAAATATAAGGCATTTTCATGGATCCATTAAGAAAGGGAAAACTAATAGGAACCCAGGAGCGTAAGATCGTTATTAAAATATACGAGTATAACCAAAAATTGAAAGAAGACAAGAGTTTATGTTTTGGATATTCCTGCAAACTCGCAGACCGATGAACTATCTGGAGTTTCGGGCCGATTGATAAGAAGTATTGTTAAGGATGAGGAGACAGGAGTTATCGAGTCAAATAAAAAAGACTTTGTGAAAAACGGCCTACTTTTATTTAAATCTGGTAGGAAAATGGGAGACTATCACGATGCATTAAATTTTGGAAATTTCTGCAAATGGATGCAGGAACAAGTTTTGAATAACCTGGAGGAGCATTCAATAATTGTAATGGACAACGCCTCATACCACAATAAATGAGCAAATTTTCCATTCATATACATGTCTGGAATAGGTTGGAGTGGGTCTGAGAACGGGCTTTTCGGACTTATACGATACGATTCCTCTCCAAGGCATCCACTCATAAATTAAGTGCTCGTTGCAGGGACGTTTGATTCCCGCCAATAATCGCTCCATCGTAAGCAAACTGTGTCTGATGCACTTTGAAGTCCGTCACATCTCCTTCCAACAGATAATCAAGGACTGTAATAGAGACTGCAAGAGGATCTTTGAATCCCAGTCTCAGGTTTATGATGACAAGGAGGACTGAAACCAAATTGAAGCAGAGCGCTTTTATTCTGAACGACTGAAGGCAGTATCCTGTTTTTTTATTTTTTTTAATTTAATATCACAAATAACTAGAAATTCAACAAGTATTTCAACTTATACGTATACCATTTTGGGGTTCAAACCAACAATTTGCTTCAAGTATGCAACAAAAAAAAATGCATTGGATTTGAAAAATATATCGCCAAATTCGATACCTTCCTTCAAACCTGTGGGGAGGTTTGAATGAAGGTATCGTATTTGGCGATATATTTTTCAAATGCAATGCATTTTTTTTTTGTTGCATACTTGAAGCAAATTGTTAAGCCCAAGCCCAAGTTAAAAGCCCAAGCCCAAGTTAAAACTTAAAAAACAATAAAAATTATGATCTTTTATACTTGAATCAGTTATTAAATCCAAATGAATTTTTCAACATTTTTAAATACTTTAATTTAAGATTGTCGCGTCGACCCTGAGATAACAGAAACTAGACAAAAGATAGAGTGTTTATCATGGTACAATACAGATATGAATGAACGAATGATTTTCATTAAATATTTAATTAAACTCAAAATAGGTTGAATCATCTATGGAACTCGCCAAAGAGTAGGAGTGCATTCAACATAGTTTCTTTCCCTAAATTGTTCGCTGCTTTACACAAATCTGGAAATATGTAAGGTAAGAAAATACACCAGCACCATATCTACCTATTTTTGTGCTTTTTTTATTATAAAAAATTTCTTAATTAAGCTCACAAAAATTCATACAGTTAAGGAAAAGAGATAAAACCCGTTTGGACCATTGTGTTATGGCTGACGAACATAAAAGCGCTCTTACATAACTTTCTTCATAGTTAATTTTTATTTTATGTACGTCCGCTAGTTCATAGTCCAGCTTATTTTCTTTCTCGGCCTTATCGCCTCTTCTCCGACATGTTAATTATTCGTCATAATGGTATACAAAAATTGCATTTCGTATAGTTAGCAAACCGTATGCACGTCGTGCATTTCATTAAATTCAGCTTAGTAAGCCAAATAAATGTTAGACTAGTAGTTGAATTGAATCAAATCGGTTTGACTATAGCAAATACCTCTCGAAAAGGGAATATAATATGTTCCAATATACCCAATTGTTAAACGTCTCTTTATTTTGCGTCAAACTATAGGTAGATCTTAAAATGTTCGACCAAGATTGGATAAAATTTTGCACATAATATGTGTGATCTTGAACTATTTTCTGATGATGCCCCACATGACGTTCTGTGGTTTCATATAGATTTTGTTTGTGTTTATTGTTGTTAAGTTATACATTATGTGCAAGTTAATGGAAAATTCGCATTGTCACGAACAGTGTATACATTTCACTTGGTAAGGTCAAATGCTATCATTTTTCTTTTTCTTTTATTATACAATGTAACACCTTATATTAGGGCAATAAAAGGGAAATTGCAGTGCAGTAGGTAAAAGCTTTGTTGCTTCGTAATCACATTAATCGGTTAATCAGAGGTGTTAGTATTGTTTCAATTATCACTCGTAACTCATTAGAGTTACATTAAGATTGACATAAGGCGTAGATAATAGTAATTATTATTCATAGCATCCGTTATAAAAACCATTTATTTTGGCTTTGGGATTTATCATCATCTTGAAATTAAAGTAAGCCAAATTGCATGCGCATCAGCATTGTGCTTTTAAGAAATACTAATAAAATATGTCTTCCAAATGTATGTATTTGGTTGGACAATATTCGGCTTGGCGCAAAATAAATCTTCAGTAGGCTTGGAAACGACAGAGTAGCTACTTCCTAATTTAGTTTGTATATATATATATAAACATTTGGCATTCGCAATAATGACTTTCATTTACACTAATTTGCCTTGTTTAAACCCTGCAATATAAGTTATATATTTATTAACCTAATGATCACTAAATATAAATGCTGAATCAAACCAAGCGTTATCCTAAATTTAAAAAAAATAACTGAAAAAGAAAACTATTGCCAAAACACTAGCTAATTAAAAGCTCAAATGTCATATAGAAATACTCATAAACAGATTTAATACATTTTACACAACCACAATATCTCATCTCAATCACGATGTACTCTTACATCTTATATCCATCTGTTTGCAAAACTTTGTATGCCCTATTTTACTTTCTTTTCAAATCAGTATCTTACGAGTATTTATGTAACAATTTTAAACCCGATTTTTGCAGTGCTCCCTTCTTATAACTCTTGTAATAGTCTTTGCTAACACTTTTGCACTCAAAGAAAAACTAAAACAATTTGTTTAATAATTCACTGCAATGCATGAAACATCTTGAATTTTTATATATATTGCACAATTTTGAAGGTAATTTACCTGCCTTAAGGGTAATGATAACTGCCACTCAAAATGTAGTGAGCTATTTTGCTAGTAAATCGCCTTTACCAAGTAGGAACTATATTTTTAAAGACAAACTTCCGAACTGACCAACCTGTGCGCGCGTCCCAACAGATGAATTTAAATTGAATCTGCAAACATTCAAATTCCACCTAATGTAGTCTGCTGCTTCTGGTCAAAATAGGTTTTGATTATTTCCGTTTACAAAATAATACAACCATGGCCCGTTAATGGATTCGGCACTTTGGCCATACATATTCACTTTTGAACAAAGCCAGCAAAGCTTGCCCTAAAGCTTTAGATATTGTTTTAGCAATGCAGTTGGGTTCCAATAAATGTATTAAATGGTTAAGACTACATTTGTAGGGTTACCAGCTTCTTATAAGCAGTCAATCTTTGAATTGTTTAACCACAAAGCGAAAACTTTTTAATGTGTAAACATTTTTGCTCTCGTTGATGTGTAAATATATTTTTTCTCGGTAGGGGCTAATTGGAAATATCTAGCGTCACCGTCATCGTCAGATTTTCCCGTTAATTTTCATTACCACGTGAGTTAATCGCTGCTCGACAGATCACCGCAATTAAACGACGTTTGGCGCGGTTAGTACGTAGATGGGTTACCGTTTGAGAACAACCGCGTGTCGGTGTTTTTTTTTTTATTAATTATGTAGGTATGTTCAATTTTAGAGATTATTATGTCCTTACGAAACACCGGAAAGTTGTGTGGAAGTAGATTTGTTTTGAATAATTGAGGTTGTATAGCTTATAGTTTGTTGTACATCAGTTGAAGGTAAGAGGAAAAATATCGATTTGTACTTCGGTAACCGATGGCCGATTTAAGAATGTCACTTAAACGACAATCGATGCTATATGTTCCCAGTACATCGACACACTTGAGTCGACGGTGTACGTCTCCTACTTCAGCTTTCACAAACCAATTATTTGTTCGGTCAAACATTAAATAAATTTTGTCGTTGACATTAAATATATATCATGGTTTTATTTCAATACAATACCCAAATCTCTTGTTTATCAAAACCACAACCTCTGTGATATTTCCACATGTAACACTGATGAGCATACATGTTTACACATCAACTATACCGTGAGTGCAGCGTGGCCACACCTTTTTATACCCTATTCTAGGGGTATATTAATTTTGACGCATAGTTTGTAACATACCTTAATATTGCCCGTAGACCCCTAAAAGTTACTATATTTATGATCAGCATCGATAGTAATGTCGATCTAGCCATGTCCGTCCGTCCGTCCGTCCGTCCGTCGGCAAAAATTAGGCCTTTAAACTGGACCTAGAGAGCTGAAATTTTAACCATATACTCTCTAGGGTCCCGAAATAATCAAGTTTAAGAATTTTTGAAATCCGCCCACAGACACGCCCACAAACTCAAAAAAACAAAATTTTGGAAAAAATCGAATTTTGAGCTAGAGAGCTGAAATTTTTTATATATGATCTATGGCCCATAAAACTGATTGGGACATAAAATTTTCAAAATCCGCCCACTGACACGCCCACAATTAAATAAAACAAATTTTGGGAAAAATTGAATTTTGAGCTAGAAAGCTGAAATTTTTTATATATGATCTTTGGCCCATAAAACTGCTTGGGACATAAAATTTTCAGAATCCGCCCACTGACACGCCCACAATTAAATAAAATATTTTTTTTGAAAAACCAAAATTTGAGCTAGGGAGCTGAAATTTTTAATATATACTCTCTAGGGGCCCTTTATGCTCATGTGTAAATATTTTCAAAATCCGCCTACTGACACGCCCACAATTTTTTTTTTTTTATTTTTGAAAGTCCAAAGTTTGAGCTAGGGAGCTGAAATTTATAGTATATACTCTCTAGGTGCAATTTATGCTCATACTTAAATTTTTTTTAAATCCGCCTACTGACACGCCCACAATTAAATAAAACAATTTTATTGAAAAACCAAAGTTTGAGCTAGGGAGCGTTTTTATTTACAAAAGCTTAGTTTTTTCGATAAAATCCTTTAAATTTTTGTCACGCCCACGTATGAGATATAGGAATAACAATAGGGTATCCAACAGTTCGCCCAAGCGGACTGTAGCCCGTCCCTATGTTTTTTATTAATTTTAACTTGTTTAGGTACTGACATTCTAAAAAAGTTTTTTGAAAGCGGCATTCTTTTATTTAACTAAGGCTTAGTATGTGTATACCCTTTTCTAAAGTTTATAACAAACTTAATATTGCTCGTAGATCCCTAAAAAATAATATATTAGTGATCAGCATCGAGAGTAAAGTCGATCTAGCTATGTCCATCCGTCCGTCCGTCTTCCGTCACCAACTTGAGGCCCAAACATTTTTGCTTGAAGGCGGAAATTTGGAACATAAATGCTCTCTAAACAGAGGCCTAAAATAAACAAGTTAACATCAGAGATTTAAATCCGCCCCTGACAAGCCCACTATTTAAAAAAAAACGTTTTATAGAAGAAATCCACGGAAATGAAAGACCCGTTCTTCAATATTTTCCCAATACCATCCCAAGAAGCAAAACTCAGGCAACAGCAAAAGCAACAGCAACAGCAACTTATAAATTTTTCACAATTTCCTCTGAATAAAAACATAACATAGAAAATTTAAAAAAAAAAAATTAAAAAAATTACAAAAATTAACACACACATTTAATTTAATATAAAGGGTCATTCATTAGCGACTTGACAACTTTAGACTTTCAATGTGAACGCACCCTTAAGCCGATTACCAAACTGTCAATGTCAAAATATTAAGTATAATCAATATTTTCATCATGCGGAGGTACACGAAGGAATACATTTTTTTTATAATTAGCGTGTGCTAAAGAGATTTTTTTTATATTTCCGTAATTGATACAGTACCCTTATAGCAAGCAGCACCCAGCAAATGACTCATTGCCTGTTTTTGGGTGCTGCTTACTACTTAAAAGAATAGGAGGATAGGAAAGAAGTTTTGGTGCGATTGGGTTTTTTTCTCCACAGGTGCGCAACTTTAAGAGCCTGAACGCCAAATTTCGGCCGTAATTCTCGCCCCAGTAGACAACCAATTTATAGTACAGTTAACAAACTTGAGTCTGAATATTCGCTGCTTGATGTTTCCTTACAAGTGAGACTACGTTTTGCCTGAAGTTCGGAGAATATTCCTGCCGTGGAGGCGTCCGTCTCAAATCAGTCAATTCCGGTTTTGATGCCGAGGGCGTATTTTTTGTCGATGAAAATGACCGCCACGTTACGGTAAATAGTATTCGCTACAGAGACATGTTGGAACGTTATTTCTTTGAGCAATTGCATGAATTGGACAATAGTGATATGTGGTTTCAACAGGACGGTGCCACAAGCCACACAGCGGGTGCAGCAATCGAGTTATTGATGTCTCAGTTCGGTGAACGTGTTATCTCGAGAAGGGATCGATCGCTGCATAAGTTCCCGTGGTGGACATATGAACGAAGTCAAATTTTATTCAAATATTTTCATAGTAATTCAAGCCAATAAATTATTTTTTTTTAGATATCTCAAGTAGTTTGCATTTAAAAAAAAAGAAGAAATTGTGAAGTCCTTAATGAAAGACCGTTTATTTACTATTTAAGTATTTAGTATCTACATATACTTAAAATGACAAATAGTAACCCTTTTCTGATCTTTATTTGTAATAATAACTGAAGCCTCTCATTTTGTGCCATAAGCGTTTTGATAGGTGGTCTTAAAAGAGTCCAATAAACCATTTGGATAGGTACGTAATTTAAATGATTAGGAACTTACAAGTGAACATTTCAGAAACATTTCCTAGGTATTCATTGACTTAATAAAAACTTATCGGCTAAGAACAATTCTGAGTTTTCCTATTAAAAATTAGCAACAATTGTTTTTTCTTTGCACCCTGCTTTGTTTCTAACATGTCCTCTTGTTATATGTAAGCCCCAATGTGTTCGTTTACCAACATCGCAAAACAAGAAAAAATCTTCATAGTTTTAAATACAGGATCTTAAACAAAAACTTCATGTTGAGTTATCTTCGCATAAGCTCCATCGATTCATCGTCACCATCGTTGCTACCTTCATCTGGATTAGCGGGAAGTAGGCCAGAAGAAGCCGTGATTTGCATTTATTCAAATATATTGTAATACCTATCTAATTTCTCACCTATACTTATATGAAACATCTAATTTCTATATGTATGGATATCTTACGCTCCCAGTCTGCAAAACAAAAGTACCGGGGTACATATACTAATCTTAGAGCACTGCCCGAGCATAGTATATCTAACATAACAAAAAAATAGTAATCCCGTACGTCATTTACTTGTCTAATACTTTATGTAATCTGCAGTTAGGTACTTAATAATAATAGAATATGACGTTTTTTTCTGTTAGATTAAATTTTTTCTTGCACAATCAAAAGCAAAAGTTTGCAACACGGCTTTTTACTTATGTCACAACGACACCTTCATTTCAACATGTTAACTATTTCTTATTACAGCCCTTCTAGCAAAACTTCTGTTCTTTCTACTTTTTGTTAAGTTAAAATCCTGATTGAATAAAGAGATTTGATTTTGAATGCAGTCCTGAACAAGTAAAAACTTGTTTTCGTGGTTTTCCATAAATTAATTATTTTTTCAGCAGCAATTCCGCTCACATGGCGGTGGAGAGAAATAACGCCCATGTCCATTTCAACGTTTGGCATTATCGGTGATATTTTCAACAATTTGCATACCAATAAGACATATAGCACTACCCAAACCTCGAACCCTTTATAAATCCAATAGTCATTGCCCCCCTGCAATCTCCTGCTTGGGGTCACTGTTGGTTTTAGAGGAGGTACGAGGATGGGCATATTGCTAAAAAGTCCCGAAAAATAATTTGGAACTTATATTCCAGAGACTGATGTCCCTGCGCCGTTAATTAGACATTATTTTAGCATTTGGCTTTATTGCACTTCAGGTAGGTAAGTGAAGTCGTTTGGCCTTATACCACTATCACTTTCAATGACCACGCTGCAAGCAAAATTCCCATCCAGTTATCCAATGTTACATACCATGCCCAATTTTTAAAGAAAACAGGCCACTCCATCAATAACTATCCAAACAAGTTCCTTCAAAACAAGCCAACTGCTAATAAGTCAAAAAGCGGCAAATGCGGTTTGCTGATCGTCGATGCCTTTGCATTTAATGGAACGATTGACCATCGATTACGATTATATTCATCTCAACAAAAAAAATAGTTTAAAGACAATTTTCCACCACCACCATCGATGACGCCATAAAAAAACTAATCCAATTTGAATCTAAACTATTCAACGTAATGGATATAAAACAGCTTTTATGACTGTGAAAGTAAAACCTTCAGATACCCACAAAACGGCATTCATGACGCAAAATGGAGTCTTAGAATTCCTCAGAATGCCATTTGGGCTTGCAAACGTTCCTAAAATAATGTAACGCATTATACGATACACATTCAAAAACACCACAAATGCTATAAACTTATTTTACTACGAAAAGTGACATTTTCTTTTTGGGATATAGCATTTCCGCCGAAGGATAAACGCCATCGACTGTTAAAACAAAGAATTTCAATCCAAAGCGGTTGCCAAGTCTTTCCACGCCTTCGCATCCCATCATAGAAGATTTATCACAGACTTCTCCAAAATTGCACTGCAAATACGTAATGCCCATAACTCGACTACATTCATCTGGTCTAAGAACGCAGCAAAAGCCGTTAAAATTATCAAACAAAAACTTTAATCACCACGTTGATTGCGAAACTGAAGTTCAAACTGACGCATCATTAACAGGATTAGGAGCTATCCTAATACAAAAACAAAACAAACAAAAATGCGTTATCGCATATGTTAGTCGTACATAAGCGGACTCCGAGAAGAGCCTACACATCAACCAAAGCGAAAGCCTTTGGTTGATGTGTACTGAGCCATTACCAAAAAATTTCACATTCAGCTCTATGGTTCAAAAAGCTTTACACTAATTACACACAACTAGACAACTGCATGTTTACTACAAAATATTAAAATCAATCGCAAAATTGCGAGATGTCTCTTGGATCGTCTATCGCTCAACTTCACCAAGCACAAAGCCGGAAAACACAATGTCTGTGCTAACGCTTTGTCAAGGATCCCAAACAAAAATCCTCAGCTCAAAACAATGACGCAGCATGCCAATATTTGATCCAAATAATTACAGCGATGGAAAACAAAACACCATAAACTAATACAACAAAAAATATTTTATCCAAAATAACATACCTCTATACAAAAACAATAAAGGCTTCGGTCGGATTCTTGTACCGAAATCGATACGACAAAGTATCCTTGAAATGTGTCGACAATAGTCTTCACAACGATCGTGAAGACAATTCCCCGGTTCAATTCCCGCCAAGTAACATCTTGAGTTTTTTCCACTGCCCCACCTGTTGCGAACGTCTGACAAACATCCAAGAGTACTCGTATCAATTGTCATGAGAAAGCTTCTCAAATTTGCCGTTCGGATTCGTAAAAATGTAGGTCCCTTCCACTTCGAAAAGAAAGTGGTTGGAGAATTTAATTTAATTTTAATTTTTAATTTGGTGAGGGCAGAGATAGCCCTCATTTATTTGGCTTACTACAAGCTAAAACTAACATCTAATGAATAACTTAAATACTAAAACTTAAAAAAATAAGAAAGCTTAAAACTAAAGCTTAAGGATTAGGGGAATGGTGAAGGAGATCGATTTTAAGGCGGGCAGGGTTACGGTTGAAATCAAAGACGGAGAGATTTGAGTTAACCTTCTGCAGCATACGGGAGATTGGTTCGTTGGAGCCATATGAGGTTCGATGGGTCGGAAGGTAAAAGAGACGAGGGCAGCGTAAATTACGAGGATTAGTGTTAAAGAAAATAGAGTTGTTAAGAGAGGCGCAGTCGACGGAGCCTGAGAGTAGGCGATAAATGAAAAGAATGTCCGCAGCGTCCCTACGATCCTCAAGGGATTTCATGTTGATGAGATTTAGGCGATCTGAGTATGGAGGCAACGTAAAAGGATCATTCCAAGGCAATCCTCGAAGAGCAAATCGAAGGAAGCGACGTTGGATGTTCTCGATTCTGAGCACGTGAACTTGATGAAAAGGAGACCAAGCTTGGCTGGCGTACTCAAGGAGGGGGCGAACAAAAGTGGTGTAGAGGGATCTAGTCACGTAGGGGTTGCAGAATTCTTTAGACCAGCGTTTAACAAAGCCAAGTGAGGCGTTGGCTTTACGAATTATTTCGTCAATATGTAAACGAAAATTTAACTCACTGTCGTACACTATTCCAAGGTCACGGAGAGATTGAACGAAGGAGATTGGTTGACCATGGAGAAGGTAGTGACGGGGAGGGGATTTGTTGCGCTTGCGCGATAGGGTAATAGATTGGCATTTGGGAATGTTAAGCTCTAAGCAATTTTTGAGGCACCAGGTTGAGAACCGATCAAGGTCTTGTTGAAGGAGAGAGGAGTCATGAGGTGAAGAAACGAGTTTAAAGAATTTGGTATCGTCGGCGTATAGAGAAAGAGAGGAGTGATTAATGACCTTTTCAATGTCGTTTATAGTGAGGATGAAGAGAAGGGGGCCCAAATGACTGCCTTGCGGAACACCAGAGGTTGCCAAGAAAGGGGCCGATAGGACGGATCTGAAGCGAACACTATAAAACCGGTTTTCCAGGTAGGAAGATATCCATTTTAACAAAATGGGTTCAAACCCAAGAGCGGACAATTTAAAATGAATTAATTGATGAGGTATCTTATCAAATGCCTTGCTAAAGTCAGTTGCAATAACGTCAACTTCGTTGCCGTTCTCTAATGCTGACAGGGCAAATGACACGAATTCGACAAGATTTGTAGTGGTTGATCTACCTTTCAGAAAGCCATGTTGGTAAGATGAAATAAGAGACTTGCATCGAAAGCTTAAGGCTTCGTATATGATACTTTCGAAGATTTTGGGAATATGTGAGAGTTTGGCAATAGGGCGATAATTAGTGATTTCACTTTTTAATCCTTTTTTGTGTATCGGGGTGATGAAAGCGCTCTTCCAAATCTGTGGAAATGCTCCTTGGGAGAGAGATAGACGAAAGAGGAAAGAAAGAGGGACCGACAAATTGGAAGCACACTTCTTGAGAAAAATTGCGGGGAGGCCATCTGGGCCGGGTGAGAATTCATCGTTTAGCTTTTGTAACTTATTTTCGATGAGAGTATGGTCAATAGTTTGAGAGAGAAAGGGGCCAATAGAGAAGTTAGGTAGGTAGCTGAAGTACGTGGAGTCCGGTACAAATAAGTTGTCAGAGAAAGATTGCTTGAAAAATGCGGCAAATGAGTTGGCAATGGCATGTGGGTCCGTAAATGATACGTTTTCATAAGAGAGAGAAGGAGGGTAGCCGTCTGATTTTTTTTTGTAGTTGACAAATCGGAAAAAGGACTTGGGGTCATTTATTAAGTTGACTTGTGCAGTATTTATATAGCGTTGGTAGAGAGAGTTATAAAGCTGGACGAATTGTAGATAGATACCGAGATAGTTAGAGTAGTCCGAAGAAGAGTTGGTGCGAAGAAAAACTGTCCATAGCTTGTTTCTCTTGTTTCGTAAGGAACGAAGTCTATGATTATACCATGGGGGAGATGTAGATGACGTTTTATGACGAGAAATGGGAACATAGTGCGAAATGGAATTGAATAATTCTCTGTAAAACATGGACAGAGCATCATTTAATGAAAGATTGGTGAAGTCGAAAGAGCACTTGCTGAGATAGGAATTAATTTTTCGGAAGTTAGCCTTATGAAAATCATAAGAGGAGAGAGCTGCGGTAGATGTGGGCTGAAGTGGAGAGTCGTTGAATAACGAAAGAAGGAGAGGGGGGTGATAGTTATCAATGGTAGAGAGCGATAAGGGACAAGGCGAGACCGAGGAGTTGATAGGATTAGTTGTGAAAATCAGGTCTAATTGCCTACCCATGCAGTTTGTGACTCCACTAACTTGGGATAGGCTAGAGTCTGTCATCCTATCTATGAAGAGACATTCCTTAGCTGAGTTGGCATTTGAGGCGATGAGAAAGGATTCATCGTCTGAAGGGGTCCAGTGCAGATGAGGAAGATTAAAGTCGCCGAAGATGAGGATATCATCTAGGGAGTCAGATGAGCCAATTATTTGGTCAATCGCATCAATGGCAAGTTGGTAGGATTCAATAGGTTGGGCAGGTAAAATATAAAAACACATAATGTACAGGGACTTACGGGGGAATGATATTTTTATTGAAACGAAGTCTAGTTTTGAGGAGGAGGAAGTAGCAAGGGGAGATGCGTCCAGGCTATCGTGGATGGCTAGTAGAACGCCACGACATGGAGAGTCATCTATGGCATTGGTACGCTCGTCATCTCGAAAGACATTGAAGAAAGGGGGGAATAGCTCTTGGTTTTTTATGTCGGGTATTAGGTTGGTTTCAGTAAGAGCATATATATCAAAAGGGAGAGCATGAGCTTGGCGCAAGACGGCGCTGGATTTAGAGCGCAATCCTCTTACATTTTGGTAATAAAAGGTAAGGGGAACATTGTTTGGGGATGGTGGAAGGCATTTGGGCGGGTTAGGGACGAAAAAATTTGCTGTGGTCAGCTCGGCTCCGTTGGAGGTGTGAAGTCCTTTAAGAATGAAGAAAATTTCTAAAAGCCGCGAGGTCTTCCGCTACTTTTTGGGGGGATATGTTAAGAGTCTCATGAAACTTGATGTAAATATCACGGAGAATTGTAGGGTCGGAAGGGAGTCCTTCCTGTTGAATTGAAACGATGACACTAGTTTTAGTTTTACCCTCATAACAAACTGAGTCAGATTTATCATGAAGGTAGGCTAGAAATAGACGTATATTCTCGTACGTCTTTTTTTCTCTGAGTCTAGAGAGCGCATAGCGACATTCTGTCAATGGTGTATCGATTGATTGCTGGGTTAGTTTTTACAGAAGCTAGGTTTTAGGTCCTCTATTGGCCGTTAAGGCCTACTATGTATGTATAGGGTCTGTTAAATCCATCGATGATACTGGATTGGGAGTATTTGTTGGCCAAAGGGTCAAATAATTTTGTAAAATTGTTGGAAAGAATTTTGTTGAACCGTCAGACATAAAACGAGATAAAAGTAAAATTTATCATATTAAAATTTAGCGATTTGTTTTGATCTGAATGAAGGTTACAAAATTAGTTCATCCTTTGCTTTTAAAATATTTATTACCAAGCCTTTTCTTAGGTGGTCCATTCGATGGTGAGGTTAAACCAAGAAAGAAAACTTTCTTCTCTCGTTTGACATTAGCTAATTGTAAGATGGCGATGGTTTGGCATTCAAAAATGCCGATTGTATGTCCGCTGCTGTTAAGCGGAGAGGAACAAGTGTTCTCCAAACCTGAATCAGCAGACCGTCATTTATTTGGAGCTACCAACAACCCCACTACTTTCCCGCTAGTGGTCAAAATCCCATCATCCGATCTTGGATCCTATCAATTGTAGCCAGCAATTCTATACAACTTCTCCGGCTCACTCATCTTCTACCAAAAGTTTTAGTTTAGTTTAGTTTAGTTTAGTTCAGTTTATTTCTCAGTTCAAATAATAATTACGGTTAAATTTACAATATTGCGTAGACATGATATTAATACAAAATTTTAAATTAAAAAGAGAAACATGAGACATTTTATATTTTAAAATAAAATAGTGTTAAATGCCTATTATGAAAAATAAATAATTAAATTAAGCAAACTGTGGGTGGGGTGACCCTTGGAAAAAATAAAAAATAAAATAATACCAAAACAAAAGAGAACAAAAAATGTACTCGTAGAAGGACAACAAAATTGAATAAGCAAATAAGCAGATTACATGTAATTTTAAAAGAGAAAAGAGATAGGCATATAAGATAGATACTAATACTACTTAGACTAAGAAACCTACTGGAGTTTGAGAAATATATGGTTTTTATTAAAATAATTAATTATTTAGTCCCGACAGAGAGTTTCGACATCACTAAATTCTAAGCTCATTAACCAGGTTTTCAATTCCTTTAGAAATTTAGCATCTGAGGTGATAGTTCTTAACAAAAGTGGAAGTTTATTAAATAAACGACAAGAGGTTACAGTGAAAAAGTTTCTAAACGCTGTGGTGCGAAAAGGTGGTACAGATACTACATTCAGAAGGTTGCCTCGAAGATTATAACTGTCTAGAATTCTAAAATTCTAAAATTCTAAAAAGGTTGGGGTATTAACTACAGCCAAAAATGTTGCCCACCTGACATTATCCAACCATCGTGAATGTGCCCACTACTCCGAATTGTCAAGGATGACAACTGACAAACATACAGCTGGTGACATTTGCAATTTGCTGCAAAAAATTTTGTTTTTCTCAAGTCAACACGGGTAAGTTTATATTTTCATATTTGTATATTGACATTATTTCCACTTAACCCTTCAAGCAAAATCGCTGACTCAACTTTTCCCGTAATTTTTGGATCCCCGATATATGAGGCGTTCCACGCACATATTCGTAAATTAAATGTAACATTGCCAATAGGAAGAAGAGCGAGAGTCGAGAGTAGTTATTTGTAATGGCGGATTTTTTCATCTGTCACTGACACTAAAGGTAAACTAAAATTGAATTTATGAGCCTTATTGCGAAGATCAATCGACAGTTGATAATTGACTATTTTGAATGTGTGCGATTCTAAAGGATTTTGTCAATCGCAGTCAAAAAATTCGATTGACAAAAATACCAAATGAATCGTTCGTTCACAATAGCACACATTGAAAATAGTCAATTATCAATTGTCGATTGATCTTCGCAATAAGGCTGTATTATTCCACCTAAATCAACTTTTTGTGAATTTAGATTTGTGAAAATCACAAAATTATGAAAACCCATGAAGGCGAAACTACCAATCGCTACCAGCACAAATTCAAGCTAAAAATAAGTGACATACATACATTATAGTAAAGATAACATGCACATTTATTTGCTTTTTGTCCTTTTTTCGCAGGGAGAATTTGTTCGAGAAATGGTACTAAGTAAACGCTATGTAAATATCTATGTAGGTATTGTTTCAAGAAATAAAACAAACAGGAAAAAATAAATTTTTGATTTTTATTTTGCTTTTTAGTGATATTCGTTTTTCCTCTAGCCTCCTTTGTACCCTTTTTTGGATACGTTTTTTGCTGAGCACAGCGAACTCAATCTGTCACAATATATACACATGTGAGTCAGCGGCTATTACAATTTCTATACTTATTGGATCCGAAACCGTATGCGTAGTAGTACATATGTCATTGACTCCGTTTGCGGACGTAAAACTTATTCCAAAATTGAGGAATTGATGTCATATGTATTGATGAGACTTGGTTTAAGCCCGATATTGCTGACGAAATGTACAGAATTGATGGTTATAAGCTATTTCGAAATGATAGGGTGACAACTGCTATTGGAGGAGGTGTTGCAATTTATTGTAAGGCTTCTCTTTGCAGTAAAGTTGTTGGTAGATCTGAAAATTCGGAGGTTGAATTTTTGCTGTTAGAGATATCTGATGGCTGGATTAAGTGTTTGGTCGCTTGTTGCTATAATCCGGATAGAAGCCATTCTCATGAACCTTTTTTTTCTGTCCTCTCAGTATTCTCATCACTCTACTCAAATATTATTGTTTCAGGTTATTTCATTGCAGACTTATCTAAGAATGACTCACGCGCACACCAAATTAAGGATTTTGTTGCTTCCAGTGGCCTATCCATTGTCAATAATCTTTTCCCAACATGTTTTCAACCAAACGCAATGCCTAGCCTTCTTGATTTATTCATTGTTTCCAATCCCCCTTCAGTTCTTTTATTTAACCAACTCTCGTTTGATAATATCTCTGAACACGATTTACTTAGTATGTGTAGCTATGCTATTTCTTTTACACATAACGTCACTCCAACATCATTCAAATTTAGAGATTTTAGATCAATAAACCACTTTTATCTTCATCAAGCTGCATCACAAATACCCTGGGAGCGTTGCAGACTAAGTGCGGATGCAAACGAAAAGTTTAAATATTTAGAATTCTTCATTTATCAGCTTTATAATGACCACGTTCCCTCTAAAACAGTCTCTGTCCGAAATAAGACTTGCCCTTGGTTCACAACCGATGTCCTCAATGCGCTGAAAAAGAGAAACAGGCTCTATAGCCTGTATGGAGATTAAATCGATGTTCTTTGAATTGGAATGCTTACAAAATTGCACGCAATTTTGCGACTCAAATTGTTCGTTGTTCCAAGCGTAACTATTTTTCATCAAAGTTAAATGCTTCACTGCCCCCAAAAGTGTTATGGAGGAACCTGAGACAAATTGGTATTTGCAGTAGGTCCATTGAAGACTGCGTTTTGGACACTGATGAACTAAACTACTATTTTTTGGAAAATGACTCAGTAACTAGTGTCTCTAACTTTGAAGAAATAGATGCAGGCATTGGTGGTCAGACTGAGTTTGAAGTGGTGACAGAGAACGAAGTTCTTTCCGCCATAGCTTCAATAAGGTCTAATGCGACTGGTGAAGATGGTATTCCCATAAGTTTCGTTAAACTAATCCTACCGGAAATCATTGGCCACTTAACGCATATAATAAATTTCTGTATAACCTCATCAACCTTTGTTTAGTCCTTCAAGTATGGAAAAGTTATAACAGTTGCTAAGGAGGCTAACCCTGCCTCTTTTAGTTATTTTAGGCCCATAAGCATCTTACCATACTTGTCAAAGGTGTTTGAGAGGGTGCTAGCAAAGCAAATACTTTTCCATCTGTCACAAAACTCATTGCTTAACCTTCACCAATCAGGCTTCAGAGCTGGTCATAGTTGCTCCTCAGCAATGGTTAATATCCTTGACAACATCAGATAAGAGTTTGACAAGGGTTTTGTGACTTTGCTTTGCTTGCTCGATTTCTCAAAGGCCTTTGACAAAGTTCATCATGGTATTCTTTGCTGAACACTAAAGCATTTGTTCGGTTTCAATGATAGTATAGTGTTAGGCTGTTGAAAGATTTCTTATCTAATCGATATCAAAGAGTAGTTATTGGTGAAAGACATTCCGCGTTTAAGCCTATCAAGCAAGGTGTACCTCAAGGGTCAATCTTGGGACCCATTTTGTTCTGTATTTTTATCAACGACCTCCCTTTGGTATGCCGTCACTCTAAAATCCATCTATATGCAGACGATGTCCAACTTCATCTTTCCCTGCCCATTAAAAACATTAGATAGGTTGTTACCCTTCTTAATCAGGAGTTGTCAGCAATAAATAGCTGGGCAGAGGAAAACGGCCTTGTGTTAAACCCAACTAAATTTATGGTTATCCCCATATCCAATAAATCTTTTGACCTCAGCCTTTTACCTAATATATGGCTGTCAAGCTCCAAAATTAAGGTGGTCGAACATGCCAAAAGTCTTGGATTTGTCATTAATCGTAGCCTATCATGTTACAACCATATTAACCTCATTGTTGCTCGCGTCTATGGATGTCTGCGTAAACTATAGCTTACAGCTAGTTTTAATTCATCAGAAACTTGGGAAAGACTAGTGCGTACACTCATAATGCCGATTTTATCATATGCTGAAGTTGTGTACGGCCATCCGGATTCCTTATCGCAACGGAAGCTACAGGTAGCTCTTAATGATGCCATTAGGTACATTCATGGGCTGCGAAGATATGACAGGATATCTGTCTACTCTCGTAACTTTCTTGGTTGCACATTGACGCAATATGTGAATACGAGGAATTGCATATTCTTGCATAATATTATTTATACGAAAATGCCACCTTATTTATACGCTAAATTGAGTTTCTCTCGCTCTCGTAGAACATTTAACATTGACGTCCCTATTTTTCGCTATTTGAATTCCTCCCGATTGTTTTTCATTCATGCGACTAGGCTATGGAATTCACTGCCTTCACGTATTAAAAGCCTATCAAGGAGTGACCATTTCAAGGCAGCAGTTTTTGTTAATTTTTCATCGCAGCAATAAAAAAGGAAAAAGAAAGAAAGAAAGGGGAACAAAATATTAAATAGATCCTACTACCTCCCCCATAATATCCAGTCTTATATTTCCCACTTCTTTAGTTTTAAGTTTTTGTTTATAATATTGTAAATTTATTTTATATATATTGTACCATAAGTACTAAAAGAGACCTAAATCTCATTGTACAGCCCGCTGACATTTTAGATTAATAAATTGAATTGAATTGAAAATTTAATTGAAATTGAATTGATTTGGGCTTATTACGCTTGGGGTTATGTCACGGCACCCTTATATACATTTTGTATACAACTACAGATTTACCGTAATACCTTTAAATAGGGACACCATTATTCATCATTTAACTGATCATCAAACATATATATTTAAAGTTGGACCAGACAGTTATGCTTGTTATATTAAAGAAAACAAAACACGTTGCTAGACAAAAAAAAAACAATTCAAAAACTCTTTACTGTATTGTACGTCTGAAAAAGCGATCTCATAAGAATATTATTTGAATTATCTTTACCTATTATAATGTCTTATATAGAATTAAAATGTTGGCCTATTGAGTATTCTTGAAGCTTCTATAAATATGTTCTTATATCGAAATTGAAATATCAACTTCTAAAAGCATGCGAAGAGGGTTAAATTATAACTCTGAAGCTATTTTTCTATATTCTAAATACATATATGTATGTAGAATTGAAGTGTTGCATTTATAGAACATTTTAGAAGCTTCTAGATGTATTTAAATGATAGAATTCAAATGTCAGAACAATAGAAGATTCTATTAGCTTCTAGAAGTATGTAAATAATAGAAAAACCTGAAGTAAACAATTATTTTACAAAGGTTATATTATTAATGAATATCAGTGACGGATCTAGGATCTCGACTAGGGGGGGTCCATAAAATTTATGCTGTCAGGACTTAACTTAACCTCATTTTCTCATTCTTTTGATACATTTTGCATGAAACTACGATAGTGCCGCTTGTGTGGACATGGACACACGGTTACCTCTGCAAACAATTTTAATTCGGGACATCTACTTCGCGACACAGTGTTGATAATTTTTTGGTACACATATATATATGCACCCTAATAAAAGGTATACAAAATCAAAGCATATTCGTGTTATGCGTTGTAGTCACAAACACGTAAAATCACGAATATTGATATATATTCACATTCGAGAAATGTCGTTTTCTGTATCGTACATATCTCACGTGTTCGACATTTTAAATAGGGCGCCAACAATACTGCGATGGTCGTGCTGCGGCGTAAGATTTTCCCCGAACCGCTTAAGCTGTGACAGTATACATCTGTCCTTCAGACCATTCAGTCTCATGAAGCAGTTTCAACTTAACTCGAACTTCAACCGGCCGTTATAGAAGCTTTGGAAGAAATAAAAAAGTGGAAAGATCGAGAGACTTCACAAAAGACTTCTCAGCTTTCGACCGCGATTTTGACAATCGAATTTCAAATCTTCTGTCATATAATGGAATCGATCAATTCTATCGTCTTGCCTCTGAGTGGGGAATTGCAGCTGATGATGCTACGAATGATATCAAGGAAAAGCGAGAAAACGTTGATTCAAATGTTTGTATCATTTACGACAATGTAGCTGAAATCTGTTCTTAATATGAAATTGCCTCGTCGTTGCAGTCAACAGAAAAACAACAGAATTGCCTTCTGCATTCCATTCCTTGATACATAAATTTTTCGTCTCCAAAGTCGGTTCGAAAAACACAAATCGATCTTCCACAGTTTCGGACAACTATTTCTTCCAAGTAGGAATTTGATGAGGAAAATGCGCAGATCTTTACAAGTTTTATGACGAAATATTGGACTGTTCAGAAAGGAATTTTATCTCAGAGATCAGAATGTGGAGGCAATGGATCTTTGATCAAGATATTCAAAATGCGCTCGATGCACTATCAGTGAGTAACTTCAGATCGGAATTTTTACTTCCAGAATCAGTTTCTATAACCCATCGAATACTTAACTTTCAATGGTTACGTTATTTTTTAGGTTATCAATGAAAAATGTTTCAAAAACGTGAACACGATCTATTGGCAGTGTTACCCGTAACAACAGCAGCTCCAGAACGATCATTTTCGACCCTAAGAAGAATAAAAAACTATCTTAGAAGTACAGTAGGACGGAAGCGCCTGAATGGACTCGCTTCTTTCATATAATGGAATCGATCCTGAATTTGGACTAACGGAAGACGAAATTGTGCAAGAATTCTTCAAAAAACCGCGGAATTTTAAAAACGATTGAGATTTTCTCTAGATTTCGCACTATTGCTAATATGTTGTAGTAATATGAATTGAATAATAATATTATGAATGACAAAATACGAGAAATCATTTATTTGCACATTACAATCTTTTTGGATTTTCGAAAATAGAATATGCAAATTTTCGTCGACAGAATACCAGCTTTTCAGATTCAGGTCGGATCGGACCTCCCTGGGGGGGGGGGGGGGGGGTCGAACCCGATAACCCCCCTACCCCCCCTTGGATCCGCCACTGATGAATATATAAAAGAAACTTTAATATAACGGCAAACATAACTTATAGAAGCTTAGAAACAGATAACTATTCTTATTCCTATCCCTCATAAGTGGGCGTGACAAAAGTCTAAGTATGGTTGAATTGTTAAGAACGCTCTACATATTTTGTTATATAACATTTAAAGGATTTTATCCAAAAAAACGCTCCCTAGCTCAAACTTGGGTGTTTCAATAAAATTGTTTTATTTAATTGTGGGCGTGTCAGTAGGCGGATTTAAAAAAAATTAACACATGAGCAGAAAGGGCCCCTAGATAGTATATATTATAAATTTCAGCTCCCTAGCTCACTTTGAATTTAAAAAAAAAAAAAAAATAATAATAATTGTGGGCGTGCCAGGGGGCGGATTTTGAAAATATTTACACATGAGCATAAAGGGCCCATAGAGAGTATATATTATAAATTTCAGCTCCCTAGCTCAAACTTTGGATTTTCAAAAAAAATGTTTTATTTATTTGTGGGCGTATCAGTGGGCGGATTTTGAAAAAATTTTATCCCGAGCAGTTTTAGGAGTCATAGATCATATATAAAAAATTTCAGCTTTCTAGCTCAAAATTCGATTTTTTCCAAAATTTTGTTTTTTTGAGTTTGTGGGCGTGTCTGTGGGCGGATTTCAAAAATTCGTAAACTTGATTATTTCGGGACCCTAGAGAGTATATGATTAAAATTTCAGCTCTCTAGGTTCAGTTTAAAGGCCTAATTTTTGCCCACAGACGGACGGACATGGCTAGATCGACATTACTATCGATGCTGATCATAAATATAGTAACTTCTAGGGGTCTACGGGCAATATTAAGGTATGTTACAAACTATGCGTCAAAATTAATATTCCCTTAGAATAGGCTATAATAACAGTGTTCAGTACCATGAAATATATAATATAAAAAATAAATATTTTTATAAAAAGAAACAACTTCATAAATACATTTTTCAGTTAAAGTTGTGATGCCAAACGAGTAACATGCTTTGCACCAATTTTAAAGAATATGATAAAACAATTTCAAGGTGTAAAGCTGTAAGAAAACGTCAAGGCAGCAAACTTCTATAGCATTTAAACTCCAGTGCTCGACCAGTATACATTCACCACATAAACCTCCACGAAAAAAGTCAATGTAAACCGTAAAGGGATGATAAAACAACCTGCTTTTATGACAGCAGATCTGAAGGATATGACCGATCAATACGCTTTTATGTTAGAGTTAATCCCTATAACGAACGTTCACCTTTTTTGGATATCGATGAGTTTAAAAACCTATTATACCTTTGAATTTATTACCAGATTAAATGGTGTAACAATAAAGAGGAATATATAAAAAAATTGCTGGCCGTATTTGGTTTTGTTGAAAGCTTCATTTCTTTGAAGTCAAATGCTACTGGATTTGATAATTTACATCCATTATTCCTTAAAGCAATCTTACCTCTCATACTGCCGTATCTTACACACATATTTAATAATATTCTGACCAAAAGCATTTTCCCGTCACAATGCAAATATTTTAAAATCATCCCAATTCCTAAAAATAGTGCGAAGGCTGAATTTCGTCCCATCTCAATCCTACCCTTTTTATCGAAAGTTCTTGAAAAACTTATGCAAAAGCAACTCACAGCTTTTCTCAACCTAAATAGTCTTATTCGTCGACGTTATCGAACGGGCTAGAAATGCGCTAGACAATAATAAAGTGACCTTCTTAATACTTTTAGATTATTCGAAAGCATTCGAGACCATCGACCACAACATCATGTCCCAAAAGCTATTGCAAATGTATAACTTTACACCCGAAGCAGTGAAGCTCATTTTCTCCTATCTTTCTGGAAGACATCAAGCGGTTGTTGTTGGAGATCAGATTTCTGACTTTCTACCGCATTCCTGTGGAGTCCCGCAAGGATCAATATTGGGCCTGAACTTCTTCTTAATTTATGTTAACGAAGCTCCGAAAGTAATTCGCCACTGTGACGAACATCTTTTTCCTGTTTTCCTGGCATTGAACTTGGAAACACCCAAGTCGAGTTTGTGGATAAAGTCAAGAACCTGGGTATATGTTAAAATAGAACATTAAATTGGAACAACCATATCACACTGGCTGTAGGCAAGGCATACGGTGCTCTTCGATTGCTTTGGCCAACTAGGAAATTCATCCCTTTGGATACCAGAAAAATGCTAGCTAAAACCCTTGTAACACCGATTAAGGCTGTGAAATCTTCTGCAAGCTCGACAGCATAAGTCAGATGCAGCTCAACGTTGCCTTTAACATTGTGGGTCGTTATATATTTGGTCTAAGCCGTTATGAACACATATCATCATTCTCTAAAAGTATATATGGGATATCTTTTCAAAATCTTATAAAAATAAGAACTCTAACAATATTCTTCAATATTATCCAAACGCATCAACCTTCATACCTTTACTAAAGAATCCAGTTCTCGTTGTCTAGAAGATCTAACCAAATTATAGTTCCCCGTTTTTCATGTCCTATTTCAGAGCGACAGTTTTTTGTTAACGCAACTCGGTTATGGAATACCTTGCCACGCCATGTGCGAAATTCAAATAATCTAATTGCCTTTAAGAAAAATGTCTTCTCACACTATCTGATGACATAACCTTCCTTTTTCGCGGCTTTTGTTTTCTGTTGGGTTTGCTAAACTTTGCTTTACTTTTCTTTACTTCTCTTTTTTTCTTTTCTTGTTATACCCTCCTTTTTCCCTCACCTTTTTCTCTTTTTTATTTGAACATTGTACATATTCTTTAAATATTGTAAACTTTGTACCTTATATTAAGCTTTTTTCGTTTAAATTAACTTTGTTTACAATCGTTACTTCTTTTTTGTTATAAATATTATATGCATATGTCCAATTCTAAGCTTTATTATAAACAAGATTTTAATCTTAAAATCAAGCTATGATGATAATAAAATACAAAATACAAATACAAAAAAAATATTCCGGCTAAGATGTTCTCTATCTAAAGGGTTTTTCATTAAGGGCGCTCGGACTTTTTTTTTAAATAAAACAAAAACGGATTAAGATATCAAAAAAAAAAATTATTATGCATTCAAGTACATTTAGTGCCAACTATGTATGAAATTCAATTTACTTCGCATGACCACCACGGGCACGTTTGCAAAAGTCCAATCGTTGAATCCAATTTTCCACGACTTTTTCACATAAATTGACCGGAATCGCAGCAATTTCACGTTCAATATTTGCTTTTAGCTCTTGTAACGTCGCCGGTTTATTGGTATAGACTAATGACTTCACATAGCCCCAAAGAAAATAGTCTTAAGGCGTTAAATCGCACGATCGAGGCGGCCAATCGACTTGTCCATTTCTTGAAATAACACGTTCTCCGACTTTGCTTTTCAATAAATCGATTGTGACGTGTGCTGTGGGGCTAGTGGCACCGTTTTTTGAAACCACATATCGTCCAGGTCTATTCCGTCCAATTCGTGCCAAAAATTATCAGTTAGCATGGTGCGATAGCGATTTCCATTCACAGTAACGTGGCGACTTGCATCATCAACGAAAAATATGGAATCGATGATTCGGCAGGCAAATGATGGCGTCGATAAAATGGTCGTAATGCTCTTAAAGTTGCGGTGATCGAACTCGAATTTTGGTAATAAATTTGAATAACTTGCAAACGTTGTTCAAGTGTGTACTTCCCCATGATGATTTGCCAACTAAATACGAGTATAAATGTCAAAAAAACATGAAAAAATATGGCGTGGTTTACCGTTTCTATCGAAAACAAGTCCGGTTTTTCAATAGGGACGAAAAACCCGATATATAAATTTTTTGGATTCTGCTCATCAATATACCCTTCCATAGGATTTTCAGATATAAATGATTTATTATTATGTATTAGTTTAATTATTGAATTGAAAAAATTAAACTTTAATTAACTTTAATAAATAACACTATGTTAAGATACATCTATATATTAATACGGAGTTGCCTATAACGGGTTTCCGCCCATTTTTGCTATTATACGTCACATAGATATGCCAACACTATTATATTTGGGTAGGGGACAATACATAGAAGTGCACAATACAAAAATCATCCACATATACTCGTATAACACACATAATGAATTACAGCAGGTAAAATGAAGCGAATTGGATGAAATTACAACAACAACAACATTGCTGTGTGAGGCAATAATCTTCCATCATGAAGTTACTTGAAAATGCTTGAAGTTACTTGAAAATGCTTGAAAACTTGAAGTTAATGCCAACAATTTGGGTAGGGGACAATACATAGAAGTGCACAATACAAAAATTATCCACAACACACATAATGAATCACAGCAGGTAAAATGAAGGGAATTGGATGAAATTACAACAACAACATTGCTGCGTGAGGCAATAATCTGCCAATAGGAACGGACAAATTTTATATCATGAAGTTACTTGAAAATGCTTGAAAACTTGAAGTTAATGCCAACACTATATATATTTGGGTAGGGGACAATACATAGAAGAGCAAAATACAAAAATTATCCACATATATAACACAAATAATGAATTACAGCAGGTGAAATGAAGCGAATTGGATGAAATTACAACAACAACATTGCTGCGTGAGGCAATCGGAACGGAAAAATTTTATATCATGAAGTTACTTGAAAATGCTTGAAGTTGCTTGAAATTGCTTGAAGTTACTTGGACATGCTTGAAGTTACTTGAAAATGCTTGAAGGTACTTGAAAATGCTTGAAGTTACTTGAAGTTACTTGAAAATGCTTGAAAATACTTGAAGTTACTTGAAAATGCTTGAAGTTACTTGAAGTTATCTGAAAATGCCTGAAGTTACTTTAAGTTACTTAAAAATGCTTGAAGTTACTTGAAAATGCTTGAGAACTTGAAGTTATTTGATAATGCTTGAACATACTTGAAGTTACTTGGACATGCTTGAAGTTACTTGAAAACGCTTGATGTTAATTGAAAATGCTTGAAAACTTGAAGTTACTTATAATGCTTAAACACACTTGAAGTTACTTGGACATGCTTGAAGTCACTTGAAAATGCTTCAAGTTACTTGAAAATACCGGAAAAATTTTATATCATGTGAAATCAGAGAATGCAATGTCGAAAAATTTCATTTTCCTTTTAGAATAAATTGGTCGAATTTCGACCATGGGGCGACCCCTAGTAATGTTATTAATGCGTCTATGAAAGCCCTACAAACAATGGGAAGAATTATAGTTTATCTAAACAAATAAAGGAAACAGATCAGAATGTTAAAGCTACCGCCTATGACGATGATGAGACTGATAACGACATAGATGATGAATATGAACATTATAAAAAAGTATATACCATGCTTGTGAATAAGCTTAGAATCTTGACAGCCAACAAGACAGGCAGACAAGTTCTTGAAATCATAAATCAATTAAAAATACAAAATATCGTTAATTAAAGTTTTATTTTCTCCAAAATGCCACACTGTTTACATTTTTATATTGGTATATATAATTTTAGGGATAGAGACGGTATATAATTTATGTATGTACTTTTATACTCAAATCTAATCCTATGTTTTCCATTGGGAGTTTTCTTTTTAATAAAAAAAAATGTTAGGCAATAACGGCCCATACACATACGACCTACAATTTGTTGAAGCCAAATCCGAACGAATCGGAACGTAGAGGCTTTTCATGGCAATCGATACTCTAGGATGTTTGTCAGACGTTCGCAAGAGCTACATCGTCAATAATTATTGAATAACTTTTTGCCTCATCTAGTGATAGAACATTTATTCATTTTCTGAGAATGTATGAAATCCCATACCCTTTATAGAATGAATTAGTTTTTGTAAATATTTATATTTGGACTGATACAAGGATCTTGAATATAAATAAATATTCTTCAATTTTAGACCGCTTGGACTTTCAATTAATCCCAAAATTATATGGGTTTGGCACAATTTGATGGACCAACAATTAATGCTCTTATTGTGTTTGGTAAAAGTAAACAGTGTTTAAGTTTCGATAAACTATCGGTTGAATAATCCATGTTCCGGATAAAAAGATCATCGTGTTGTTTAATGAAACGAATGAAATATTACTGAATACGTTTCTATACCTTCAAAACTGATGTTTTTTTATAATTGCATTTTTAGTATTAAACAATCGTTTTGTTAGGTTACCTATATGTTTAATTTTTTGCATCTGAACATAATAAATATTGTAGTTTTTATAAAAGTTCAATCAGTCGTAATCAAACCATTGTATATAGAATAGGTCTAAACTTCATTTGCTGGGTTAACAATATTGTGGACCAGGCACTGAGTCTAGTGAACGTCTAGCTAAAGGTGAAAAAGGAATATAGGACGATATTGCTTATTAATAAAAAAAAAAGATATGAATAAAAGTTATATAGCAGATTAGTTGATATGATAAGCTGTTGAGTTTTAGTAATAGTCTTTATGTTTGAAGTACAAGCAAACATTTAGCCGATGATACAGTCAAAGAACCTAAAGAAACCCTTATATCAGATGTAAGATTATTAAAAGACTCCAGCAAATGCGTCTATGAACCTCCTACAAACAATGGGAAGAATGATAGTTTATCTAATCAAATAAAGGTAAAATATGAGAATGTTAACGCTGCCGCCTATGAGATTGACAACACTAACGATGATGAGAATGATAACGATACCGATGATGAATATGAACATATAAAAAATACCTTAAGCTCTTGAAATCATAAATCAATTAAAGATACAAAATACCGTTAATTGAAGTTTTATTTTTTCAAAAACGCCAGACTATTTACATCTTTATATTGGTATATATAATTTTTAGTATAGAGACGGTATATAATTTATATATATAGGTACTCTTATACTGAAATTTAATCCAATGTTTTCCATTGGGACAGTTTTCTTTTTGTAAAAAAATTATTAGGCATTAACGGCAAATACAGGGCCTAAAGCCTAGCTTCTCCAACCATTGGCTTGTACAAGTGGAAGGGACGCACAATTTATAGCCGAATCCGAACGGACATTTTGAGAAGCTTCTCATGATTATTTATTTATGGATGTTTGTCAGACGTTCGCAAGAGGTGGGCAGTGGAAAAAACTTCACGACGTTTACGTTACTTGTCCCGACGACGGGATTTGGACATGAGACCTTTAGATTAGTAGTCCAACAAACTTACTTCTGCGCCACTGAGTCCATTCTGTCTTTTTAATACCTCATGATAAAAGGTTATAATCTTCTAAGAATCAACCTTTGCATGATAGTCATAGTGAAAGTTCAACATTAATCATTTGGATAGATAAATAAAATAATGTTATTATCAGATCAGCTTGTTTGGCGTTGAATTGGTGTTTTGATCCTTGATGGATCCTTCCTTTCTAGCACCTTCTGACATAGATTTTTAAACCCATCAATGTAAAATACTTCTAATAAATTTGTGTGTAAGTCCTTTTTTGGACGTTCGCTTATACGAATTAATTCTAACACAAAATCATATTGTTCTGTCATATCCTTCAGATAAAAAATAAATAAATATTAGGCACTAACGGCCCATACAGAGCCTTAAACCTGTAACGAATTCCCGCCGTGCACTGATTACAGCAGAATAGTCAGCAAAAGTTGCTGCCTCGACCAGCACCGCACGCACCCTTAAGCGAACACCTCCTCGAATCGACGAACGAATAAGGAATTTGACGGCTGAACGCAGTCACCCGATCTACAGCCAAATGTCAACGAATAAATCCAGAATTTTATCGAAACCACCAGCATCGGGACAACGCGTGGCCTCAAGCATTTCTTTTCCCCAATCGGCGGTCGACCAAGGAAGTTAAATTCCCTGGAAGAGTCCCCACACCGCAGAAAGGAACATTTTTAATCCATCGACCAGCGGACCATCCCAATAAGGAACGGAGAAAGCAAGTCGGGACAGTTTAGTTTCCTCGACCAACCATCCATTTCGGACAAGCGTTTCGACCGAAGCAAAAACCCGGTCAGAGCGAAGCGCTGGGATTCTATGCAAATACTCCAGCGTGGCTGAGAGCATACCAAATCCAGCTGCCCCCTTAAGCAACGGCTAAGGTGAGTGTTCGTGTGAGACGCGCGAAAGACAGCGTAAAATAATCCTCCTTTTTCGCAACACAACAGCCTCATCACGTCGTGGGTGTTACGGTCAGCAGTTTGGAACACTAGGACGCAGGAGCCCAGACTCCAGTCCCAAGCACGGACGTCAGATATACCAGGTGAGCATTCTTTTAGTGGTACTCCACGAGGAAGTCCTCGTGATGGTGTAATCCCCAAAGTGAGAGTAGTATTAATTATGCATTGTCCCTCCAGGTTCGGCAGTCACGTGTTATCACACGACCACCACGACCAGTAGGCACTGCACCCGGAAGCGAAAGGGGGCAGCTGGCTCAGCAGCACCAACTTATATATTACGCGGCCCCTTCATAATTTCGTTTCACGGCGAGGTGAGAACTCACGTATATATACTCCGCGGGCCCTTCACATACATCACGCAGAAAAGCGCTTTTATATTACGCGGCCCCTCATCATAATAGCTACGCGACTCAGCGAGGCAAAATACATACTCCGCGGGCCCTTCACAAACCCACGGATTTTATACATTCGGCCCCTGCACAGTGACGCTTTGCGACGAGGCATATCGCCACAGAACGGCTCCTTTACAGCCGTTCGTCCCGGCCCATTTACAGCCAACAAGGCCCATTTACGGCCAAAGCAGTACCAGCAGTAGTCACAAGCGACTCTCATCAGCAGCAGATGGTCACCAGCGACCCAACACACCAGCACCAGCGCAGCAGTCATATTGATCTATTATATTCAGTGTAGTGTAGAAATTTGCAGTAGAGTAGAATCCTCGGGTAGAATATATAACTAATCGTTCTTAACATACCAAACTAGGATTTCTATTTCCCCTTCTGGGACCCTAGTTTCGTTTGCATTATCGTGCACTTTTAAATTCGGCCTTGTTCCTCTTGGCTTTCGAGCATATTGCTCCCAGATTCTCCAAATCAGTGATTGAATCCCTTAAGGGAATATCGTCCAAAGGAAGACGAGGGTAAAGGAAAAGAAAAGAGAAATATAGTATTGCGACATTCACGTCGGACATTCACCCCAGCAGATACATTTGCAAGAGGGAAAAATTGAATCTTCCAATTAGAAACGCGATAGTGGTTGAGTGAAATCGTTTAGTTCAACTCAAGTAACATCGAGTAATTCCTCCGCGAATAATTTCGAGGAGTAATTACGTATATGAAACATCGGAAATTGAAACTTTTTTTTGTCTGAAACATATTGAATTAATAACCTTCTACAGGAACGTCGGCAGTGTGCATATTGATTTGCTTTTAACTAAATACATTATATTATTTCAATATATATACATATATCAATCTCTATTTCAAATTGCGTAACCGATATATATATACAGTCGCGTTAGTAGCATTTCGATGTGGTAGATGCAGGGTATATACATAATCTTTTTTTTTTTTGAGTTTTGGACGAGTGCATACGATCGCATCCGAGTATCAGCTCGAAGTTTAATTCGCCGCGGTTTATTTTCTTTTCTTTTATACGTCGAAGACGGCAAAGAGTAGTCGTGGATTAACGAGCATATAGTGCTTTAAAGTTCCCATTTGATTAGAACATTGTGGTCATTTCAATGCCCATCGCACCTTCAGTAGCGACGTGTTTGTTTTAATGAATTCCTAAACGGAGGACAGAGTCCCCATCGCGGATTCTTTTTGTTTCGTGTGTGTTATTAGTGTCAAGGCTATCCAACAGTCAGTGCGGTGAATATTTTAAGACCTGTCGGTCGTCGACATCCTGCACAGAAGGTCAACTCTAGCTAAGGTATGGCGGTTTAACCTCCATCTCTAGGAGGGGGTCGTCTCTTCATCGAGGGGAAGTGAGCAGGAGAGGTTAATCCAATGGGGATAAGCATCGACAGAGGCTGAAGAGGCTTATCTCCCTTCCAAATTAGGGGTCATCGCCGATAGTGCGGCGCGGTGACCAAGGAGTCCATGTGGAAACGTGGCGGGGTGGGCCAGCACAGGGGAGATTCATCACCTTCTCCTCCCCTCTCTCTCTCTCTCTCTCTCTCTTCCGACATATCTACTTCTCCCTCTAGCTTCATCCAGCTTGCTGGATAGAGCGCATCTCTCTCGCTTCTCAAGGTCAATCAGGCCTCCTGGCCCTTCGGGCCACCCAAAGCGACCGTGGTAGCAATACCACTCTCGCACTCTCTCTCTCTCCGCGAACGGTTAGCAATGGAAGTCCATCGGTCCATTGGATACGGAGGAAGAGAGCTCCTTTTCTGGTTTTTGGTTTTCCAGGAAGGAGCTGCTGTTCTTTGAAGGCATGTAAAAATAGAGGTAACCCCAGTTTGGGCTCACAGACAAGGATTCACGCCCGCCGGCGAGCTAGCGCGGGGCGGTACCCATGCCTGGCTGTGAGTGGCCAAACACCCCTCTTCCCAGTCGTTAAGGTCGGCTGTGTCCTAGTCGCCTGTAAGCGGGGACCAGTCGACCCAAAGGTAGTATCCCTGTTCTCCAGTGCAGCGAAGCTGTAGGGGACAGTGGGGCACCATTGGTCCTGTATTTTTTTTTTCTCTTCATTGGATAAGAGGATAAGGTAAGGTTCATTTGGTAGGATGATAATCCATCATCATCCACGGTTCAAGGGAAAGGGGGGTATACACGTTACAGGTGGCGCCCAACGTGGGGCCCGAAGTTAAGCCAAGGAAGGCCTATCACAGGCCTTGAGAAGTTCTTATCATCTTTTTCTTCGAAAATTTATTTTCGGTACGGAATATTTTTTTTCAAAACTTATTTTTTTTTTTGCATTTTTAGAGTAATTTCATCTTCCTTCGAGAAGAACGCTGGCAGTCGAGCCAGTGGCGCGAAATTCGCTTCGCTTTGCGGAGTAAGTTCATCTTCTCAACACAACTCCAGCCGAGTCCTAAACTTGGATTGAAGTTTTTCTCCATGTTCGTTAGCTGCGGGTTTGGTAGGCGTGTTGGTACATTCGTGCAACCCTCGAAGAGGAGTGGGAGATCCATAGTCCGGCTTTGGGCAGGGGATTTCGCCTAGAGCTTTTGTGTGCGTGGACGTCACTCTGTCCTCGAGCGATTGGTTAGGCCTTCGCTCAAGGGACACTTACAAGATTTAGGTAGTGTAGCATTAGCGCGCGAGCGAGTCCGGCGCGTGGGTTGATGTAGGTCCCCGCGTGTGTCAGCAGCCGCACGGCGTTATAGCCGCGTAGTACCTCACCGCTCAACACTATGCATAAAGACATAAACCTAATAATATTAAAGAGAGCACCGAGAAGTAGTAAGGAAGAGCAGGAGATACAGAGATACCTCCCAGCTCACTCACTGGAGTCTTATCTAGACCCAGAACAACCCCAGGAGATACGACCCCTCCTTAAACAAGAGCAGACACCGAAGTATTAGTTTAAGAAGTAGTAGTAATAGCATCCTATTGTAGGACGCTCATATACTTAAGGACGTTTAAGTAAGTTGCAGTATTTAAAGTTTTGAAAGTATTTGGAAGTAAGTTGAAGTATTTGAAGGAAGTTGAGAAAGTTTTTTCAGGAAGTTGTAGTAGTCGTATGAAGAAGTACAGTATTTACATAATCAATTTTCCATTTTCATATCTTTTTGTATTTAAGCAGTAAAGTTTAAGAAGCTAGCTCGATTTAGGATCGAGCTGGAAAACCCATCCATTTTTTTTTAAGTATTACATAAGTATTAGTAGTAAGAACCACCCATATTTAGGTGAAGTTGCGGTCACCCTGAATAAGGACCTCAGCTCCACCACCCATCTATTTTACGGTAGTTAACCTAGACTTAAGGATTTATTTTTAAGATTTTTGTTTTTTTTTTTTCACCCTTTTGGCTCACCCCAGTTCGGATATACACCCGTAAACCGGAGTGAGCATACAAACGTTTTTTTTTTGTTGAATTGTTGAGTCATACGAGACCACCTCACGGTCCAGGCATATGTCTAACCCCACCAACACGGGTTGGTTTGACATCTCTTGGAAGGTACCGCGTCGTGCCTCTAGAGGAAGAGGACGAGACGGCACGCCATCCAGCCGCGCAGCTATCCCAACTTCGTCGGGGCCGCTCAGCGAGCAGGGGTCTTCCATGCCCAACAATCCAGACAACCCGGGATTATCCACGGATACCCGGGATAACCAGACTTACCAATTAACATCACTATCCAAAAACGCCCCGACAATCCAACCGGAGATTCGTCGGCATCGAATGTGATACCTAATCCGGAACCCGAGACCGCATCAACCCAGGCTCTTGCCGCAGGTACGAGCGTCTCAAACCCACCCATTAGAACTTACAAGTCGTACGACCAACGATGGTCGGAATACCTAACAGCACGACAACGCATTTTCGGGAAGACCACGCCATCATCACGCCCACGTCAAGAAAGCGTTGGAAAAGGCCCACGGCAAGTACGAGAAGCGTTACAACCTTCGTTGCAACCCAGTCAAGTACAAAGTTGGAGACAGCGTGTACAAGAGAAATCATGTACTGAGTAATTTCCCAAAACGAATAAACGCGAAGTTCTGTCGGAAGTTTATAAAAGCTAGAATCGTTAAGGTCATAGGAAACTTGTACCAACTTGAAGACGAGCAAGGCCATGACTTGGGAATGGTGCACTCGAAGGACATTAGAAGATAAGAGCAATCTCCATCCGCAGCGAGCGTCATATAATCGCATACCCCATCCCATCCTACATCCCCGGAGGAGACGAACAACTTTCATCCCACTATCCCACATAAGAAACCAAAAACTACAATTACAATTTCATTATCGACCACATGTGGTCATTAAAAACAGGCAAAACCAAGATAAGGCAAGAATACCCCGATAGGTAAAGACACATATAAGAAGTAGAACAACGTCATCGGAAAAGCATCTGCCCGAGTATGCGAACAGCAGGCCCGGACAGTTCAGCCTGTGCACGAGACTCGAGGACACACCAACGGAAGCCGAAGTCATCGGCAGGCATGCGTGTTCCTTGACAGTTTCTCTCGCAAGACTCGGAAAGCTTTAAGGTGTGTAACGAATTCCCGCCGTGCACTGATTACAGCAGAATAGTCAGCAAAAGTTGCTGCCTCGACCAGCACCGCACGCACCCTTAAGCGAACACCTCCTCGAATCGACGAACGAATAAGGAATTTGACGGCTGAACGCAGTCACCCGATCTACAGCCAAATGTCAACGAATAAATCCAGAATTTTATCGAAACCACCAGCATCGGGACAACGCGTGGCCTCAAGCATTTCTTTTCCCCAATCGGCGGTCGACCAAGGAAGTTAAATTCCCTGGAAGAGTCCCCACACCGCAGAAAGGAACATTTTTAATCCATCGACCAGCGGACCATCCCAATAAGGAACGGAGAAAGCAAGTCGGGACAGTTTAGTTTCCTCGACCAACCATCCATTTCGGACAAGCGTTTCGACCGAAGCAAAAACCCGGTCAGAGCGAAGCGCTGGGATTCTATGCAAATACTCCAGCGTGGCTGAGAGCATACCAAATCCAGCTGCCCCCTTAAGCAACGGCTAAGGTGAGTGTTCGTGTGAGACGGGCGAAAGACAGCGTAAAATAATCCTCCTTTTTCGCAACACAACAGCCTCATCACGTCGTGGGTGTTACGGTCAGCAGTTTGGAACACTAGGACGCAGGAGCCCAGACTCCAGTCCCAAGCACGGACGTCAGATATACCAGGTGAGCATTCTTTTAGTGGTACTCCACGAGGAAGTCCTCGTGATGGTGTAATCCCCAAAGTGAGAGTAGTATTAATTAGGCATTGTCCCTCCAGGTTCGGCAGTCACGTGTTATCACACGACCACCACGACCAGTAGGCACTGCACCCGGAAGCGAAAGGGGGCAGCTGGCTCAGCAGCACCAACTTATATATTACGCGGCCCCTTCATTATTTCGTTTCACGGCGAGGTGAGAACTCACGTATATATACTCCGCGGGCCCTTCACATACATCACGCAGAAAAGCGCTTTTATATTACGCGGCCCCTCATCATAATCGTTACGCGACTCAGCGAGGCAAAATACATACTCCGCGGGCCCTTCACAAACCCACGGATTTTATACATTCGGCCCCTGCACAGTGACGCTTTGCGACGAGGCATATCGCCACAGAACGGCCCCTTTACAGCCGTTCGTCCCGGCCCATTTACAGCCAACAAGGCCCATTTACGGCCAAAGCAGTACCAGCAGTAGTCACAAGCGACTCTCATCAGCAGCAGATGGTCACCAGCGACCCAACACACCAGCACCAGCGCAGCAGTCATATTGATCTATTATATTCAGTGTAGTGTAGAAATTTGCAGTAGAGTAGAATCCTCGGGTAGAATATATAACTAATCTTAACATACCAAACTAGGATTTCTATTTCCCCTTCTGGGACCCTAGTTTCGTTTGCATTATCGTGCACTTTTAAATTCGGCCTTGTTCCTCTTGGCTTTCGAGCATATTGCTCCCAGATTCTCCAAATCAGTGATTGAATCCCTTAAGGGAATATCGTCCAAAGGAAGACGAGGGTAAAGGAAAAGAAAAGAGAAATATAGTATTGCGACATTCACGTCGGTCGTTCACCCCAGCAGATACATTTGCAAGAGGGAAAAATTGAATCTTCCAATTAGAAACGCGATAGTGGTTGAGTGAAATCGTTTAGTTCAACTCAAGTAACATCGAGTAATTCCTCCGCGAATAATTTCGAGGAGTAATTACGTATATGAAACATCGGAAATTGAAACTTTTTTTTGTCTGAAACATATTGAATTAATAACCTTCTACAGGAACGTCGGCAGTGTGCATATTGATTTGCTTTTAACTAAATACATTATATTATTTCAATATATATACATATATCAATCTCTATTTCAAATTGCGTAACCGATATATATATACAGTCGCGTTAGTAGCATTTCGATGTGGTAGATGCAGGGTATATACATAATCTTTTTTTTTTTTGAGTTTTGGACGAGTGCATACGATCGCATCCGAGTATCAGCTCGAAGTTTAATTCGCCGCGGTTTATTTTCTTTTCTTTTATACGTCGAAGACGGCAAAGAGTAGTCGTGGATTAACGAGCATATAGTGCTTTAAAGTTCCCATTTGATTAGAACATTGTGGTCATTTCAATGCCCATCGCACCTTCAGTAGCGACGTGTTTGTTTTAATGAATTCCTAAACGGAGGACAGAGTCCCCATCGCGGATTCTTTTTGTTTCGTGTGTGTTATTAGTGTCAAGGCTATCCAACAGTCAGTGCGGTGAATATTTTAAGACCTGTCGGTCGTCGACATCCTGCACGGAAGGTCAACTCTATTTCGTATATCATACGCTTTCGTTCGCCCTTTTGAGGCGATACATCCTAAGAATTTCTTAGCCCAAGGAGGCAGTCTAAGTCCATCTGGACGGATACCTGTTTGATTGTTTGTTTTTTTTACATGACGATCGATAATTCTTTTTTTTATCGAGGAGTCATACCACTAGTTGATAACCTTTTAGATTTTAGTTTTTTTTAATCTCGATTGAGCCTCCATACGAGATGGCCCATCCATATAAGGGTCGAATTTCACTATAAGTACGAACGGACAGATTAGTTCGAAAACCTAGATTTATCTAACCTTACAATAATATTATAATTAGGTTTAAGAAACATCTTTATACATTGTTCCTTGATTTTTATTGATTTTGTTTGAATATAACTATCTACGCTTAGGGCGTAGCCATGACGTTTGCGTGTAATTTCCTGACGTCGTCGTTGTCTGTAAGCCAAGGTATGGCGGTTTAACCTCCATCTCTAGGAGGGGGTCGTCTCTTCATCGAGGGGAAGTGAGCAGGAGAGGTTAATCCAATGGGGATAAGCATCGACAGAGGCTGAAGAGGCTTATCTCCCTTCCAAATTAGGGGTCATCGCCGATAGTGCGGCGCGGTGACCAAGGAGTCCATGTGGAAACGTGGCGGGGTGGGCCAGCACAGGGGAGATTCATCACCTTCTCCTCCCCTCTCTCTCTCTCTCTCTCTCTTCCGACATATCTACTTCGCCCTCTAGCTTCATCCAGCTTGCTGGATAGAGCGCATCTCTCTCGCTTCTCAAGGCCAATCAGGCCTCCTGGCCCTTCGGGCCACCCAAAGCGACCGTGGTAGCAATACCACTCTCGCACTCTCTCTCTCTCCGCGAACGGTTAGCAATGGAAGTCCATCGGTCCATTGGATACGGAGGAAGAGAGCTCCTTTTCTGGTTTTTGGTTTTCCAGGAAGGAGCTGCTGTTCTTTGAAGGCATGTAAAAATAGAGGTAACCCCAGTTTGGGCTCACAGACAAGGATTCACGCCCGCCGGCGAGCTAGCGCGGGGCGGTACCAATGCCTGGCTGTGAGTGGCCAAACACCCCTCTTCCCAGTCGTTAAGGTCGGCTGTGTCCTAGTCGCCTGTAAGCGGGGACCAGTCGACCCAAAGGTAGTATCCCTGTTCTCCAGTGCAGCGAAGCTGTAGGGGACAGTGGGGCACCATTGGTCCTGTATTTTTTTTTCTCTCTTCATTGGATAAGAGGATAAGGTAAGGTTCATTTGGTAGGATGATAATCCATCATCATCCACGGTTCAAGGGAAAGGGGGGGATACACGTTACAAACCTAGCTTCTCCAACCACTTTCTTTGCGAAGTGGAGGGGACCTACAATTAAAGCCGAATCCCAACGGCAAAATTTAAGAAGCTTCTCATAACAATTGTTACACGTGGATGTTTGTCAGACATTCGCCAGAGGTGGGCAGTGGAAACAATTATGTTACTTGGCCCCGCCGGCGACCTTTCGATTAGTCTAACCACTGAGCGACTGCGCCCACATATTGTTATTATAGTTATAATTAAACTATTTTGTTCATTGTACTAATAATAAATCATTTATTTCTGAAAATCCCATGCAAAGGTATATCGATGAGCAGAATCCAGAAACGTACATAGATAGAGAACATCTTAGTTAGTATCCAGAATATTTTTTTTATTGAACTTTAATTTACATTTTTCCAAATATTAGCAATTTTTTTTAAATTTAACTATATAGGGTGTCCCACTATAATCCTTTAAGTGCATATTGCTGAAGTTCAGACGAGCAAAAACTTGTATGGGGGGGGGGGGGTCTGTTCTCACCCCATTTCAAGTTATAGCCCATCCAAGTGGGTGAAACCTAATTTGAACGTATAACCAATTTAGGTACAATAGGTATTGTGTACATTTTGAAAGAGAATTTGGTAGCGCATACAAGTCTTAAACACTTTGGGTACGTCTGTGCAGCTACAAAAAAGTTATGGCTCCTTAAACTGAAAATTATGAAAATATTTTTTTTTTATCTAAAATGCATTTTGTTCAAAAATTTTATTTAATATTTTTTTTATGAATTTTATATGTTTGAAAAATTACCTAAAAAATATGTTAAGCAATGGCTAATGCGCAAACAGGCAGAAGATATGCACTCCTTCAAGAGTGTTCTGTGGACTGATGAAGCGCAATTCACAATAGATGGGGCTACAAACCACCATAATTTGCACCATTGGTCAGACTCCAATCCCCATTTATAACGCCCAACATCCATTCAAATTTAATTGTAAAACTTCTTCAATATGTGTTGCTTATTTTAAAGGAAGTGTTGCTTATTTTAAAGTAAATGTTGTTCCAGGCAGAAATCATGGCGATTAAAGAACTCGTATCGTGGCTGAAGAGGAACGTCATATCCGCAATGGACATCCGAATCTTCTCAGATAGCCAAGCTGCGCTTAAATTTTTGGATTCTGTCTTCACGAACTTCATCGTAGTCTTAGACTGCCGATTATCTCTCGTGGAGATGGCGAAGCAATTCAACATTCACCTATGCTGGGTGCCAGGAGACATTCCAGGGAATTGTAGGTCGGATGAACTCGCCAGAAAGGGAACCACACTGCCCCTTTAACCTGATAAAGGTTCCTTAGGCATTCCAAATGCTACATGCAAACTCATGTTTATGAGGGAGTCCATTGAGAGAACTAACCTTAGGAGGCCAAGTCGTCTAGCGACGAAAAAGATTTGGCCAAAGCCGGATCTGAAACGCCCTAAGTGTTTGATATCTCTGAACAGACTGCACATTGGTGCTACAATTGGTGTAATCACCGGACACTGTCTCATAGGCAAGCATGCAACAAGGCTTGACGTCTATACAAATGACTTCTGCAAAAGCTGGTTGGACCAGGAGGAGGACGACACTATTCTCAAACTTCCCTGCACATGCCCTGCTCTCTCTCTCAAAGACGAAAACTCCATTTAGGATCTTTCTTTTATAATTATCTCAACGATCTCATAATCATCGACATTAAAAGTCTTTCAAGCTCCATCAAAAGCTCCAACTGGTTCAAAGAGTAGGAAAAACATAGGGACGGGCTACAGTCCGCTTGGGCAAACTGTTGGATACCCTATTCTTATTCCTATCCCTCATAAGTGGGCGTGACAAAAGTCTAAGTATGGTTGAATTGTTAAGAACGCTCTACATATTTTGTTATATAACATTTAAAGGATTTTATCGAAAACAACGCTCCCTAGCTCAAACTTGGGTGTTTCAATAAAATTGTTTCATTTAATTGTGGGCGTGTCAGTAGCTGGATTTAAAAAAAATTAACACATGCGCATAAACGGCCCCTAGAGAGTATATATTATAAATTTCAGCTCCCTACCTCAAAATTTGAATTTTCAAAAAAAGTTTTTTTTTTTAAATTGTGGGCGTGGGCGGATTTTGAAAATATTTACATATGAGCATAAAGGGCCCCCTAGAGAGTATATATTATAAATTTCAGCTCCCTAGCTCAAACTTTGGATTTTCAAAAAAAAAAAAAATTAAATTGTGGGCGTGTCAGTAGGCGGATTTTGAAAATATTTACACATGAGCTTAAAGGGCCCCTAGAGAGTATATATTATAAATTTCAGCTCCCTAGCTCAAATTTTGGTTTTTCAATAAAATTGTTTTATTTATTTGTGGGCGTGTCAGTAGGCGGATTTTGCAAATTTTATATCCCAAGCAGTTTTAGGAGTCATAGATCATATATAAAAAAATTCAGCTTTCTAGCTCAAAATTCGTTTTTTCCAAAATTTTGTTTTTTTGAGTTTGTGGGCGTGTCTGTGGGCGGATTTCAAAAATTCGCAAACTTGATTATTTCGGGACCCTGGAGAGTATATTTTTAAAATTTCAGCTCTCTAGGCCCAGTTTAAAGGCCTAATTTTTGCCGACGGACGGACGGACATGGCTAGATCGACATTATTATCGATGCTGATCATAAATATAGTAACTTTTAGGGGTCTACGGGCAATATTAAGGTATGTTACAAACTATGCGTCAAAATTAATATACCCTTAGAATAGGGTATAAAGATATATTCGTGTGGTATCAAAATGGTCCTTTTTATTGGTCTAAGTGTGTTGGCTTCTGCCGACTGCCAATATAACCTAACCTAACCTAGCGTAAATGTTTGAGCACACGTGTCCCAGTTAAGCCAATCCCCATTTAATACGCACAACATCCTTTCAAAGGTAAGAATTTAATTATTGTGACCAACTTCTTTAATATGTGTTGCTTATTTTAAAGGAGGTTTAGCGTAAATATTTGGGCTGTATTAATAGGAAACAGGAATGGGGTTCGGAAGTTTTACTAAAGGGTAAAAAGAACCTGCCAAGGCTACAGAGCCCGAACCGAAGCCTACAAGGACGACCAAGGGAACATCATAGTAGCAACGCAGTCGATGCTGAGGATATGGAAGAACTATTTCTGCAGACTGTTTACCGGCGATGACGAACTAAATCCCGCAGTCAGGATGGCGACGGTGTAGAGGGTAGTGTGTTGGCTTGTTACCCGTGCGGGGCAGTTTCAATCCCCATGGGGAACAATAACATACGCCACCCATTCTCCAGCCTCTACACCATCGAGTCTGAGTGCTCTGGGATTTGGATTTCCTTTTTAAAAGAAAAGAAAAGAAAAAAATGCCCGCTGGCAAGCAGAATGCACCATTCAACCTGGACGATGAAGACCAACAATTCCGTCCAGCCGACCTGGACGAAGTGAAGATAGCCATATCTAAGCTTAAGTCCAACAAAGCCGCTGGAGCAGATGGCCTAACCGCCGAGCTATTCAAGGCGGCAGGCGATGACTTGGTTAGGAGCATGCACCAACTCATCTGTAAAATATGGTCGGAGTAAAGTATGCCCGATGAGTGGAAGCTCAGCATTGTTTGCCCTATCCTCAAGAAAGGAGACCCTCTGAACTGCGCCAACTACAGAGGTATTAGTCTTCTTAACATCGCCTACAAGATCTTATCTGCCGTGCTGTGCGAACGCCTGAAGCCCTTTGTTAACAACCTGATTGGTCCCTATCAGTGTGGCTTCAGGCCAGGAAAGCCTACCATCGACCAAATATTCACACTGCGGCAGATCTTGGAGAAAACCCAGGAAGTAAAAATCGATACCCACCACCTTTTCATCGAGTTTAAGGCCGCCTATGACAGCATTTATAGGGACGAGCTATACAGAGTAATGTCTAGTTTTGGCATATCTGCCAAACTCGTCCGTTTGTGCAGGATGACGATGGAGAATGCACGCTGCTCCATCAAGGTCGGTAAAGAACTCACCAAGACCTTCGATTTCAAAAAAGGATTTAGACAAGGCGATGCGCTGTCATGTGACTTCTTCAACATCGTTCTTGAAAGAATAGTGCAAAACTCAAATGCTAACACCAGAGGCACTATGTTTCAAAAGTCCGTCCATCTACTCGCCTACGCCGACGACATCGACATAATCGTCAGAATGGCTGTCATCAAGAAAGGATACCCAACACCGACGTCTCGGACAGTATGTCACTATAGACAGATATAACTTTGAGGTGGTTCAGAACTTTGTCTACCTAGGCTCCGCAATGAACTCAGGCAATGAGACCAGCGCTGAGATTAAACGAAGAATAACTCTTGCCAATCGCTGTTTCTTTGGGCTAAGAGAGCAATTGAGTAGCAAAGCCCTCTCTTGAACAACTAAAGTCACCCTTTATAAGACCGTAATAATCCCAGTCCTTCTCTATGGTGCAGAGGCATGGACCACAGACTACCTATATGGCATGGACTCTAGCAAAAGTGGATGAGGTCACTCTTGGTCGTTTTGAGACGAAAATTCTTCGGGTAATTTTTGGTCACGTCTGCATAGATAGTGAATGGAGGAGGGGATACAACGACGATGTGTAGGGGCTGTACAGAGACATCGACTTAGCCAGAAGAGTGAAGGTCAAACGACTGAGGTGGCTGGGTAATGTAGAGCGAATGCGCGTGAATGCTCCGGCCCGGAAGATCTTTGAATCCACACCCAAGGGACGGCGCAGTAGAGGAAGACCGCGACTCAGGTGGCACACGCAAGTGGAAGGGGACCTTAACCAACTTAGCATGCGAAACTGAAGACAGCTGGCCAAAGATCGTGCTGGCTGGGGACGCTTGTTGGTTGAGGCCCAGGTCCACCCCGGACTGTAGCGCCACCCTAAGTAAGAAGTAATATGAAACACTTTACTAGCCCCACACGTGTCCCAGTTAAGCAGTATAGTCCAATACGGGGAGTTACCTGAAGTTCCGTCTAACAAAAAATTTAATGATAGGGGGGTCTGTTCAGACCCCATTGTAAGTTATAGCCCATCATCTAAACTATTACATTTTGTATTTGAAAAGACAATTTAGTAGCGCATACAAGTCTTAAACTGATTTGGTTTGTTTTTATAATTCATTATTCACTACTCCCAATTTTTTGTGTACTATATAAAGGGTCTTTCATTAAGGACTTGACAATTTCTTTTTTAAATAAAATGCAAACTACTTCAGATATCTCAAAACAAAATTTATTGGCTTGAATACCTATCAAAACATTTATGAATGGAATTTGACTTCGTTCATATGTCCACCACGGGAACGTTTACAGCGGTCGATACGTTGAACCCAATTTTCGATGACTCGGCCGCACATTTCGACCGATACGGCCGCTGTTTCTAGTTCAATATTGGTTCTGAGCTCCTCTAACGTCGCTGGCTTGTTGGCATAGACCAACGACTTAATGTAGCCCCATAAAAAAAAGTCTAGAGGCGTTAAATCACACGATCTCGGCGGCCAATAGACGGGTCCGTTTCTCGAGATAAGACGTTCACCGAACTGAGACTTCAATAACTCGATTGTTGCACCCGTTGTGTGGCTTGTGGCACCGTCTTGTTGGAACCACATATCACTGATGTCCAATTCATGCAATTCCTCAAAAAAATAACGTTCCAACATGTCTCGTAATGCGACGGTCATTTTCATCCAAGAAAAAAACGCCCCAATGACACCACCGGCATGAAAACCGCACCAAACACTGACTTTTTGCGGATGAAGTGCTGTTTCATGAAGCACATGCGGGTTCTCACCTGTCCAGTAACGCATATTTTGCTTATTGACGAAGCCGTTAAACCAAAAATGCGCTTCATCGCTGGACATAATTTTGCGATGAAATTCTTCATTATCTTCCATCATGTTCAGAGCCCAATTCGAGAACGTATGATTATCAACTAGCTTCAGTTGTTGAGTCAGCTTGATCTTGTAAGAGTTTAGCCAAGATCCTTACGCAAACTTCGCCATAATGTGGTCTGGGAGAGGCCCAATTCTTGAGAACGCCGTAAGAACTCCGTGAAATTGGTTTGCGACGGACGCCTCTACGGCAGCAATATTCTCCACACTTCGGGTAAAACGTAGTCTCACTGGCACGGCAACATCCAGCAGCGAATATTCTGACTCAAAATTTTTCACTAGAATTACGAATTGCTTGTCTACTGGGACGCGAATTACGACCAAAAATTGGCGTTAACGCTCTTAAAAAACCTGTTACTTACGATTTGAAGAAAAAGAACAAAGAAAATTTTTGTTTTCCACAGAATGCGTATTGAAAATGGGATGTAACTGCTTACGGGATATTTTCTATCATAGGTGTTTATGCAGCTTTGGTATTCACTTTGCGATAATGCGAAGTGTTGATCCCTGTGGAATAATAACCAGAAATAACGGTGAAGGTTGGAGAAAGATAAATAAGTTTTTTTGTTGAACTGACAGTGCTATAATTTTGAATAGTTGGAATATCCGTGTATTTAATAAAGGCAATTTGACTCGGAACAAGATTGCCATTGATGTTACTTGTGTTTTTACTCTTAGAAACTTATACAGCTTAGGAAGGAGGTCCAGGAGGTATTTTTTATTGTTGTAGGCCATCTGATTATTGACTTCCATGTATAAAAGCAAAAAACAAAAGCAAAAAAAACAAGCCACAGCGTTGGGTATTCCACCGTGCTCCATCCCACGCAACCGCTGCTGCATTTGACTCGGAACAAGATTGCCATTGATGTTACTTGTGTTTTACTCTTAAAAACTTATACAGCTTAGGAAGGAGGTCCAGGAGGTGTTTTTTATTGTTGTAGGCCATCTGATTATTGACTTCCATTTATAAAAGCAAAAAACAAAAGCAAAAAAACAAGCCACAGCGTTGGGTATTCCACCGTGCTCCATCCCACGCAACCGCTGCTGCATTTGCTTGGCTATTGCAGGCGCCGTATGATTTTCGTGTGTGCACTTGTAATGGTTGGGTAGAGGTAGCATCTGACGGAAAGCGGGTCGTGAGCTGTTGATTTTATTGGTGAACCAAAAAAAAAAATTACCGTAGGGGCATAACACCTGCGGTAAATTGTGTTGTTTTTGTATTGTATTGTATTTTATTAGATATTGTTCATAAATTTTTACAAAAACATTTGATTTTGGAAATATAACGCAGATCTTCAATTCACGGCTTTTGCTAAGGTACGAGTAGCGTCAGAGTTTATGCTTTCATTTATATTTGTATTTTATAATGTGTAGGAATTTTGTAGTGGTGTCAGTAACATTCATGGCTTGAAGAAATTTTTTTTTCATTATACGCCCATGCTTTCCACGACAAATCAGCTATTTTGGCACTTAATGTAACCCAGGCTAACGTTGGCTCTAATTTAACAGAGTTTAGTCTAGCTGGGTACAGCGTAGTGCCATTATTCTTTTCTGATCGCGGTCTCGCTTTTAATATACGTAGTGACGTAGCCTTCCAACTTCAGCCTCAATATGGTAATTTCATTTGTCTCAAATTTCATGTCCGTAGGCAATAAATATACTACTATTTTATTTACAGAAGCACCAATTTGGACAGACATTCAATTTATAATGAGTTGAATGCGCTGACTGATTCCATCACAAGAAGACAATCTGCACAGCCAACACCGGAAGGAACTGACTCAGCTTGTAAATAAGCCACGAATACCGGACATAAGCAGTCAAACTGCCAACACACTGGACTTGTTTCTCACCTCTCACCCGAAAAAATACGCTATAAGCGTATTTAAAAAGTTTTATACCAGGGGTATATGTGTTGTCACCACTCACGGATGAGTGTGAACTTATTTCCAATTCAAATGTTCCTTCAGATTTGAAGAATAACAAAAGAAATGTTTGTTCAGCCTATTGTATGGCTATGACTGAAAGTCAAAAATTAATATATATATAGTCAACTATTACTAGTATGACTATATATATTTTGTGGAGTTTCACCCAGATGTGGTGGTTTGGGATCATCAGTGGATTACCACAAACACATCAAATCCATACTCGATTTTAAAAAGTTTTATACCAGGGGTATATGTGTTGTCACCACTCACGGATGAGTGTGAACTTATTTCAAATTCAAATGTTCCTTCAGATTTGAAGAATAACAAAAGAAATGTTTGTTCAGCCTATTGTATGGCTATGACTGAAAGTCAAAAATTAATATATATATAGTCAACTATTACTAGTATGACTATATATATTTTGTGGAGTTTCACCCAGATGTGGTGGTTTGGGATCATCAGTGGATTACCACAAACACATCAAATCCATACTCGATTTTAAAAAGTTTTATACCAGGGGTATATGTGTTGTCACCACTCACGGATGAGCGTGAACTTATTTCCAATTCAAATGTTCCTTCAGATTTGAAGAATAACAAAAGAAATGTTTGTTCAGCCTATTGTATGGCTATGACTGAAAGTCAAAAAATAATATATATATAGTCAACTATTACTAGTATGACTATATATATTTTGTGGCGTTTCACCCAGATGTGGTGGTTTGGGATCATCAGTGCATTACCACAAACACATCAAATCCATACTCGATTTTAAAAAGTTTTATACCACGGGTATATGTGTTGTCACCACTCACGGATGAGTGTGAACTTATTTCCAATTCAAATGTTCCTTCAGATTTGAAGAATAACAAAAGAAATGTTTGTTCAGCCTATTGTATGGCTATGACTGAAAGTCAAAAATTAATATATATATAGTCAACTATTACTAGTATGACTATACGAGTATATATTTTGTGAAGTTTCACCCAGATGTGGTGGATTGGGATCATCAGTGGATTACCACAAACACATCAAATCCATACTCGATTTTAAAAAGTTTTATACCAGGGGTATATGTGTTGTCACCACTCACGGATGAGTGTGAACTTATTTCCAATTCAAATGCGTATTGCCTCCTCTAGGTTCGTCAGACCATTGTGTTATATCAGCCAATTTCTCGTACTCCGGCCACTCCTAAAAGAACCGTATGGCAATACGAGAAATCCAATTGGGAAAAACTTAACGACTGTTGCTGACATGATAACAAACATAATTTTACTGGGTATGAAATGCTTTATCGCTAACCCAAGGTAAACGTATGGTGTGAATCGAACTGCAAAGAGGCTATCACGTTAAAAGAGGTGAGCTTTCGGTCATATAATAGTCTAAGAGCCCACAGCAAATTTTGGGCGTGAAAGTATAACCAAAAAGCTGATACATGAACAGAAAGGTCTCCAAAAAGTAAACTCAAATGTCGAAGTCTGGCAGCGCTTATTTGCAGCTGAGGTTAGTAATAGTAGGTTGAAAACGTGTTTTTTTTTCCAAAATCTGGATTTTTTATATAACCACTTGAATATAGTATTAAATGAAAGAACAGACTGCTGACTGATCACAGAAATATAGGTGCCAGACGTCTTACGCGCAGCCATACCCTTGCTAGACGTACTAATAGTATGTTAAAAATCACATTTTGAAATAATTGGTATAACCAAATAATGGTTACACCAAAAAATTTGTGAAAACGCCCAGATCACAAAAATGATGGTCCCAGACGTTTTACGTGCATACTAAACCTTGCCAGACGTCCTCAAAGTATGCTAAAAGAAAATTAAAAATAGGCATGGCATTAATAAACGACCATCGCCGGTTAAGAATTCATCAAAAAAAAACTTGGCAGCACACATGCACCTATGACATGCACCGTGAGCCGTGACACAGCTGTAAGTTGTAGTTAAGAAATTTGTATTGAAAATCATGAAATTGAAAAATATTTACTTCCGCCAATTGAAATTGATGCCAACCATATTCTAAAATTATGAAAAACAATTTCACATTAACAGATTTGCTAAATTCAATTACCCTTATAATGAGGTTTGAATAATAATAATAATAAAATCACGAATAAAATATTCGGCGGGATGTGTCAGTGGTCGGCGGGATGTCAAACTTTGAATTTTCTTGAAAAATTCATCGCAACAATTCATCAGAAACGAAGAAAATGGATTTTGGAACCACTGTTTATTCCCGCTAAAGGACTTAGCGGCGATAGCTATCCACGCTAAAGTTAGCGTATATAGGATAAGTTGTTGTTGTATTTTACATGCAAATTTCAAATTATCCCTATATCCGCGTGCAAAGAAACACGGCTACTGTATTGTTATGCCTTGTTGTATTTTCAGGTACGATTGTTTTCAGGCACTGTGTACACAAAAGACCGAGATAATTACGTAAATGGAACTATGTAGATTATTTAATAATTAAATATAACTTACATTCATTTCTTTGCATCGAAGATAAAACCTTTTTAGAAACAGCTGTAAATAGCCGATAGCACATGCACTAATATCTGTAATCACTTACACTATCAACCTTCATTGGAAGATCTATATCCGAGTAGGTATTTAAAATTTCGAATTTTCCGACATGTCAAAATTTGGGTACATTTTTCCAATGTTTTGTCATCAAACAAAATTATATTTCCCCATTGTTTCGGACTATCACTTGAATGAAGAACACATGTACTATCTACTTCTTAGAAACGGTTTCTTGTTTTGCATGATTTACGTCAATCACTTGCACTTTCGTGCAACATTTGTAACCAATGGTTCGTTTCTGCTATGACAATATTTTTAGAATTGTTAAAAAAATGTCCTTTTAGCATACTTTGAGGACGTCTGGCAAGGTTTTGGCTGCACGTAAAACATCTGGGACCATCATTTTTGTTATCTGGGCGTTTTCACAAATTTTTTTGGTGTAACCATTATTTGGTTATACCAATTATTTCAAAATGTGATTATTAACATACTATTAGTACGTCTGGCAAGGGTATGGCTGCGCGTAAGACGTCTGGCACCTATATTTCTGTGATCAGGGCAGTCTGTTCTTTCATTTAATACTATATTCAAGTGGTTATATGGAGAAACATTCTGACGTCATCGTTTTGAGTGAGGGTGACAGAAGACTATCTGATGAAAGTGAGCCCAACAGCTGTTTCCGTTGTTGTTTCTGTGTAGTTAACCGTGTATTCTTTAAGTTAGACACTGAGGATGGGTGTATATTTTATGTATTGGAACAAACGGCGCGAATTTAAAATTGATTTGAGTGTTTTTTTTGTAATTTTCGCGAACAACAATTTTCAATTTTATATTAAAATTTAAACTTGAATCATGAATAATTCGAGAGTTATTGAATACCTTCGTGGTTGGTAATCGAGTTGACAGCGGTCAAAAGAAGAAATTTAAACAATTATAAATTAAAAGCTAAGTTATTGCAGCCACTTGGATAGGCACGTCGACTCCATGAGAGATATCACAATCTGGTTTGGTGCACCAATAACTTATTTGGAGCTATTTGACAGGAGCAAAAAACGCGCGATAAAACTTATTGATGACCGAGACATCGCGAGATCGATTGACTCTCTTAGTCATCTTCGTAATTTCTCCTGTATATCGTTATCTTATCGTTTTTTCCACCATAAGTGCTCAAACGAAATAGACAGTTGCATTCGACCTGTTAAACATTTCAACCGCAATACCTGCCATGCAAGGAAGCTCATTAGATCATCCTCAAGCCTGTATTCGGACGTACAGTGAAGTTCAAAGAATCTTCCCTCAGCCGTGCCACACGAATGTGGAATACTCTTCCACCCTCTAGTAAGTAAGTAAGTAAGTAAGAAATTCATTTATTTAATATTTTCTTATTACAAAAGTTACAAGTTAGAATGAATTTTAAAGCTATGGCTTAGCCGTCAGCTTGGTTAGCAAAATGCTTATACATGTACCTACATTTGTAACTTTAACGATATAGTTATTTTTTTAATAAACTTAATCAATCATAATACTCTGTTATTAATAGCGACCTGTATTTGTAGATGGATTTAATATAATAAAATAACTTTTTCCAATCACACTCGTTCAGAATTTGTATTGTCTCCTGCATGGTAAGGAATTTTTTTCCGAAGTAAGCTAGTCTCTGTGGTTTGTAGATTGGACAAACACTAATAATGTGAAAGCAGTCTTCTTTCGCTTTTAAGTTGCAAATATTATAAAACTGGTTGAAGCTTCCATTTTATGGGCTGCCATGTAAACCAATCAACTCACCTTGTTTTGAAAATAAGAGATATTTCACTATAGTTGAGTGAGTCATTGAAATAGTTCTTATCCTTTAGATTGAAGTTCAGGTGAGAATACAATACTCTGCTATCTGATTCACGAGCTTTCTCTATAAATCGCACACGAATAGCATCTTCATTATACCCTATTCTAAGGGTATATTAATTTTGACGCATAGTTTGTAACATACCTTAATATTGCCCGTAGACCCTAAAAGTTACTATATTTATGATCAGCTTCGATAGTAATGTCGATCTAGCCATGTCCGTCCGTCCGTCCGTCCGTCCGTCGGCAAAAATTAGGCCTTTAAACTGGACCTAGAGAGCTGAAATTTTAACCATATACTCTCTAGGGTCCCGAAATAATCAAGTTTACGAATTTTTGAAATCCGCCCATAAACTCAAAAAACAAAATTTTGGAAAAAATCGAATTTTGAGCTAGAAATCTGAAATTTTTTATATATGATCTATGACTCCTAAAACTGCTCGGGATAAATTTTTTTCAAAATCCGCCCACTGACACGCCCACAAATAAATAAAACAATTTTTTTGAAAATCCAAAGTTTGAGCTAGCTAGCTGAAATGTATAATATATACTCTCTATGGGCCCTTTATGCTCATGTGTAAATATTTTCAAAATCCGCCCACTGGCACGCCCACAACTAAATTTTTTTTTTTTGAAAATTCAAAGTTTGAGCTAGGGAGCTGAAATTTATAATATATACTCTCTAGGGGCCTTTTATGCTCATGTGTTAATTTTTTTTTAAATCCTCCTACTGACACGCCCACAATTAAATAAAACAATTTTATTGAAACACCCAATTTTGAGCTAGGGAGCGTTTTTTTTATAAAATCCTTTAAATGTTATATAACAAAATTGTAGAGCGTTCTTAACAATTCAACCATACTTAGACTTTTGTCACGCCCACTTAAGAGGGATAGGAATAAGAATAGGGTATCCAACAGTTCGCCCAAGCGGACTGTAGCCCGTCCCTATGTTTTTTATTTATTATTCGATAAAGTTGGTTCTTTAAGTTGTCCAAGTTGTTTAGATCGAATGAAATAGTTTCTCCACACGCGTTTCAAATTCTTAACCATCTTGACGCCCACCAGTCCTTGTTTCTTAATTCATAAGATAGCATTTTTTTGGTTATTCGGGAGTCTGGATACGAACCTATTTTAATGATGTAATCCGCTTGCGATTTGAGAGTGCTTGTAAAAAGCATTGGAAGACTCGTTTCCAAATAGATTGTGTAGTTCGGCGATTTCATTGGTAAGTTGAATAATTTTTTCAAGAAGTTCCTGTGGAATTTCTCGATTACTTCGTACTGGTCTGATCCCCAAACTTGAGAGGCGTAACAAAGAGTTGATTTAACAACTGAATCAAATATTCTGTATTTAGTTGAGAGGAGAATCCGCTTGTTTGAAAAAAACATTTTTCCATGATAGATTCACTAAGCTTTGGGAAGACTTGGCTTTATCCGTTAGATGTTTACCAAATTCTAGGGTTGGGTTCAGTTTCACTCCTAAATATTTGAGTTCCTTCACAATCTCTAATCGGCTTCCATTATAAAACCATCTTTTTTCACTTTACACTCGTGGTGAACGGGAGAAGACCATAATTTTAGATTTTTCGGTGTTGATGGTTAGTCCCCATTTGCAGTAACTGGCTAGACGATTTATCATCAATTGGAGATTTTCAGGAGATTCAGAGAGTAGAACAAGATCATCGGCATATAACAAGACATTGACCACGGTATTAGCAATTCGTACTCCACCAGGCAAATCTTTTTCTATGTCGTTTATAAATAGAGAAAACAATAAGGCACTAAGAGGACATCCTTGCTTTACACCAGTCTGTGTTTTAAACCATTCAGAGAAATCCTTTCCATCCCAGACTGCTGCAATTGTTTCGGCATACATTTTTTTAATGGTCTTAAGAAATTTTGTAGAGATACCCAACTAAGACAGTTTATACAAGAGTGCACTTCGGCTATCAAGATCAAAAGCTGCCTTGAAATCTACAAAAAAGCTATACATTTTCTTGTTTCTGGCTTGAAAGGCTCTTATAATCGCAGATAATGTGAATATTTGGTCAACGGTTGAAAAGTTTTTTCTGAATCCAGCTTGACGCTCTGTCAGAATATTTTTTTCATCTACCCATTTTTCTAATCGTCCTACAAGTATGCCACAAAATATCTTGGCGGACACATTCATGAATGAGATTCCCCTGTAGTTTTCTACGTTTTCTAGTGAACCCTTTTTGTGGGAATATTACGGACTTCTTAAACGATGAAGGGATGTCTGCGCTCGAGAACACACTGTTGAAGAGAACTTTCAAATAGTTGATAAGGTTTGGACTAGCATTTTTGTAGAATTCGTTTGGAATCCCATCTTCGCCTGGCGCCTTTCCATTTTTGGATTTCATGATAACAGCATTAATTTCGTCAGTTGTTACCTCACCATCTAGGGAATCGTCGAAAATGAGGGGGTCCGCATACGAGAAAGAAAGGTTTGAGTTATCCAGTAGAAGATGTTTAAAATATATGGATAGATCATCAGCAGATACTCCTGTACTTATTTGATAAACTGTACCATTAATCTCCCTTGCTATTCTCCAGAAGTCCTTCGAAGACTTGGTTTGACTAAGTAAGAGAGCTTGCTGATTATCGAAGTCAGTTTTCTTAGCTAGGCATATATTTTTGTAGTGGGTATTCACTTGGTTATACCACTTTTTAACATCAGGGTCATTACAAGTTCTCCAGACACGCAAAAGGGCAAATGATTTCTTCCTAGCATTTATGCATTCTCTATCAAACCATTTTTGTTTAAATGGTGACCTTATATTTGAAATGTTGTTTGATGCAGCACTTCTTATATAACACGTTATTTGGTTTGCGAGTGTTTCTGTTTCTTCAGGTATCGAATTATTTGCTGAGAGCAAGCTGTCTAATAACCTGTGGTAGGTATTTGTTTTTTCGGATTTCCATTTAAGTTTTGGTAGCAGGGGCAGGTTTTTGTGATATGAGGGTGTTTCACCATCAACTTCAACCACGATTGGCATGTGATCCGAAAAAGTTTTGTATTGTACCTCAAATTTTTTAATTTTCCCAGTCCAGCCGTTGTTAACAGCACAAAAATCAATAACTGAATTGCCTTGCCCTCCGACAAATGTGTAATGCCCTTCTCTATCACCTTCGGTACAGCCGTTTAACACAATAAGATCATACATTTGGAGCAGCTCTAGTACATCTGTTCCATTTTTATTGCAGACTATGTCTTTAGATACCCTATTGGTACAGCATATACTAGGGTTTGTTACAGTTTGCACTATAGTGGTTTGTGAGTTACTTATTCTCGAATTCCAATCTCCAATCAGCATAACGCTTTTGCGTTTGCGACATTGTATTACACAGCCTCTCAAAGTCGTGAGTCCATTTGTTGCAGTTTATATATGATGGAACGATATATGTATTATTATTTTGTGTCACACATTTTACTACGGTAGTTCCTTCAAATTCATCAAAATCGTAAGTTTTTAAATGTGATTTTTTTTATCCCGTACAGGCTTCCTCCACTTGCACGCCCCTTTATGTAGGTTTTACTTGCTTCGCTCCAAATTAACTTAAAGCCATCGAAATATTTATTAAAATTACTTAAATTATCACTTGTTAAATGTGTTTCAAATAAAAAGAAAATTTCAAAGTTCTTAACATAGTTAAAAAAATCTACAAATAATAATTTATTACTTAATCCAGATATATTGTAAGATAAAATATTTGCAGAGATAAATTTGTTTGAGCTGACGACGCTTAATTCTCAGTTTTGTATGACACTACTACCTTCCGGACCTTCGGTGTAAAGTGTCATCACTGGTGCATCTGGTTTGGGCCATTCACGCTGACGTCTGTTTGACAACATAGTTTCGTTGACAGCATTAAAATTGAGTTTTCCGTAGATATTCTGTAGTTCGTTTTCTCCGCTTGTGTTATTATATTTAAGTTTGTTATTATTATCTAAATAAAATGTTCTATTACCAATTAATAAATTGTTGTTTTTAATCAATACTGCTTCGCTTGGTTTAATTGTTTTGACGACTTTTCGATACCCGAGTAGAATTCGACGTTTGATTTGTGATTGTTTGCTAAGGTCTCGTTGGATATAGCAGCCTGTGCCTTTTAGCTTCAAGGAATTTTATAACATTTGCATTGCAGTTTCATTGGAACCAGTGCTAAGTTTGAGTTTAATTATTTTCTTGTTTTCACTAAGTTTTAGGGCTTGTGGCATTTGTTGTTGGTCTGCATCAGAGCCTAGCAAAAGTGTGGTTATGTTATGAATCCTTTCTTGGGGGTCAGAGCGGTCGTTTGGAATCGTGAAAATAATATTTTTCCCTCTGATCTCTCTGCTCTGTAGTTCAAGCTCCTCTTCTAGAATGCAACATCGATTTTCAAAATGCTGCACTTTTTCAGATAATTCCTGGTTTTGTTGTCTTAGCGAGTGTACGAGTATCTCATTGCTAAGTTTGTTGAGATCGTCTTTTGTTGCTAGATTGGCCGTCGCTTTGGAGAGTCCTGTATTGAGCGATGCCTCAATAATGGATTTGATTTTATCAAGGTCAGATTGGGAGATCGACATTGTCTGTTGAGATTTATAAACCTTTGATGGTCTGTTGATATTAAAAAGTGGATAAATATTTTTTTCAGGTGACGTTTGATCGATTTTCCTTTTGTTGTCAGTCATGTGACTTAGGTGTCTACTTGGAAAGTTTATTTCACAGCTAATAAATTAGGATTACCTGCTTTTGCTGTTTTATTTATAGAAACAGACAGTCGACGCACCTGTTTATACACTTTTAATTATTAATTACGAACTTTGGCTAGTTATATTTAAGAATTTTACGAGAGCAGATTTGTAATTGAACTATACACTTTGTAGCAGAGTTACCAACCCTCTATTTTTCCTTCACATTACAACCTACAAAAATTTAAAACCAACGTGCATCGGATCTCTCCTTTTCTTCTATGTCCTTAGCGTCCTATAATCGGGTGTAAGACCTTGCATCCTTTTCGTATCCGCGAGATTAGCTAGTAGTTTCGGCCATTGTCTTTGGCTGCGCAGAGGTTTTGTGAACGCGCGAATTTTAGCGCTAGATCGCCTTATTTCTCCCGTAGCAGTTTTAATATCAAAATAATGGGATAGCTCTTAAAACTCGACCCATATATGCCTTAGTGGATTACTTACCCATGATTCGGTAGTGAATTTGTACAGGTCCGAAGAAGTATACGCGAACGTTTATAAATGGTCTGGAAGGTTGGACACGTTATGGCGGTAAATTGCTCGTACAATACTTCCTGGTTTAGTTTTGAAGCTGCGCATACAACTGTGAATGATGGTTTGAGCTAGTGTTTTACCCCTCAAAATCCAGTAATTTTGCCTGGATGTCGCTAGTAAGAGTTGTGGGCCTGCATGTAAATTCTCATGATTCATCTGTTTCATTGGTGTTCCCGTAAAAACTTGAGAGCATGTTAGAATCATTTGGTGTTTATCTTCATATGGGAGATTCGAAGCTTCTAGTCGACCTCCTACTCTAATAGGAGTTTTATCCCAGTGTTGCATACATAAATATGCATACCTTTCCCCCTACAAGCATTTCAAACAACCGAATTGTATTTCAGACGATACAATCGTGTTATCTTGCAAATGCACCCGCAGTCCCAAGATCCCATCATTTCTGTATCATATTGTATAACTATATGAGGTTTTCTTTATGTTCAAACCATATATTTCAATCTGGCAATGCTATTTTATTTTACACTCTGTTATATTATACTTGCTATCGCAGTCATGGTTAAAAAGAGACAACTACTGTACTGGAAGCAAGAGACATGACTGGAAGTTGAGGCCGTAGTCCTAGTCGGCAGTTGTGAAATACAGTCCACGAGGAAAAGACCTAGAAAGAAGTAAAGTGGAAGGTGTAAAGTAATAAATGTTGGGTTTTTGTGCCTTGTGCTTTTCCCAAAAGAACAAAACGTTTCTTGTGTTTTATTTGTGTACAGGCCAGGAAAGTGGTTGGCGAGTGGAAGGGCTTCCGAACATTATGGTCCTTCGAGCCGGATGGGTAACGAGCGTCCTTTGGTGAGAACCTTTAATATTGGTAAAGCAAGACATCGAAATGGCAATTTACGGCTGCCATTTCGAATATAATTGATTAAAGAATGGATAGACAGTGCTGTTTACGCCTGCATTTGTCTGTCTAATTTAATTTTTGGAAAGCAATAGAGACAGTGCAATTTACGACTGCTTTTTTATATCTAATTTCATTTTTGGAAAGCAATAGAGACAACGCAATTTACAAAGTGTTGGTCGGATAAATTTTATAATTTTGAGTCGTTGGTTTTGCAGCTTACAACTGCAAATTCGAATATGGAAAGTCAAAAGAATATGCAATTTACAACTGCACTAACTAGCGCGCATTTAATTTGTGAAAATAAATTTTATTTGCAATTTACAAACGCAAAATTGTGCAAGTCACCTGAAACCTGAAAGGGTACAGTTAAAAATTCCACAACGGAATCAGTAGGGATGTATGAGATTCGCATCAGCAGACAGCAGCTGCCACCACATTCCACAACAAACCTCAACGGTGTGGATGTGAGTTTCACATACAGATACAATAAAAAACTTATATCTGAAAGACAAGGAAAGATGATTCGTTAAGCGGGGGCAAGAAGAAATTCCACTTTATTGCTGACTAATGACGAAAACATGTAATTTCCCATAGGGGAATTACACAGGAAAGAAGAAGGTAAATAAGCAGCGAAACACATGAACATGTCTTGGCATGATCACTGCAGTAAGAAGGAATAGGCGCTTGTGAGGTTTGTTTAGTTTTTTCATAATACTTGAGCCGAGCAGACGTGAGTAGAAGAGACTTTTAATTGTTAAAGAAGGAAAAACAGGCAAGGAAGGTTAAAGTTAAAATGCCTTTCAAAATCAATAAAGGCAAGCAAATCAAAAAGAGAAATAAACCAACGGATAGTGTACTGAGGGAAAGGGTCCAGGTCAGCGAGAATGAAAATCAGCGTGAGGAAAGCAGGTATGAGTTGGACTCGAGGGTTCTTTTTGTTTGTTTTTTGTGTGCGGCGACGGCGATTCCGATTTGTGCATTCGGTGGTGGGTATTGGTGTCTGTGTTTTTTTTTTCTTTTTCGTTCAATTGTAAACAACGCTTCTGAGTTCAGATCTTTGTCGAAATGAGATAATGAATTATCATACGAAAGTGCATGCAGGAAAGTATGATGTGTCAGGCGTGTAAAACACAAGATGTTGATGCTCACACAACCGCTAAAGAGCAATCGAAAGATGATTATTGTTCTGATGAGATAGGTACATTTATATAGAAAAGAAGTGGCTATGTGAAACTCGAATGAGGTGAACACGAGCCAAGGAAAATCGAAAAGTGAGAAAGCAGCTAGATATAGAGGGTGGTATAGAGTGAAATTGTTTCTGGTGTAGGGGTAATTAAGTTTAGGTAGGTGGGAAAGGGAGGACAGCGTTCATATGAAACTCGCAAGTAGTAAACGTGAACATATAGAAAGTAGGAAAGTGCAAAACAAATTGCAAGGCAGAAAGATATTTACATGTGAAACTTGGAAGAAGTAAACATGGGTGGAAAGAGGGCAGAGTGATCTTGAACGAAGCATTAGGAGAATTCATTTAGGTAGCAAGGGAAAGGGAAAGGAACAAGGAATGTTCATATGAAACTCGCAGGTAGTAAACATGAGCGGTTGAAAATTCGCAAGTGGAAGAGATAGAGATTTTCTTCTGAACCTAGATTAAAGTAAACATGAAGGAATACAAAAATGTCTCCGAATAAAACCACGAATAATAACAAGTCCAACGGGGGGGGGGGGGGGGAGAGTCTGCATTGAGACTCAAGCAGAAGTAAACAAGAATGAATAATTTAAATTGGAAAGAACAAAAAGCGAGTACGGTGGAATTTAGGAAAACTTTCAAGAAATGCACGTAGGTGGGTAGGAATTCGTTTCTCGGAAGGAAATTAATTGTGGGTGATTGGTGCTCTCAGGTTATCTATTGTTTTTTTTATGATTGTGTATTGATTATTCTTATTATTATTACTTATGTTTAGGATGGTTATAGATAGATAGATTTTTGTAGTGGGTATTCACTTGGTTATACCACTTTTTAACATCAGGGTCATTACAAGTTCTCCAGACACGCAAAAGGGCAAATGATTTCTTCCTAGCATTTATGCATTCTCTATCAAACCATTTTTGTTTAAATGGTGACCTTATATTTGAAATGTTGTTTGATGCAGCACTTCTTATATAACAAGTTATTTGGTTTGCGAGTGTTTCTGTTTCTTCAGGTATCGAATTATTTGCTGAGAGCAAGCTGTCTAATAACCTGTGGTAGGTATTTGTTTTTTCGGATTTCCATTTAAGTTTTGGTAGCAGGGGCAGGTTTTTGTGATATGAGGGTGTTTCACCATCAACTTCAACCACGATTGGCATGTGATCCGAAAAAGTTTTGTATTGTACCTCAAATTTTTTAATTTTCCCAGTCCAGCCGTTGTTAACAGCACAAAAATCAATAACTGAATTGCCTTGCCCTCCGACAAATGTGTAATGCCCTTCTCTATCACCTTCGGTACAGCCGTTTAACACAATAAGATCATACATTTGGAGCAGCTCTAGTACATCTGTTCCATTTTTATTGCAGACTATGTCTTTAGATACCCTATTGGTACAGCATATACTAGGGTTTGTTACAGTTTGCACTATAGTGGTTTGTGAGTTACTTATTCTCGAATTCCAATCTCCAATCAGCATAACGCTTTTGCGTTTGCGACATTGTATTACACAGCCTCTCAAAGTCGTGAGTCCATTTGTTGCAGTTTATATATGATGGAACGATATATGTATTATTATTTTGTGTCACACATTTTACTACGGTAGTTCCTTCAAATTCATCAAAATCGTAAGTTTTTAAATGTGATTTTTTTATCCCGTACAGGCTTCCTCCACTTGCACGCCCCTTTATGTAGGTTTTACTTGCTTCGCTCCAAATTAACTTAAAGCCATCGAAATATTTATTAAAATTACTTAAATTATCACTTGTTAAATGTGTTTCAAATAAAAAGAAAATTTCAAAGTTCTTAACATAGTTAAAAAAATCTACAAATAATAATTTATTACTTAATCCAGATATATTGTAAGATAAAATATTTGCAGAGATAAATTTGTTTGAGCTGACGACGCTTAATTCTCAGTTTTGTATGACACTACTACCTTCCGGACCTTCGGTGTAAAGTGTCATCACTGGTGCATCTGGTTTGGGCCATTCACGCTGACGTCTGTTTGACAACATAGTTTCGTTGACAGCATTAAAATTGAGTTTTCCGTAGATATTCTGTAGTTCGTTTTCTCCGCTTGTGTTATTATATTTAAGTTTGTTATTATTATCTAAATAAAATGTTCTATTACCAATTAATAAATTGTTGTTTTTAATCAATACTGCTTCGCTTGGTTTAATTGTTTTGACGACTTTTCGATACCCGAGTAGAATTCGACGTTTGATTTGTGATTGTTTGCTAAGGTCTCGTTGGATATAGCAGCCTGTGCCTTTTAGCTTCAAGGAATTTTATAACATTTGCATTGCAGTTTCATTGGAACCAGTGCTAAGTTTGAGTTTAATTATTTTCTTGTTTTCACTAAGTTTTAGGGCTTGTGGCATTTGTTGTTGGTCTGCATCAGAGCCTAGCAAAAGTGTGGTTATGTTATGAATCCTTTCTTGGGGGTCAGAGCGGTCGTTTGGAATCGTGAAAATAATATTTTTCCCTCTGATCTCTCTGCTCTGTAGTTCAAGCTCCTCTTCTAGAATGCAACATCGATTTTCAAAATGCTGCACTTTTTCAGATAATTCCTGGTTTTGTTGTCTTAGCGAGTGTACGAGTATCTCATTGCTAAGTTTGTTGAGATCGTCTTTTGTTGCTAGATTGGCCGTCGCTTTGGAGAGTCCTGTATTGAGCGATGCCTCAATAATGGATTTGATTTTATCAAGGTCAGATTGGGAGATCGACATTGTCTGTTGAGATTTATAAACCTTTGATGGTCTGTTGATATTGTTTAGTTTTGAAGCTGCGCATACAACTGTTAATGATGGTTTGAGCTAGTGTTTTACCCCTCAAAATCCAGTAATTTTACCTGGATGTCGCTAGTAATAGTTGTGGGCCTGCATGTAAATTCTCATGATTCATCTGTTTCATTGGTGTTCCCGTAAAAACTTGAGAGCATGTTAGAATCATTTGGTGTTTATCTTCATATGGGAGATTCGAAGCTTCTAGTCGACCTCCTACTCTAATAGGAGTTTTATCCCAGTGTTGCATACATAAATATGCATACCTTTCCCCCTACAAGCATTTCAAACAACCGAATTGTATTTCAGACGATACAATCGTGTTATCTTGCAAATGGACCCGCAGTCCCAAGATCCCATCATTTCTGTATCATATTGTATAACTATATGAGGTTTTCTTTATGTTCAAACCATATATTTCAATCTGGCAATGCTATTTTATTTTACACTCTGTTATATTATACTTGCTATCGCAGTCATGGTTAAAAAGAGATAACTACTGTACTGGAAGCAAGAGACATGACTGGAAGTTGAGGCCGTAGTCCTAGTCGGCAGTTGTGAAATACAGTCCACGAGGAAAAGACCTAGAAAGAAGTAAAGTGGAAGGTGTAAAGTAATAAATGTTGGGTTTTTGTGCCTTGTGCTTTTCCCAAAAAGAACAAAACGTTTCTTGTGTTTTATTTGTGTACAGGCCAGGAAAGTGGTTGGCGAGTGGAAGGGCTTCCGAACATTATGGTCCTTCGAGCCGGATGGGTAACGAGCGTCCTTTGGTGAGAACCTTTAATATTGGTAAAGCAAGACATCGAAATGGCAATTTACGGCTGCCATTTCGAATATAATTGATTAAAGAATGGATAGACAGTGCTGTTTACGCCTGCATTTGTCTGTCTAATTTAATTTTTGGAAAGCAATAGAGACAGTGCAATTTACGACTGCTTTTTTATATCTAATTTGATTTTTGGAAAGCAATAGAGACAACGCAATTTACAAAGTGTTGGTCGGATAAATTTTATAATTTTGAGTCATTGGTTTTGCAGCTTACAACTGCAAATTTGAATATGGAAAGCCAAACGAATATGCAATTTACAACTGCACTAACTAGCGCGCATTTAATTTGTGAAAATAAATTTTATTTGCAATTTACAAACGCAAAATTGTGCAAGTCACCTGAAACCTGAAAGGGTACAGTTAAAAATTCCACAACGGAATCAGTAGGGATGTATGAGATTCGCATCAGCAGACAGCAGCTGCCACCACATTCCACAACAAACCTCAACGGTGTGGATGTGAGTTTCACATACAGATACAATAAAAAACTTATATCTGAAAGACAAGGAAAGATGATTCGTTAAGCGGGGGCAAGAAGAAATTCCACTTTATTGCTGACTAATGACGAAAACATGTAATTTCCCATAGGGGAATTACACAGGAAAGAAGAAGGTAAATAAGCAGCGAAACGCATGAACATGTCTTGGCATGATCACTGCAGTAAGAAGGAATAGGCGCTTGTGAGGTTTGTTTAGTTTTTTTCATAATACTTGAACCGAGCAGACGTGAGTAGAAGAGACTTTTAATTGTTAAAGAAGGAAAAACAGGCAAGGAAGGTTAAAGTTAAAATGCCTTTCAAAATCAATAAAGGCAAGCAAATCAAAAAGAGAAATAAACCAACGGATAGTGTACTGAGGGAAAGGGTCCAGGTCAGCGAGAATGAAAATCAGCGTGAGGAAAGCAGGTATGAGTTGGACTCGAGGGTTCTTTTTGTTTGTTTTTTGTGTGCGGCGACGGCGATTCCGATTTGTGCATTCGGTGGTGGGTATTGGTGTCTGTGTTTTTTTTTTCTTTTTCGTTCAATTGTAAACAACGCTTCTGAGTTCAGATCTTTGTCGAAATGAGATAATGAATTATCATACGAAAGTGCATGCAGGAAAGTATGATGTGTCAGGCGTGTAAAACACAAGATGTTGATGCTCACACAACCGCTAAAGAGCAATCGAAAGATGATTATTGTTGGGATGAGATAGGTACATTTATCTACAAAAGAAGTGGCTATGTGAAACTCGAATGAGGTGAACACGAGCCAAGGAAAATCGAAAAGTGAGAAACCAGCTAGATATAGAGGGTGGTATAGAGTGAAATTGTTTCTGGTGTAGGGGTAATTAAGTTTAGGTAGGTGGGAAAGGGAGGACAGCGTTCATATGAAACTCGCAAGTAGTAAACGTGAACATATAGAAAGTAGAAAGTGCAAAACAAATTGCAAGGCAGAAAGATATTTACATGTGAAACTTGGAAGAAGTAAACATGGGTGGAAAGAGGACAGAGTGATCTTGAACGAAGCGTTAGGAGAATTCATTTAGGTAGCAAGGGAAAGGGAAAGGAACAAGGAATGTTCATATGAAACTCGCAGGTAGTAAACATGAGCGGATGAAAATTCGCAAGTGGAAGAGATAGAGATTTTCTTCTGAACCTAGATTAAAGTAAACATGAAGGAATACAAAAATGTCTCCGAATAAAACCACGAAAAATAACAAGTCCAACGGGGGGGGGGGGGGAGTCTCCATTGAGACTCAAGCAGAAGTAAACAAGAATGAATAATTTAAATTGGAAAGAACAAAAAGCGAGTACGGTGGAATTTAGGAAAACTTTCAAGAAATGCACGTAGGTGGGTAGGAATTCGTTTCTCGGAAGGAAATTAATTGTGGGTGATTGGTGCTCTCAGGTTATCTATTGTTTTTTTTTTATGATTGTGTATTGATTATTCTTATTATTATTACTTATGTTTAGGATGGTTATAGTTATTATTATTATTAGCGCGCTTAAGTATAATTATCATTATATTTATGAATAGTTATTATTACGACGAGGTTACGTCTTGAGTACCAACAACCTAGGGCCAACGTTGAATGCACTAAGCTAGAGGAACGCCATCAGCCGGGAAGGGGTAGGCAGAATGGGAAAAGTGCTGACGATTTCTTTTTGTCTCCACAATATTTCAGCACGAGGGTCCCTATGCGGAAGGGTATGCGGACATCAGCTGCTTTCATTAACAGAATGCACAACCTGACAAGGGATCAACGCGGTGCGGCTATAAGGTTGGTGTTCCAGACTAGTTGAGTCTGGAATTTAATGTTGGTTGAAGGAGATGCCTTCAACGATTTATGGAAAAATGGGGTATTTCCTTGTGCCGAAATAAAACTCTTTATTACCACGTTATAATAAGCTTTATTTCTTAAGTTGGTCGGCTAAGTTGAACTGGACAAAGTAGAGTGCCGCAAATGTCTCTACGAACCAACCTCGTAATCTCGGTACATAGATTTTCTCATAAACATAATCAATCAGTTGGACTTTTATTTGTTACATACATAATCGTAGCTAGTCGTTTACCCTAAATTGCATGCCATAAATTGCGTTTACATAATCGACTTTTTCTGCATTCGCGGTTGTCTCGAATAATTCCCCTTGTTGACTGTTGTTGGAGCGCGATGGCCATATGTTGATTGGTGTTTATATTTGCTCATATGGTTGTTGCACCTTTTGTAGCCGGTGGTTGGTGAAGGCACGCACTTTTCCTTACGTGGGTGGGTTTGCGTGCGACCGCATCGGCCTACTCGATGATCTTCATGTTGTGAATTTCATTCTTCGGTTTTTTGACAGTTCGGGTTAAATCGTTGCGTGAGTTGTGTCTCTAGTTTGTAATTCTTCGGCGGTTTTTATATTTCCAGTGTTATTTGGTGGTTTTTTCTCATGCTGGAAGAGTCCTGGTGAGCTGTCCTTTGAGGCTAGTTTTAGGAAATGTGGAACTCGTGTTTGAGTTGCTTAAACGTCTTACATTCCAATGACTAACCCAAATGCACGTTTATTTCATTCAACCCTTAATGCCAGTGCCGCGTGCGCGACCCTTTTCGGTTCCTTTTGTTGGGAAGCAACATGCTCCCGCCTCGGAGTCTGCTGTGCCGCACCGGAGTCAGCTGTGCCTTAGTTGGATTGTGGAGCCCCGAAGACTTCATGTGTATATTTGTTGTTGTTGTGTGCTTTTTTCATCCTTTATCCTCATCGGTTGCATTGAGGTTAGGTACGAATGCATGTGCCGAATATAAAAAAGAAAACAAGAATTAGTGTTTTGTTTTATCATAATAGGTGGTTAACAAGAATAGTATGAATCTATCTAGGTGTGAGATTTAACCTTATTTATTGGGTAAGTTGACTTTTAGTACAAACGTATTTTTTATTATTTTTTATTTAAGTTATTTTTTTTATTCAGTTCATGGATTTTTGTTCAGAATTCAGTGTTTGTTCGATTTATTAGAGTTACGGGTTCAGTGGTTTAGTGGGATTCATGTTCGTTGTTTATATTGCATTTAGGTTTATATTGTTGTGTTTATAGTTCATGTTCAGTTCGATACGATCGCGGTTGATATCGGCAAGGGCGATAATTTCACGATTGGGCGTTTAAGAGTTGTTTTTTCCGTTTTTATTGTCACGACGCGCGTAAGACCATCCGATCCAGGGTGTAGCTCAGTGACTCGGGCAAGTGGCCACGAGGAAGGTGGGAGATTGTCTTCCTTGACCAAGACCATGTCACCTATTTTAATGCTTGGCTGCATTTCCAACCATTTCGGTCGTTGTTGAAGCATGTGGAGATAAGTGGAACTCCACTGTTTCCAAAAGTCCTGCGTTAGCCGTTGCATAAACCTCCATCTGTCCAGGCTGCTAACGTTGTGTTCCTTCAGATTCCTTTCTGGGAGTGCGCGCAGTGGTGCCCCAATCATTAAGTGTCCGGGAGTTAGCACGCTTAAATCGTCAGGATCTGAAGTCATCGGACACAATGGACGGGAATTGAGGCATGCTTTAATCTGACACAGCACCGTTGAATATTCCTCAAACGTTAGTTTGGCTGTGCCGATGGTTCGTTTTAAATGATGTTTTATTCCCTTGACGCCTGCCTCCCATAGCCCACCGAAGTGTGGCGACGATGGGGGGTTGAAGTGCCATGTTGAACCTTGTGAGGATAGCTGTTACGGGGTCCTGGTTCCTGGGCGATACCTATCCATTGTACCTAAAACAAAAACAAAATTACTACCTCAATAAAGGACCACTATTTCCAAAACAAAACCACTTACCTCTGAGGTAAACTCAAGGTCTTTGCACCCTTGCATTCGAGTTCGTTGCACCATTCTAAAACAAACAAAAGATATGAAAATAAAATAATGACAAACAAAAATAAATGCAAATTACAATAACAACACGCACATACAAATATAACAATGTGCTACTCAATTGTACCTGTCTTTACCCGACCCAAAAAAAGAAAATATATTTCGATTTGGAAATTCCATGTACAAATGATAGACATGGTTTATTATAGACGAGCACAAGTATCTATGCACTTACTTGTAGATTGAAGTCATTTCACCGAAGATTCCGTGGAATTTTTTTTTAATGACGATCCACCACCAGCACGTGAAGGGTTGGCTCCGTTGAATGTGATTCACATTCCCCTTAGAAATGAACTATCTCCATCGGTGATACAGCATCGTAAAACTGATAAACAAAAAGACATTAGATGACTGTACACAATAAATAATAGACTATAAAACAAACTATATTTACCTGACGACTAAATTCAGCAATCCCCAATGACGCGAATGAAAACAAAACTTTAATGACATTTAATTAAAACAAGACTGCACTCACTCGATGCACAAGTTACACCTGCTTGCCCGTTCGCACCTCGCAGATAATGTTAAAGGTTATCGATTACGCGGACAATGGGATGTTGCAATAATAGGTATGATAAGGTAGGGTTAAGTTTAAGTACGAGTAGTTACATATTTTTAAAATATGTATATACGAACTGTGATAAGATTTTAAATCAATTAGGATTAGGAAAGTGCAATATAGATTAAGGTTACGTATGATGTGTTTTAGTGATAAGAATAAGTAGCTTGTGTTATGCCATTGTATATAAACTCTATAGTACTATCGTCAACACGAATTTGAAATCGACGACTTCGAGCGAGTCAGCAACAAAGATGGTGGCATTTGAAGGTTTGTGTCTAAAATTTTGCTGTGTCTCTTTATTGAATCATTCTGATATTATGTTAGTATCTATTTTTCGTTGTAAGAAGGAGTATAGGCATTTTTGTTGTTTCGCAGAACAGGTAGCATGTAGGATTTCCAAGTAAGTTAATTTGTATGGATAATAGATCTCGCATTATCGATTCTCTGGTCATGCCATATGATTTTCATTTGTATGGAAATGTAAGTATGTATTTATTTTTCTGTGTAATTGATGATTTGCAATGTTGCCTTCGCTTAGGCAAGTAGTATGTTTGATGAGAGGGAGATGATGGAAATATAATAAATCTGACTTCTTCGTCTGCGAGTAGAAATGATGGAATAGGCGATTCGTTTGAAAGGAAAAATTAAATAAAATTTGATTTGGGTATTTTTCATCAAATGAGATATTATGAGTTTGTCGCATTTTAGACTCTCACTCTTTCGGCTATATCTTCTCGGAAAATGTACCGATTTCTATCATTTTTTTTGTAATTGATTTAGAAATATTCAATATAATTTATAAAGCAATGACATAATTTATTTTTTGTCAGTATTGTGCCATGCCGCACCACCAAGAAGTGCCAATAGGTACCTATACGATGAATATTTATATGGATAATAAGAATTTTCGAAAATCGAAAAGTGAGAAAGCAGCTAGATATAGAGGGTGGTATAGAGTGAAATTGTTTCTGGTGTAGGGGTAATTAAGTTTAGGTAGGTGGGAAAGGGAGGACAGCGTTCGTATGAAACTCGCAAGTAGTAAACGTGAACATATAGAAAGTAGAAAGTGCAAAACAAATTGCAAGGCAGAAAGATATTTACATGTGAAACTTGGAAGAAGTAAACATGGGTGGAAAGAGGACAGAGTGATCTTGAACGAAGCGTTAGGAGAATTCATTTAGGTAGCAAGGGAAAGGGAAAGGAACAAGGAATGTTCATATGAAACTCGCAGGTAGTAAACATGAGCGGATGAAAATTCGCAAGTGGAAGAGATAGAGATTTTCTTCTGAACCTAGATTAAAGTAAACATGAAGGAATACAAAAATGTCTCCGAATAAAACCACGAAAAATAACAAGTCCAACGGGGGGGGGGGGGGGGGAGAGTCTCCATTGAGACTCAAGCAGAAGTAAACAAGAATGAATAATTTAAATTGGAAAGAACAAAAAGCGAGTACGGTGGAATTTAGGAAAACTTTCAAGAAATGTACGTAGGTGGGTAGGAATTCGTTTCTCGGAAGGAAATTAATTGTGGGTGATTGGTGCTCTCAGGTTATCTATTGTTTTTTTTTTATGATTGTGTATTGATTATTCTTATTATTATTACTTATGTTTAGGATGGTTATAGTTATTATTATTATTAGCGCGCTTAAGTATAATTATCATTATATTTATGAATAGTTATTATTACGACGAGGTTACGTCTTGAGTACCAACAACCTAGGGCCAACGTTGAATGCACTAAGCTAGAGGAACGCCATCAGCCGGGAAGGGGTAGGCAGAATGGGAAAAGTGCTGACGATTTCTTTTTGTCTCCACAATATTTCAGCACGAGGGTCCCTATGCGGAAGGGTATGCGGACATCAGCTGCTTTCATTAACAGAATGCACAACCTGACAAGGGATCAACGCGGTGCGGCTATAAGGTTGGTGTTCCAGACTAGTTGAGTCTGGAATTTAATGTTGGTTGAAGGAGATGCCTTCAACGATTTATGGAAAAATGGGGTATTTCCTTGTGCGGAAATAAAACTCTTTATTACCACGTTATAATAAGCTTTATTTCTTAAGTTGGTCGGCTAAGTTGAACTGGACAAAGTAGAGTGCCGCAAATGTCTCTACGAACCAACCTCGTAATCTCGGTACATAGATTTTCTCATAAACATAATCAATCAGTTGGACTTTTATTTGTTACATACATAATCGTAGCTAGTCGTTTACCCTAAATTGCATGCCGTAAATTGCGTTTACATAATCGACTTTTTCTGCATTCGCGGTTGTCTCGAATAATTCCCCTTGTTGACTGTTGTTGGAGCGCGATGGCCATATGTTGATTGGTGTTTATATTTGCTCATATGGTTGTTGCACCTTTTGTAGCCGGTGGTTGGTGAAGGCACGCACTTTTCCTTACGTGGGTGGGTTTGCGTGCGACCGCATCGGCCTACTCGATGATCTTCATGTTGTGAATTTCATTCTTCGGTTTTTTGACAGTTCGGGTTAAATCGTTGCGTGAGTTGTGTCTCTAGTTTGTAATTCTTCGGCGGTTTTTATATTTCCAGTGTTATTTTGTGGTTTTTTCTCATGCTGGAAGAGTCCTGGTGAGCTGTCCTTTGAGGCTAGTTTTAGGAAATGTGGAACTCGTGTTTGAGTTGCTTAAACGTCTTACATTCCAATGACTAACCCAAATGCACGTTTATTTCATTCAACCCTTAATGCCAGTGCCGCGTGCGCGACCCTTTTCGGTTCCTTTTGTTGGGAAGCAACATGCTCCCGCCTCGGAGTCTGCTGTGCCGCACCGGAGTCAGCTGTGCCTTAGTTGGATTGTGGAGCCCCGAAGACTTCATGTGTATATTTGTTGTTGTTGTGTGCTTTTTTCATCCTTTATCCTCATCGGTTGCATTGAGGTTAGGTACGAATGCATGTGCCGAATATAAAAAAGAAAACAAGAATTAGTGTTTTGTTTTATCATAATAGGTGGTTAACAAGAATAGTATGAATCTATCTAGGTGTGAGATTTAACCTTATTTATTGGGTAAGTTGACTTTTAGTACAAACGTATTTTTTATTATTTTTTATTTAGGTTATTTTTTTTATTCGGTTCATGGATTTTTGTTCAGAATTCAGTGTTTGTTCGATTTATTAGAGTTACGGGTTCAGTGGTTTAGTGGGATTCATGTTCGTTGTTTATATTGCATTTAGGTTTATATTGTTGTGTTTATAGTTCATGTTCAGTTCGATACGATCGCGGTTGATATCGGCAAGGGCGATAATTTCACGATTGGGCGTTTAAGAGTTGTTTTTTCCGTTTTTATTGTCACGACGCGCGTAAGACCATCCGATCCAGGGTGTAGCTCAGTGACTCGGGCAAGTGGCCACGAGGAAGGTGGGAGATTGTCTTCCTTGACCAAGACCATGTCACCTATTTTAATGCTTGGCTGCATTTCCAACCATTTCGGTCGTTGTTGAAGCATGTGGAGATAAGTGGAACTCCACTGTTTCCAAAAGTCCTGCGTTAGCCGTTGCATAAACCTCCATCTGTCCAGGCTGCTAACGTTGTGTTCCTTCAGATTCCTTTCTGGGAGTGCGCGCAGTGGTGCCCCAATCATTAAGTGTCCGGGAGTTAGCACGCTTAAATCGTCAGGATCTGAAGTCATCGGACACAATGGACGGGAATTGAGGCATGCTTCAATCTGACACAGCACCGTTGAATATTCCTCAAACGTTAGTTTGGCTGTGCCGATGGTTCGTTTTAAATGATGTTTTATTCCCTTGACGCCTGCCTCCCATAGCCCACCGAAGTGTGGCGACGATGGGGGGTTGAAGTGCCATGTTGAACCTTGTGAGGATAGCTGTTACGGGGTCCTGGTTCCTGGGCGATACCTATCCATTGTACCTAAAACAAAAACAAAATTACTACCTCAATAAAGGACCACTATTTCCAAAACAAAACCACTTACCTCTGAGGTAAACTCAAGGTCTTTGCACCCTTGCATTCGAGTTCGTTGCACCATTCTAAAACAAACAAAAGATATGAAAATAAAATAATGACAAACAAAAATAAATGCAAATTACAATAACAACACGCACATACAAATATAACAATGTGCTACTCAATTGTACCTGTCTTTACCCGACCCAAAAAAAGAAAATATATTTCGATTTGGAAATTCCATGTACAAATGATAGACATGGTTTATTATAGACGAGCACAAGTATCTATGCACTTACTTGTAGATTGAAGTCATTTCACCGAAGATTCCGTGGAATTTTTTTTAATGACGATCCACCACCAGCACGTGAAGGGTTGGCTCCGTTGAATGTGATTCACATTCCCCTTAGAAATGAACTATCTCCATCGGTGATACAGCATCGTAAAACTGATAAACAAAAAGACATTAGATGACTGTACACAATAAATAATAGACTATAAAACAAACTATATTTACCTGACGACTAAATTCAGCAATCCCCAATGACGCGAATGAAAACAAAACTTTAATGACATTTAATTAAAACAAGACTGCACTCACTCGATGCACAAGTTACACCTGCTTGCCCGTTCGCACCTCGCAGATAATGTTAAAGGTTATCGATTACGCGGACAATGGGATGTTGCAATAATAGGTATGATAAGGTAGGGTTAAGTTTAAGTACGAGTAGTTACATATTTTTAAAATATGTATATACGAACTGTGATAAGATTTTAAATCAATTAGGATTAGGAAAGTGCAATATAGATTAAGGTTACGTATGATGTGTTTTAGTGATAAGAATAAGTAGCTTGTGTTATGCCATTGTATATAAACTCTATAGTACTATCATCAACACGAATTTGAAATCGACGACTTCGAGCGAGTCAGCAACAAAGATGGTGGCATTTGAAGGTTTGTGTCTAAAATTTTGCTGTGTCTCTTTATTGAATCATTCTGATATTATGTTAGTATCTATTTTTCGTTGTAAGAAGGAGTATAGGCATTTTTGTTGTTTCGCAGAACAGGTAGCATGTAGGATTTCCAAGTAAGTTAATTTGTATGGATAATAGATCTCGCATTATCGATTCTCTGGTCATGCCATATGATTTTCATTTGTATGGAAATGTAAGTATGTATTTATTTTTCTGTGTAATTGATGATTTGCAATGTTGCCTTCGCTTAGGCAAGTAGTATGTTTGATGAGAGGGAGATGATGGAAATATAATAAATCTGACTTCTTCGTCTGCGAGTAGAAATGATGGAATAGGCGATTCGTTTGAAAGGAAAAATTAAATAAAATTTGATTTGGGTATTTTTCATCAAATGAGATATTATGAGTTTGTCGCATTTTAGACTCTCACTCTTTCGGCTATATCTTCTCGGAAAATGTACCGATTTCTATCATTTTTTTTGTAATTGATTTAGAAATATTCAATATAATTTATAAAGCAATGACATAATTTATTTTTTGTCAGTATTGTGCCATGCCGCACCACCAAGAAGTGCCAATAGGTACCTATACGATGAATATTTATATGGATAATAAGAATTTTCGAAAATCGAAAAGTGAGAAAGCAGCTAGATATAGAGGGTGGTATAGAGTGAAATTGTTTCTGGTGTAGGGGTAATTAAGTTTAGGTAGGTGGGAAAGGGAGGACAGCGTTCATATGAAACTCGCAAGTAGTAAACGTGAACATATAGAAAGTAGAAAGTGCAAAACAAATTGCAAGGCAGAAAGATATTTACATGTGAAACTTGGAAGAAGTAAACATGGGTGGAAAGAGGACAGAGTGATCTTGAACGAAGCGTTAGGAGAATTCATTTAGGTAGCAAGGGAAAGGGAAAGGAACAAGGAATGTTCATATGAAACTAGTAAACATGAGCGGATGAAAATTCGCAAGTGGAAGAGATAGAGATTTTCTTCTGAACCTAGATTAAAGTAAACATGAAGGAATACAAAAATGTCTCCGAATAAAACCACGAAAAATAACAAGTCCAACGGGGGGGGGGGGGGGGGGAGTCTCCATTGAGACTCAAGCAGAAGTAAACAAGAATGAATAATTTAAATTGGAAAGAACAAAAAGCGAGTACGGTGGAATTTAGGAAAACTTTCAAGAAATGCACGTAGGTGGGTAGGAATTCGTTTCTCGGAAGGAAATTAATTGTGGGTGATTGGTGCTCTCAGGTTATCTATTGTTTTTTTTTTATGATTGTGTATTGATTATTCTTATTATTATTACTTATGTTTAGGATGGTTATAGTTATTATTATTATTAGCGCGCTTAAGTATAATTATCATTATATTTATGAATAGTTATTATTACGACGAGGTTACGTCTTGAGTACCAACAACCTAGGGCCAACGTTGAATGCACTAAGCTAGAGGAACGCCATCAGCCGGGAAGGGGTAGGCAGAATGGGAAAAGTGCTGACGATTTCTTTTTGTCTCCACAATATTTCAGCACGAGGGTCCCTATGCGGAAGGGTATGCGGACATCAGCTGCTTTCATTAACAGAATGCACAACCTGACAAGGGATCAACGCGGTGCGGCTATAAGGTTGGTGTTCCAGACTAGTTGAGTCTGGAATTTAATGTTGGTTGAAGGAGATGCCTTCAACGATTTATGGAAAAATGGGGTATTTCCTTGTGCCGAAATAAAACTCTTTATTACCACGTTATAATAAGCTTTATTTCTTAAGTTGGTCGGCTAAGTTGAACTGGACAAAGTAGAGTGCCGCAAATGTCTCTACGAACCAACCTCGTAATCTCGGTACATAGATTTTCTCATAAACATAATCAATCAGTTGGACTTTTATTTGTTACATACATAATCGTAGCTAGTCGTTTACCCTAAATTGCATGCCATAAATTGCGTTTACATAATCGACTTTTTCTGCATTCGCGGTTGTCTCGAATAATTCCCCTTGTTGACTGTTGTTGGAGCGCGATGGCCATATGTTGATTGGTGTTTATATTTGCTCATATGGTTGTTGCACCTTTTGTAGCCGGTGGTTGGTGAAGGCACGCACTTTTCCTTACGTGGGTGGGTTTGCGTGCGACCGCATCGGCCTACTCGATGATCTTCATGTTGTGAATTTCATTCTTCGGTTTTTTGACAGTTCGGGTTAAATCGTTGCGTGAGTTGTGTCTCTAGTTTGTAATTCTTCGGCGGTTTTTATATTTCCAGTGTTATTTTGTGGTTTTTTCTCATGCTGGGTGAGCTGTCCTTTGAGGCTAGTTTTAGGAAATGTGGAACTCGTGTTTGAGTTGCTTAAACGTCTTACATTCCAATGACTAACCCAAATGCACGTTTATTTCATTCAACCCTTAATGCCAGTGCCGCGTGCGCGACCCTTTTCGGTTCCTTTTGTTGGGAAGCAACATGCTCCCGCCTCGGAGTCTGCTGTGCCGCACCGGAGTCAGCTGTGCCTTAGTTGGATTGTGGAGCCCCGAAGACTTCATGTGTATATTTGTTGTTGTTGTGTGCTTTTTTCATCCTTTATCCTCATCGGTTGCATTGAGGTTAGGTACGAATGCATGTGCCGAATATAAAAAAGAAAACAAGAATTAGTGTTTTGTTTTATCATAATAGGTGGTTAACAAGAATAGTATGAATCTATCTAGGTGTGAGATTTAACCTTATTTATTGGGTAAGTTGACTTTTAGTACAAACGTATTTTTTATTATTTTTTATTTAAGTTATTTTTTTTATTCAGTTCATGGATTTTTGTTCAGAATTCAGTGTTTGTTCGATTTATTAGAGTTACGGGTTCAGTGGTTTAGTGGGATTCATGTTCGTTGTTTATATTGCATTTAGGTTTATATTGTTGTGTTTATAGTTCATGTTCAGTTCGATACGATCGCGGTTGATATCGGCAAGGGCGATAATTTCACGATTGGGCGTTTAAGAGTTGTTTTTTCCGTTTTTATTGTCACGACGCGCGTAAGACCATCCGATCCAGGGTGTAGCTCAGTGACTCGGGCAAGTGGCCACGAGGAAGGTGGGAGATTGTCTTCCTTGACCAAGACCATGTCACCTATTTTAATGCTTGGCTGCATTTCCAACCATTTCGGTCGTTGTTGAAGCATGTGGAGATAAGTGGAACTCCACTGTTTCCAAAAGTCCTGCGTTAGCCGTTGCATAAACCTCCATCTGTCCAGGCTGCTAACGTTGTGTTCCTTCAGATTCCTTTCTGGGAGTGCGCGCAGTGGTGCCCCAATCATTAAGTGTCCGGGAGTTAGCACGCTTAAATCGTCAGGATCTGAAGTCATCGGACACAATGGACGGGAATTGAGGCATGCTTTAATCTGACACAGCACCGTTGAATATTCCTCAAACGTTAGTTTGGCTGTGCCGATGGTTCGTTTTAAATGATGTTTTATTCCCTTGACGCCTGCCTCCCATAGCCCACCGAAGTGTGGCGACGATGGGGGGTTGAAGTGCCATGTTGAACCTTGTGAGGATAGCTGTTACGGGGTCCTGGTTCCTGGGCGATACCTATCCATTGTACCTAAAACAAAAACAAAATTACTACCTCAATAAAGGACCACTATTTCCAAAACAAAACCACTTACCTCTGAGGTAAACTCAAGGTCTTTGCACCCTTGCATTCGAGTTCGTTGCACCATTCTAAAACAAACAAAAGATATGAAAATAAAATAATGACAAACAAAAATAAATGCAAATTACAATAACAACACGCACATACAAATATAACAATGTGCTACTCAATTGTACCTGTCTTTACCCGACCCAAAAAAAGAAAATATATTTCGATTTGGAAATTCCATGTACAAATGATAGACATGGTTTATTATAGACGAGCACAAGTATCTATGCACTTACTTGTAGATTGAAGTCATTTCACCGAAGATTCCGTGGAATTTTTTTTTAATGACGATCCACCACCAGCACGTGAAGGGTTGGCTCCGTTGAATGTGATTCACATTCCCCTTAGAAATGAACTATCTCCATCGGTGATACAGCATCGTAAAACTGATAAACAAAAAGACATTAGATGACTGTACACAATAAATAATAGACTATAAAACAAACTATATTTACCTGACGACTAAATTCAGCAATCCCCAATGACGCGAATGAAAACAAAACTTTAATGACATTTAATTAAAACAAGACTGCACTCACTCGATGCACAAGTTACACCTGCTTGCCCGTTCGCACCTCGCAGATAATGTTAAAGGTTATCGATTACGCGGACAATGGGATGTTGCAATAATAGGTATGATAAGGTAGGGTTAAGTTTAAGTACGAGTAGTTACATATTTTTAAAATATGTATATACGAACTGTGATAAGATTTTAAATCAATTAGGATTAGGAAAGTGCAATATAGATTAAGGTTACGTATGATGTGTTTTAGTGATAAGAATAAGTAGCTTGTGTTATGCCATTGTATATAAACTCTATAGTACTATCGTCAACACGAATTTGAAATCGACGACTTCGAGCGAGTCAGCAACAAAGATGGTGGCATTTGAAGGTTTGTGTCTAAAATTTTGCTGTGTCTCTTTATTGAATCATTCTGATATTATGTTAGTATCTATTTTTCGTTGTAAGAAGGAGTATAGGAATTTTTGTTGTTTCGCAGAACAGGTAGCATGTAGGATTTCCAAGTAAGTTAATTTGTATGGATAATAGATCTCGCATTATCGATTCTCTGGTCATGCCATATGATTTTCATTTGTATGGAAATGTAAGTATGTATTTATTTTTCTGTGTAATTGATGATTTGCAATGTTGCCTTCGCTTAGGCAAGTAGTATGTTTGATGAGAGGGAGATGATGGAAATATAATAAATCTGACTTCTTCGTCTGCGAGTAGAAATGATGGAATAGGCGATTCGTTTGAAAGGAAAAATTAAATAAAATTTGATTTGGGTATTTTTCATCAAATGAGATATTATGAGTTTGTCGCATTTTAGACTCTCACTCTTTCGGCTATATCTTCTCGGAAAATGTACCGATTTCTATCATTTTTTTTGTAATTGATTTAGAAATATTCAATATAATTTATAAAGCAATGACATAATTTATTTTTTGTCAGTATTGTGCCATGCCGCACCACCAAGAAGTGCCAATAGGTACCTATACGATGAATATTTATATGGATAATAAGAATTTTCGAAAATCGAAAAGTGAGAAAGCAGCTAGATATAGAGGGTGGTATAGAGTGAAATTGTTTCTGGTGTAGGGGTAATTAAGTTTAGGTAGGTGGGAAAGGGAGGACAGCGTTCATATGAAACTCGCAAGTAGTAAACGTGAACATATAGAAAGTAGAAAGTGCAAAACAAATTGCAAGGCAGAAAGATATTTACATGTGAAACTTGGAAGAAGTAAACATGGGTGGAAAGAGGACAGAGTGATCTTGAACGAAGCGTTAGGAGAATTCATTTAGGTAGCAAGGGAAAGGGAAAGGAACAAGGAATGTTCATATGAAACTCGCAGGTAGTAAACATGAGCGGATGAAAATTCGCAAGTGGAAGAGATAGAGATTTTCTTCTGAACCTAGATTAAAGTAAACATGAAGGAATACAAAAATGTCTCCGAATAAAACCACGAAAAATAACAAGTCCAACGGGGGGGGGGGGGGGGGGGGGGAGAGTCTCCATTGAGACTCAAGCAGAAGTAAACAAGAATGAATAATTTAAATTGGAAAGAACAAAAAGCGAGTACGGTGGAATTTAGGAAAACTTTCAAGAAATGTACGTAGGTGGGTAGGAATTCGTTTCTCGGAAGGAAATTAATTGTGGGTGATTGGTGCTCTCAGGTTATCTATTGTTTTTTTTTTATGATTGTGTATTGATTATTCTTATTATTATTACTTATGTTTAGGATGGTTATAGTTATTATTATTATTAGCGCGCTTAAGTATAATTATCATTATATTTATGAATAGTTATTATTACGACGAGGTTACGTCTTGAGTACCAACAACCTAGGGCCAACGTTGAATGCACTAAGCTAGAGGAACGCCATCAGCCGGGAAGGGGTAGGCAGAATGGGAAAAGTGCTGACGATTTCTTTTTGTCTCCACAATATTTCAGCACGAGGGTCCCTATGCGGAAGGGTATGCGGACATCAGCTGCTTTCATTAACAGAATGTACAACCTGACAAGGGATCAACGCGGTGCGGCTATAAGGTTGGTGTTCCAGACTAGTTGAGTCTGGAATTTAATGTTGGTTGAAGGAGATGCCTTCAACGATTTATGGAAAAATGGGGTATTTCCTTGTGCGGAAATAAAACTCTTTATTACCACGTTATAATAAGCTTTATTTCTTAAGTTGGTCGGCTAAGTTGAACTGGACAAAGTAGAGTGCCGCAAATGTCTCTACGAACCAACCTCGTAATCTCGGTACATAGATTTTCTCATAAACATAATCAATCAGTTGGACTTTTATTTGTTACATACATAATCGTAGCTAGTCGTTTACCCTAAATTGCATGCCGTAAATTGCGTTTACATAATCGACTTTTTCTGCATTCGCGGTTGTCTCGAATAATTCCCCTTGTTGACTGTTGTTGGAGCGCGATGGCCATATGTTGATTGGTGTTTATATTTGCTCATATGGTTGTTGCACCTTTTGTAGCCGGTGGTTGGTGAAGGCACGCACTTTTCCTTACGTGGGTGGGTTTGCGTGCGACCGCATCGGCCTACTCGATGATCTTCATGTTGTGAATTTCATTCTTCGGTTTTTTGACAGTTCGGGTTAAATCGTTGCGTGAGTTGTGTCTCTAGTTTGTAATTCTTCGGCGGTTTTTATATTTCCAGTGTTATTTTGTGGTTTTTTCTCATGCTGGAAGAGTCCTGGTGAGCTGTCCTTTGAGGCTAGTTTTAGGAAATGTGGAACTCGTGTTTGAGTTGCTTAAACGTCTTACATTCCAATGACTAACCCAAATGCACGTTTATTTCATTCAACCCTTAATGCCAGTGCCGCGTGCGCGACCCTTTTCGGTTCCTTTTGTTGGGAAGCAACATGCTCCCGCCTCGGAGTCTGCTGTGCCGCACCGGAGTCAGCTGTGCCTTAGTTGGATTGTGGAGCCCCGAAGACTTCATGTGTATATTTGTTGTTGTTGTGTGCTTTTTTCATCCTTTATCCTCATCGGTTGCATTGAGGTTAGGTACGAATGCATGTGCCGAATATAAAAAAGAAAACAAGAATTAGTGTTTTGTTTTATCATAATAGGTGGTTAACAAGAATAGTATGAATCTATCTAGGTGTGAGATTTAACCTTATTTATTGGGTAAGTTGACTTTTAGTACAAACGTATTTTTTATTATTTTTTATTTAGGTTATTTTTTTTATTCGGTTCATGGATTTTTGTTCAGAATTCAGTGTTTGTTCGATTTATTAGAGTTACGGGTTCAGTGGTTTAGTGGGATTCATGTTCGTTGTTTATATTGCATTTAGGTTTATATTGTTGTGTTTATAGTTCATGTTCAGTTCGATACGATCGCGGTTGATATCGGCATGGGCGATAATTTCACGATTGGGCGTTTAAGAGTTGTTTTTTCCGTTTTTATTGTCACGACGCGCGTAAGACCATCCGATCCAGGGTGTAGCTCAGTGACTCGGGCAAGTGGCCACGAGGAAGGTGGGAGATTGTCTTCCTTGACCAAGACCATGTCACCTATTTTAATGCTTGGCTGCATTTCCAACCATTTCGGTCGTTGTTGAAGCATGTGGAGATAAGTGGAACTCCACTGTTTCCAAAAGTCCTGCGTTAGCCGTTGCATAAACCTCCATCTGTCCAGGCTGCTAACGTTGTGTTCCTTCAGATTCCTTTCTGGGAGTGCGCGCAGTGGTGCCCCAATCATTAAGTGTCCGGGAGTTAGCACGCTTAAATCGTCAGGATCTGAAGTCATCGGACACAATGGACGGGAATTGAGGCATGCTTCAATCTGACACAGCACCGTTGAATATTCCTCAAACGTTAGTTTGGCTGTGCCGATGGTTCGTTTTAAATGATGTTTTATTCCCTTGACGCCTGCCTCCCATAGCCCACCGAAGTGTGGCGACGATGGGGGGTTGAAGTGCCATGTTGAACCTTGTGAGGATAGCTGTTACGGGGTCCTGGTTCCTGGGCGATACCTATCCATTGTACCTAAAACAAAAACAAAATTACTACCTCAATAAAGGACCACTATTTCCAAAACAAAACCACTTACCTCTGAGGTAAACTCAAGGTCTTTGCACCCTTGCATTCGAGTTCGTTGCACCATTCTAAAACAAACAAAAGATATGAAAATAAAATAATGACAAACAAAAATAAATGCAAATTACAATAACAACACGCACATACAAATATAACAATGTGCTACTCAATTGTACCTGTCTTTACCCGACCCAAAAAAAGAAAATATATTTCGATTTGGAAATTCCATGTACAAATGATAGACATGGTTTATTATAGACGAGCACAAGTATCTATGCACTTACTTGTAGATTGAAGTCATTTCACCGAAGATTCCGTGGAATTTTTTTTAATGACGATCCACCACCAGCACGTGAAGGGTTGGCTCCGTTGAATGTGATTCACATTCCCCTTAGAAATGAACTATCTCCATCGGTGATACAGCATCGTAAAACTGATAAACAAAAAGACATTAGATGACTGTACACAATAAATAATAGACTATAAAACAAACTATATTTACCTGACGACTAAATTCAGCAATCCCCAATGACGCGAATGAAAACAAAACTTTAATGACATTTAATTAAAACAAGACTGCACTCACTCGATGCACAAGTTACACCTGCTTGCCCGTTCGCACCTCGCAGATAATGTTAAAGGTTATCGATTACGCGGACAATGGGATGTTGCAATAATAGGTATGATAAGGTAGGGTTAAGTTTAAGTACGAGTAGTTACATATTTTTAAAATATGTATATACGAACTGTGATAAGATTTTAAATCAATTAGGATTAGGAAAGTGCAATATAGATTAAGGTTACGTATGATGTGTTTTAGTGATAAGAATAAGTAGCTTGTGTTATGCCATTGTATATAAACTCTATAGTACTATCATCAACACGAATTTGAAATCGACGACTTCGAGCGAGTCAGCAACAAAGATGGTGGCATTTGAAGGTTTGTGTCTAAAATTTTGCTGTGTCTCTTTATTGAATCATTCTGATATTATGTTAGTATCTATTTTTCGTTGTAAGAAGGAGTATAGGCATTTTTGTTGTTTCGCAGAACAGGTAGCATGTAGGATTTCCAAGTAAGTTAATTTGTATGGATAATAGATCTCGCATTATCGATTCTCTGGTCATGCCATATGATTTTCATTTGTATGGAAATGTAAGTATGTATTTATTTTTCTGTGTAATTGATGATTTGCAATGTTGCCTTCGCTTAGGCAAGTAGTATGTTTGATGAGAGGGAGATGATGGAAATATAATAAATCTGACTTCTTCGTCTGCGAGTAGAAATGATGGAATAGGCGATTCGTTTGAAAGGAAAAATTAAATAAAATTTGATTTGGGTATTTTTCATCAAATGAGATATTATGAGTTTGTCGCATTTTAGACTCTCACTCTTTCGGCTATATCTTCTCGGAAAATGTACCGATTTCTATCATTTTTTTTGTAATTGATTTAGAAATATTCAATATAATTTATAAAGCAATGACATAATTTATTTTTTGTCAGTATTGTGCCATGCCGCACCACCAAGAAGTGCCAATAGGTACCTATACGATGAATATTTATATGGATAATAAGAATTTTCGAAAATCGAAAAGTGAGAAAGCAGCTAGATATAGAGGGTGGTATAGAGTGAAATTGTTTCTGGTGTAGGGGTAATTAAGTTTAGGTAGGTGGGAAAGGGAGGACAGCGTTCATATGAAACTCGCAAGTAGTAAACGTGAACATATAGAAAGTAGAAAGTGCAAAACAAATTGCAAGGCAGAAAGATATTTACATGTGAAACTTGGAAGAAGTAAACATGGGTGGAAAGAGGACAGAGTGATCTTGAACGAAGCGTTAGGAGAATTCATTTAGGTAGCAAGGGAAAGGGAAAGGAACAAGGAATGTTCATATGAAACTCGCAGGTAGTAAACATGAGCGGATGAAAATTCGCAAGTGGAAGAGATAGAGATTTTCTTCTGAACCTAGATTAAAGTAAACATGAAGGAATACAAAAATGTCTCCGAATAAAACCACGAAAAATAACAAGTCCAACGGGGGGGGGGGGGGGGGGGGAGTCTCCATTGAGACTCAAGCAGAAGTAAACAAGAATGAATAATTTAAATTGGAAAGAACAAAAAGCGAGTACGGTGGAATTTAGGAAAACTTTCAAGAAATGCACGTAGGTGGGTAGGAATTCGTTTCTCGGAAGGAAATTAATTGTGGGTGATTGGTGCTCTCAGGTTATCTATTGTTTTTTTTTTATGATTGTGTATTGATTATTCTTATTATTATTACTTATGTTTAGGATGGTTATAGTTATTATTATTATTAGCGCGCTTAAGTATAATTATCATTATATTTATGAATAGTTATTATTACGACGAGGTTACGTCTTGAGTACCAACAACCTAGGGCCAACGTTGAATGCACTAAGCTAGAGGAACGCCATCAGCCGGGAAGGGGTAGGCAGAATGGGAAAAGTGCTGACGATTTCTTTTTGTCTCCACAATATTTCAGCACGAGGGTCCCTATGCGGAAGGGTATGCGGACATCAGCTGCTTTCATTAACAGAATGCACAACCTGACAAGGGATCAACGCGGTGCGGCTATAAGGTTGGTGTTCCAGACTAGTTGAGTCTGGAATTTAATGTTGGTTGAAGGAGATGCCTTCAACGATTTATGGAAAAATGGGGTATTTCCTTGTGCCGAAGTAAAACTCTTTATTACCACGTTATAATAAGCTTTATTTCTTAAGTTGGTCGGCTAAGTTGAACTGGACAAAGTAGAGTGCCGCAAATGTCTCTACGAACCAACCTCGTAATCTCGGTACATAGATTTTCTCATAAACATAATCAATCAGTTGGACTTTTATTTGTTACATACATAATCGTAGCTAGTCGTTTACCCTAAATTGCATGCCATAAATTGCGTTTACATAATCGACTTTTTCTGCATTCGCGGTTGTCTCGAATAATTCCCCTTGTTGACTGTTGTTGGAGCGCGATGGCCATATGTTGATTGGTGTTTATATTTGCTCATATGGTTGTTGCACCTTTTGTAGCCGGTGGTTGGTGAAGGCACGCACTTTTCCTTACGTGGGTGGGTTTGCGTGCGACCGCATCGGCCTACTCGATGATCTTCATGTTGTGAATTTCATTCTTCGGTTTTTTGACAGTTCGGGTTAAATCGTTGCGTGAGTTGTGTCTCTAGTTTGTAATTCTTCGGCGGTTTTTATATTTCCAGTGTTATTTTGTGGTTTTTTCTCATGCTGGGTGAGCTGTCCTTTGAGGCTAGTTTTAGGAAATGTGGAACTCGTGTTTGAGTTGCTTAAACGTCTTACATTCCAATGACTAACCCAAATGCACGTTTATTTCATTCAACCCTTAATGCCAGTGCCGCGTGCGCGACCCTTTTCGGTTCCTTTTGTTGGGAAGCAACATGCTCCCGCCTCGGAGTCTGCTGTGCCGCACCGGAGTCAGCTGTGCCTTAGTTGGATTGTGGAGCCCCGAAGACTTCATGTGTATATTTGTTGTTGTTGTGTGCTTTTTTCATCCTTTATCCTCATCGGTTGCATTGAGGTTAGGTACGAATGCATGTGCCGAATATAAAAAAGAAAACAAGAATTAGTGTTTTGTTTTATCATAATAGGTGGTTAACAAGAATAGTATGAATCTATCTAGGTGTGAGATTTAACCTTATTTATTGGGTAAGTTGACTTTTAGTACAAACGTATTTTTTATTATTTTTTATTTAAGTTATTTTCTTTATTCAGTTCATGGATTTTTGTTCAGAATTCAGTGTTTGTTCGATTTATTAGAGTTACGGGTTCAGTGGTTTAGTGGGATTCATGTTCGTTGTTTATATTGCATTTAGGTTTATATTGTTGTGTTTATAGTTCATGTTCAGTTCGATACGATCGCGGTTGATATCGGCAAGGGCGATAATTTCACGATTGGGCGTTTAAGAGTTGTTTTTTCCGTTTTTATTGTCACGACGCGCGTAAGACCATCCGATCCAGGGTGTAGCTCAGTGACTCGGGCAAGTGGCCACGAGGAAGGTGGGAGATTGTCTTCCTTGACGAAGACCATGTCACCTATTTTAATGCTTGGCTGCATTTCCAACCATTTCGGTCGTTGTTGAAGCATGTGGAGATAAGTGGAACTCCACTGTTTCCAAAAGTCCTGCGTTAGCCGTTGCATAAACCTCCATCTGTCCAGGCTGCTAACGTTGTGTTCCTTCAGATTCCTTTCTGGGAGTGCGCGCAGTGGTGCCCCAATCATTAAGTGTCCGGGAGTTAGCACGCTTAAATCGTCAGGATCTGAAGTCATCGGACACAATGGACGGGAATTGAGGCATGCTTCAATCTGACACAGCACCGTTGAATATTCCTCAAACGTTAGTTTGGCTGTGCCGATGGTTCGTTTTAAATGATGTTTTATTCCCTTGACGCCTGCCTCCCATAGCCCACCGAAGTGTGGCGACGATGGGGGGTTGAAGTGCCATGTTGAACCTTGTGAGGATAGCTGTTACGGGGTCCTGGTTCCTGGGCGATACCTATCCATTGTACCTAAAACAAAAACAAAATTACTACCTCAATAAAGGACCACTATTTCCAAAACAAAACCACTTACCTCTGAGGTAAACTCAAGGTCTTTGCACCCTTGCATTCGAGTTCGTTGCACCATTCTAAAACAAACAAAAGATATGAAAATAAAATAATGACAAACAAAAATAAATGCAAATTACAATAACAACACGCACATACAAATATAACAATGTGCTACTCAATTGTACCTGTCTTTACCCGACCCAAAAAAAGAAAATATATTTCGATTTGGAAATTCCATGTACAAATGATAGACATGGTTTATTATAGACGAGCACAAGTATCTATGCACTTACTTGTAGATTGAAGTCATTTCACCGAAGATTCCGTGGAATTTTTTTTTAATGACGATCCACCACCAGCACGTGAAGGGTTGGCTCCGTTGAATGTGATTCACATTCCCCTTAGAAATGAACTATCTCCATCGGTGATACAGCATCGTAAAACTGATAAACAAAAAGACATTAGATGACTGTACACAATAAATAATAGACTATAAAACAAACTATATTTACCTGACGACTAAATTCAGCAATCCCCAATGACGCGAATGAAAACAAAACTTTAATGACATTTAATTAAAACAAGACTGCACTCACTCGATGCACAAGTTACACCTGCTTGCCCGTTCGCACCTCGCAGATAATGTTAAAGGTTATCGATTACGCGGACAATGGGATGTTGCAATAATAGGTATGATAAGGTAGGGTTAAGTTTAAGTACGAGTAGTTACATATTTTTAAAATATGTATATACGAACTGTGATAAGATTTTAAATCAATTAGGATTAGGAAAGTGCAATATAGATTAAGGTTACGTATGATGTGTTTTAGTGATAAGAATAAGTAGCTTGTGTTATGCCATTGTATATAAACTCTATAGTACTATCATCAACACGAATTTGAAATCGACGACTTCGAGCGAGTCAGCAACAAAGATGGTGGCATTTGAAGGTTTGTGTCTAAAATTTTGCTGTGTCTCTTTATTGAATCATTCTGATATTATGTTAGTATCTATTTTTCGTTGTAAGAAGGAGTATAGGCATTTTTGTTGTTTCGCAGAACAGGTAGCATGTAGGATTTCCAAGTAAGTTAATTTGTATGGATAATAGATCTCGCATTATCGATTCTCTGGTCATGCCATATGATTTTCATTTGTATGGAAATGTAAGTATGTATTTATTTTTCTGTGTAATTGATGATTTGCAATGTTGCCTTCGCTTAGGCAAGTAGTATGTTTGATGAGAGGGAGATGATGGAAATATAATAAATCTGACTTCTTCGTCTGCGAGTAGAAATGATGGAATAGGCGATTCGTTTGAAAGGAAAAATTAAATAAAATTTGATTTGGGTATTTTTCATCAAATGAGATATTATGAGTTTGTCGCATTTTAGACTCTCACTCTTTCGGCTATATCTTCTCGGAAAATGTACCGATTTCTATCATTTTTTTTGTAATTGATTTAGAAATATTCAATATAATTTATAAAGCAATGACATAATTTATTTTTTGTCAGTATTGTGCCATGCCGCACCACCAAGAAGTGCCAATAGGTACCTATACGATGAATATTTATATGGATAATAAGAATTTTCGTTGTTTTGCGTAGAGATAGATTGCTAAATTGGAGTATTGCGCAAGTTTATTTATCTTTAATCAACATGTAAAATTGTTGGTATATATTTTAAAGTCCATGTACCTTTTCAATGAAGCATTGAGGAAGGTCACTTGTTGTTATTTTTTGCTTAATGGAGGTTGCTTGCTTGTTTCTCTTATGCATTAAACATGTTCTAACATTAGATATACTTCGAGGCATTAAGAACGACACTACAAAGATTATGCTGGCTAACTCTAGAGCTTTTAGCTAAGCTCCAGCAATCGAAGAGTGTTCTATTGTATCTCTTGGCGGTTCAAGTTCAGTATGAATTTCATTACTATAGTCCCAGGATATTCATAGTTTTAATTGTAATCCGCGTTGCGACTATTGGATATCAGAAAGAGTTGAACTGCTTTTTGTATTCATATTGGTCTAATTTTATTCGTGAAAGGATAAGTTGTGCATATGAATATTTTTATAATATATAAATCCTAATTCTTTTATAGTACAGTCCATTGTCTGGTAGTTATAACAGTGAACTATGTTGCTACTATATTACCTGTAGTTGCCAATTATATACAGTGTTGTTCGTATTGTGTGCATTGATTTGCACAGTCCGTCTGTTTACCATAGATATCTTGCTCTTAAGCATATTGTATCTAATCTTATAAAATTTAATATTGAATTTAGCACTGACCGCGCTGACACCAAATTATGCATGTAGGTATTAATTTTTTTTAATACAGATTTATTAAAAGATATTGAAAGTTAAAAGTTTTTGAAGTTGTATTTAAAATCCGAAATTTCCTATTATGGATAATAGAGTTCCACATTTACGTTCTAGAGGAAGACCGAGTAATTTGAGAAATTCGTCCACTTTTCGAAATATAACTCCCCGTTCGGAAGCAATGGAATCCAGGCCAATAGTTAGTCGTACTCCACCTGGGTGTAGTGTAGGCTTAAGCCAGGATAAGATTTTACCACAGCTGGTACTAACCCTCCTGCAGCAATGCAATCCGGTCAGGCAAGTAACCACAATAGTGAAGACAATAATGAGCGACGAGATATTAAGGGATATCCTCCACCTGTTCAAGAAGAGGCCACTGACATTAGAGCTATTACGTCAGAATTTCAACGAATACTCGAGGCAAACCAACGAGTTTTCATTCGTGAAATGCAGTCTATTAGAGATGCCTCAGTTGGAAGATTGGACAATTTGAATTTAAATACTCCCAATGTGAATCCTACGAGACCTTCGAACGCTCGTTCCGACTTCGAACATTTTTTAAATAACGTTTCGTTTTCGACCCAACGCACAGTGTGACGAATCGCTGAAGCGGAATTAAGTTAAAATTATTTTTTTTGTTTTTTTTTTTAATTGAAATTGTTCACAGAATAGAATATAACAAATTTTATTTAACATTATGACTACAAATTTCAAGACAAAACAATACATAAACAACAGCTTATTTTAATTTTTTTAATTATTTGGTACATCTAAAAGTTGCAAGACTTCATGTTCCATGACACTTTTCATTCTTCTCGAAAAGTATCTTAGACTTGCTAAGAATGGATCTGAGTTTATAAGCAATCGATTTAAGGGGTCAGTATTTTTATCTACACGTGATATTTTTTTGGTAAGAAGTTCCCTTCTATTTTCCTTGTTTTTTGCCTCTTGCGCTTCTTCTGAAAGTTGTCCGATTGGAAGTATACAAGTAGAAATTATTTGTTTTCCATGAAAGAAGACCTTATGCACACTTACTGGCTTAAAATACCAGGCATAATTTTTAAAATATAGTTCCCTTGTTTCCCTTGCATACTTTTCAAAAGCATCTGCATCTATTGAGAACCCAGACCCAAGAGCTTCTAAGATGATATGAAACTTTTTGATAATTTCTTTATCTACTCCTGTAATTTGGGCAGTCTTTTCCTCATCTCTAAAAAATCGTCCAGCCTTGTTCCCGTCATTAGTACCTATTGCCAGACTGTTGAGTTGGCATATCTACCAATAAGCCTGTTTCTCTTGTAAATTTTTCTTGGAATAGTTATTTTCTGGCTTTGACTTTTTCTTTACTGCCTTGGTCTTTTATCTGCCGCACCTTGACATCTAATCTTTAAGCTTTTTCTCGGTCTTCCTACTCTAGATGAAGAAGGTATTTCATCTAAGATATGTTGTGGATATTTTAGATTTTCATTTAGCCTCACAGAATTTGAATTTTCGAAGCGCTCTCTATGCCGACCACTTTTGGCCCATCTCTCGTCAAATCTTAAACATAAAGTTTTAAAGGTTAATTTGATTGACTTTGTTGCAGCCTCAGAAAATAGTATATGGCTAAAGTAACCCATAAGAAAAGCAAAAACAGCATCTAAGCGCTTAATTTTGACTTAAGAAGAAATCCAAACATCAAAAATTTGCTTTTTCTTGATTTCCATGGGGATCCTAAAAAACGAAAAATTTAGTATGAGTGTCGCACCTGTGCGCAACAAGTTGAAACACATTTTAGCAGTGCATATACAAGGCTTTAGAACAAACACGGTCTCCAACTTGGACAACACTGAACAACTATACTTTTCGTCTAATGAATACAAAAAACACATATTTTATCTATAAATTTTACTTTCATTTACCCCTTATATTAAACAAAATCTTTAATTTTTTAAGAAAAACTTACTTTTATATCAATTGACTGTTTACTTATTGAGAAAAGATAACAAAAAGCTATAACATGTACGCGAACCAATTATAAACAATATAAACACTTTCTTTTCAAATTGACCTTCTTATAAAAAAAATTATACACAATTTGGAGTTTGAGATGATTTTTTTTTTGTTGCACTAAGCAACAACAAAAAAAAATTGCACAGTCATTACGTAGGAGGCTTAACCGGTTTTTGTTTAATTTTGTGCATGTCATTTTCCTTATTAAATCAAGCTAAATCAGCGATTCGTCACACTGTGCAACGCAGACAAGCACCACCAATAAGTCAACAAACTTCTTCAGTAGGTAAGTTCAGTTTGTAAAAATGAAAAGTGGCAAATTGCATTTGACGGATCCGAAAATATCCACGATTTTCTTTTTAAAGTGGAAACCCTTAAGGATCGTTCGCAATGTAGCTGGGAATACACTATAACTTGTCTTATCTTTTTTTATCTCTGCCTCAATTAATATTTTTTTCACATGCAAATATGGTTTATAAACCATTTGGGAATCCTCATTGCTGAAATGCGAATCTCCTTCACCGATGTGAACACAGACACCAATTGTGTTGAATACAAAGAAACAAGTTACAGGTGACTGTGACGGTCTAATTGCAATATGCCATAACCTACCCCAAACATCCATCAAAGCCAACAAATAATATACCATCAATCTACTTGATGACAATTCTCCTACCTTTCTTTATCTACCATCGCCCCTACCTTTAAATATGAATATCCATTTTTCACTTGCAAATATGAATTACAAAGAAAATCATTTGAGAATCCTCACAGTAGCTGTAATGCGACTCTCCTTCAACGATCATACACACACATTCCAATTGTATTAAATACCAGAAAACATAACCTACCCCAAACTTCCATCAGAGCAAACAAATAATATGGCATAAGTCTATCCGATAATAATTCATTCACCTTTCCGCCCTACCATCAACCACCAACGCTACCTGTGTCGTCTTCCTTCTCATATGCCTAGTCACGAGCATGAAGGAGAACAAAGAATCATCTGTTTGTGCAAAACCAAATAAAAATATTCTGCTGATACTTCCATCAGAGCCAACAAATAAAATGCGATAAATCTAGCCGATGAGAATTTCCTGCTCGTCAAACATCAGCCACCATCGGTAGTTGCTACCTGAATGATCTTCATATTCCTCCTCATATTCACGAGAATGGGAGATAATGGAGACAACAAAGGTGTAGAAAAGGTTCTTCAATATTCTAGTATGGATATAGCTTTTTTTAATTTAGTATTTACGTCGTATGGTGGCGTAGTCGTCGTATACACGAAGTGAGAATACCATTGTATATACACTTTATAGTAGTGCCATCATGTCAAATTTTTTGTTTTAGCCGACTAAATGCAGATGGCGTTATGAATTGAGCTAGAATGTTTGTGTCTAAACTTTTGCTGTCATCTTCATTTTAAATACACACTTTGAAAACGAAGAAAGCAAGACCAAATAAACCGGTTTGTCTCTCTCGAATCTTTCCGCCGAACGAATTTCATTCCATTGTGTATGCATTTTTTTTTCATTGTAAGAAGGAGCATAGACGTAGGCAGCGCAGGTAGCATGTTCATGTACGTATGCTTTGCAAGTAGCAGAGGTTGATGATGGAACCCAAGTAAGTTATTATTTGTATGGATAATGGATTCCGCATTATCGACTCTCTGGATGGAAGGGGCGATTCGTTTGAAACGAAAAATTTAATAAAATTTGATTTGGGTATTTTTCTTTCAAATGAGAAATTATGAATTTATCGCATTTTAGATTCTCGCTATTTTGGCTATATCTTGTCGAAAAATGTACCGATTTATATCATTCTTTTTGTAATTGATTTAGAAATATTCAGTCTAATTTATAAAGCAATGACGTAATTTATTTTGTGTCGGTATTGTGCCATGCTGCACCACCACTTATTGGTCAATAGGTACCTACACGATGAATATTTATATGGATAATACGAATTTTCGTTGTTTAAAGTCCCTGCACCTTTGCAATAAAGCATTGAGGTAGGTCACTTGTTTGTGTTTTTTGCTTCTAATGAAGGTTGCTTGATTGGTTCTCTTTCGCATTACCCATGTTGTAACATTAGATATACGTGTTTTTAATCACCGAGCTTTAATCAGACGGCCTACTCCTCGTTTCGTTCTATTATTAGTTGTCATGCCCTGTGGTAAATGGTTCTGCTGAAATTTGCAATATATTTTTTTTTTAGCTTCTGGTTCGCCAAGGCGAAGAAAAAGGTACTGCGACCTATGAGGTCGTTTGTACCGTCTGGGGCAGAAATATGTTACGCTAGTAGTATTTCTTCTTTCCGTATAAAGCGGATAATGCTACCAGCAGACCACTTTTTTATATCTTCGGAACTCAGTTGTTCTCTGAGGCTGGACATTCACCTAGAATGTGTTCAGCTGTTTCGTCTTCCTCAAGACATAGCCGGCATTCTGCAGAGTCAACTATTTTCATTATGTTTAGGTAATATCGCAACCCGTCGTCGGCCTTTTCGTTGCCTTCAAAACCTTCGTGGCCCGGAATCCACCACAGTTTGGTCTTGTTCCTTTACTTTACCTACTGAACATGTAAGAAGTAAAGAAATTATGAGTTTATGGTTTTTTACACTCTTGCTATTTTGGGTATATCTCGTCCAAAAATTCACCGATTTCTATCATTTCTTTTGTAATTGATTCAGAAATATTCGATTTGTTTTTTATCAGATATTTATAAGTGAACACGTTGTTGGATACGTATATCTGTTAGAGGCAGCTCACCTGTCGATTTACATTTTTTTTTTTATTATTTGAATGAATGTCAAACAAACTACCTACCTATTTAGACATGCAAAAATATATGTTTTCATTGCTTTCTTAAAAGAAAAAAAAACAAATACTGAGAATATTATGTATGTAGTTTAAAGATAAAGAAATGTTCATTTAACCAATTTGGATATTCGAGGTATAGGTACCAATCACAGCATTGAATATTTTATTTAAATTTTTTTTAATGCTGTTTTTGGTACTAAAAAAAACACAAGTCTGTGGTCTTCCGCATCACCCAGGAGGTGGAACATTTGATGCGTTTTTTTTCACCGAGGTATCCCCATTAGGCCTACTCCTCGCGCATAGTTCATAAATAAATAAATAAAATATTACGTAACATAACAACGCATAGGGTCCTTTAACCAAAAGCGCATACCTAAAGTATATATAAAAAATAAATAAACTATATATCAATATTACCATAACTAAAAACAAATAAAAATAAATATGAGTACATATAAATATTTATATATGAAAATCAGAAAAACACACCCATTCATTTATTAAAATATAACTTTATTTATAGATATTTATTTACATGATGCTTATCCTTAAAGTTTGGCAGCCTTAAATCCTTGTTGTTTTTTTTTATTGTAAATTTAATCAGTCCGATTAAAATAAATTTAACGATGTCTTCGTTGTGTCCATAATTGCTACACGTCATGGTTTCTGTCACTTCCAACTGGTTTATCATCTGAGACATGAGGTTTTCAACCAAGTTTGCTTGTTTGCGGTCCTCCGGAAAAACTGTTTCGAATATCTCCTTTATTCTTTTCGCAGTATTTTCGAAGCTTATAGTAGGCACCGTAAGCTTCCCAAACTCTGACACAGTTTGTGTGGTCTCATAAGCCTTGAGACGTATTAACAAGGCTTGTTCTCGATAAGAATTTGTCTCATCGATCATAAATTGCGTGCAGGCTTCGCAATTAATCTTGTTCCGTAACTTAAACGCTGCAAATCCTGCGTAGAACTTCAAAGCTCCTTCCTGTAACTTCTCTGAACATCCTTTCGTTAGTACTGTTTCTATAGTGTTGTTCCTTGCGTAGTCTTCATCTGCGTCATCGTACTCGATATGGTTTAAAATATCGGTCTCCATGATGTGGTCTTCTAATGGGACTTCAACTGAAAATTCTTCATTCGCTGCCCGCTCAATATCCAGTTCTTCGCGATCTGCTTCATCCAGCAATAGCTCTGCTCCAGAATCTTCTTAGCCCGAATGATCTGAAGATTTTAAATTTTTAAATATAATTTGCTTAAGATTTCTTATGAATCTGTAAGCCGAGGGGTTTTTCTGATACGATCCCCTATTTGTCCGCACCATCGAAAATAAGTTCTCTGCTGGATCTGTGTTAAGATGCGCAGTCAGGAGAAACTTCTGCTCAGTACTCTTAAGATGTGTCCACATCATCTCAATTCCTAGCAGTTTTTATCCACTGGCGAGCATTTCGTATTGACTTAAGTTTGTCGGTCGAATCTGAAATTGGCTGACGACTTGGATTCCTGGAACTCAGTCTGTCGCTATTCAGGTTGTCGAACAAGTCATTCATTTTTTGTATGAAAGTTGCTGTTGATTCGGCAACTTTCTGTTCCTCAACTGTTTTGTAGCAGTTTGCTTTCACTGCATACAAAATTCCGGCAGCTACATTAGCGCTGAATATTTGTGTTGCCAGTTTAACCGATAGTTTTTCAAAACCATTTGGGCAAACATGGCTCTTAGTAAGCTTGAAGAAGACTTGCAAAACTCCTTTCGAGTCTTCTTCATACAGCTTAACAACTACGTTCCAATCTATAATTTCTCCTGAAATTATGATTTTGTGCTGTAACAATATATTCCGCACGCTCTTGAAGAGATGCGGATAATCGTACAGCATGAAAACCCTTTCATTCCCAACATCGTAATAAGGCTTTTCTACTGACACTCCTAGCAGTTTGTAAGCCAGTACGTTGTTTGATCCTTGGTCGCAGCTTGTCGCGACGACATTTAGGCCGCATGCCATTATTTTGCTGATGTTTATTTTTAACATCTCTGCAATATCTTTTCCTTTTGGGCATCCCACGTAGTAGGAAACGGTTTGCTTCCAATTTCCATTAAGCCCTCTTAACGTAAATACCATCACTTTGGTGGCTACTGTGGTCGTCCTGCCAAGCTCTCCAAAGTCGGTAAATCCATAAATTAGGTCGTCCTTAATATTATAATCGAGTTCGGGTTTAATTGCCATCTCGTCGAATAATAAAACGCATTTCCTGTCCATCGCTGTCATCACTTTAGCTTTATTGCTTAGCAGGCAAAATATTTGCTCTGAAAAGCCGGCCGGCAAGCTTAAACCCGAATGCCAATGATAAATATTTCTTACCGCTGGCAATTTGAATTCCGTACTCAACAAATATGAGTACGCAGATGGGGACTTATAAAAGAGTTTTAAATAAACGTCTTTTTCGTCATTTGCCCAATGACTTTTGGATTTATGGAAGGCTTGCGCAAAGATGAACGTCTGCACGTCAGCAGGCAAACCTTCCAATTGACGATCTAACTGCTTACGCAAGTTATACTCCCTGTCCATCTTCAGTCTTTTTGGCGTTTCAAAAATGTGTTGGGGAATGTTCCTTACTTGCAACAATTTGGGTTGCTCCATTCTATATGAATGGAGTCCCGAAGAAGGAAATTGACTGGGTGAAATGTGGGAAGAATGAGGAGCTAAATCCCCTAGAGAATAATCTCTTATATAAGTTATGGGGTCCGATGGCCTTCTTACAATGAAAGGAGTGAAAGGAGACGAAGGTGGCTCATTCGGTCGGCGAGAAGATCCGGATGGCTCAATGGGCTGATCAATTTGCCCCGACGTGACCGTGGAAGTCGGCTCATGTCGGGGCATGGACGAATTCATGATCCGGAAGCACGAATAATCAATAGCAATTTCGAAGCAACTGCAGATTAAAGCCAATGATATCTTCAAAGCATCTGCATCCAGTTGCTTCCGATTGTCCCTATATCTTATGTTAATATCATAAAAGTGGTTTTCGCAAAGAAAGACAGATTTGAAAGACTTATCACACTGCGCGTGCTTAAGCCAAATTTGCCGCCTGTGATCTCCCGGGATCTAAAAAAAGGAGCAACTACCCGGTCTTTTAACGGTGTTGCATCCTTTATACGCACATAGAACCATTATATAATTATATGTTATATGATATGTAAAATGATAAAAAATGTGTATGTAAATAAATGTAAAATCTATATGTAAATTAATTAAATTGAGTCTTAAAAAAAACTATTTGTAATGTAATATGAATAGTGAAGTGTAAAATAATATAAAATTTATATGTTATAATAAAATTAATAAATGAATTAAAAGTATTTTTAAATAAAATTTGTGAATAAGTTGGTACTTAACAAAATTTTAAAATGCGTTTACTCCTTCTGACAATCTTATTTAATTCACAAGAAAATCCTTAAGCACTTATCACAACAAAAATTTTGAACTTCTAATTGAAAAAAATGGTTTTGGTCATGTATTTAAGTTAAATTGGCGGGTATTTCTAATTTCTTAACTGCCACTACCTCTATCAAAGATTATCATTCCAACATACCTACGCTTTGTGTAAATCATTCATCAATCGCACACTTCCAGCTCCTACTACTACAAGAAAAACCTACCTACCTATTAATGAATTTTTTTTTTACCCTTAGTTTTTGTTTCTAAGAAATTATGTTTTGAACTAAGGTCCTTGTTACTCTTAATGCCTTTAATTTTATTTAAAATATGATAACAGGTAGATATGGTTACTTTTTGTAATCAGGTGCGACGAAAAAAAGGACTAATTTTATAACCTTTTTGGGAAAAGCATCAATAAAACCGAATTTATCTACCTAATCCCAATTTTTTTTTACAACATAAACTTAATATAGCCTTTCATATTGCATTTGGTTTTTCCCATATTATCGAAGGAGTTAAAAAATTTCGTAAAATTAAATCAAGAAACTACCTGTTCGTAATCAGGTGAGACGGAGGTGCATACCAATTGTATTAAATATCAGCAAACATATTACGGCCTCCTCGCAATATGCCATAACCTACCCCAAATTTCCATTAGAGCCAACAATTAATATACCATATTTGTATATACATACATAAGTGAATATGAAGACTTTTCTTTTTAGCTTAAAGATGGATAAGTTGTTTTAATTTTCCTTAAACGGTAAACTCTCTTAAGCGGACAAAAATGTGCACCGTTAATGTCCCCTCAAGGAAGATTTCACTGTATGTATATACATACATATGAAACTTATATTTTTTCTGGCTGAGGTATTAAGGAGGCTAGAATAAAAAATGTGGGTTTCTATAACATGCGATACGTCTAACCATGCGTTTGATGGAGTTCAATATTTTAATGCATTTGGGTACCTACCTATAAAATTTCATAATTGTACCTACCTACTTCAAAAGATAAATTTAAACTATACTTCATTTCTTTTGTACCTACTGGGACATCCTGAAACCGAAATTTGCATTAAGTATATCGGCCGCTAGTGGTCGGTACGACGGTATCAAAAGAAGTAGGTATCAAAAAGAATACCTAAATCAATGATATTTAGCTGCCCAAACTGAGGCACTCAGGTGCTTGTGCAAAACCAAATGAACAAATTCTGTTTATATTCGGAGATTCGATTGTGTAACATAATGCAAACGAAATATGAACCTAATATGATTTTGAATACCGATTATGAATGAATGCCCTTTTTATTTGATGAACCAATAAATAAACCAATTTGAGTTGTTCATGAATAACCTACGGCAGCTATTATTACAAGCAGGGCACGCGCTCGTACACACACTCTAACTTGTCTTATCTTATCTCTGCCTCAATTAATTTTTTTCACATGCAAATATGATATGCCTCACTGCTGAAATGCGAATCTCCTTCGCCGACCTTAACATATACACACCAATTGTATAAAATACAACAAAATAAGTTCCAGGTGACGGTTTTGTTCTAATTGCAATATGCCATAACCTACCCCAAAAACTTTGATCAGAGCAAACAAATAATATACCATCAATCTACCCAACTACAATTATCCCACCTCTCTTCATCCAACATCGCCCCTACCATTAAATATGAATATCTGCTTTTCACTTGCAAATACTCGTATGAATTATAAAAAAAAAAACATTTAAGAATCTTCACTGCTGAAATGCGACTCTCCTTCAACGATCATACACACACATACCAATTGTGTTAAAATCCAGAAAACATAACATACCCCTTCCATCAAAGCAAACAAAAAATATACCATAAATCTACACGAAACCTGCTTTGCCAACCACCACCACTACCTGCATCATCCTCTTACTCATATTCCCAGCACGGGAATGGTGTAGAACTAGAATATCATGATTTGTTGCGGGCGAATGCGCATTGATGGCGTATCGTCCTTTACGCACGGTTGCACTACTATAAGGTTTATATACAATGACACAATGGAATGAAATTCGTTCGGCGGAAAGATTCGAGAGAGACAAACGGGTTTATTTAGTCTTGCTTTCTTCGTTTTCAAAGTGTGTATTTAAAATGAAGATGACAGCAAAAGTTTAGACACAAACATTCTAGCTCAATTCATAACGCCATCTGCATTTAGTCGGCTAAAACAAAAAATTCGACATGATGGCACTACTATAAAGTGTATATATAATGATGGCACTACTATAAAGTGTATATACAATGATGTAGCTTATCATTAGCTGTGTTTTATTATCCATGCGGATCTGGATCTGGATCAATTTGATACGTAAAACAAAAACAACACAGGATCTTGCTATTTATCGGGATCATTAATCGTGATCCAAAATGTAATTACAAATCTCACTACCAGTTTTTTCGTGGCGTTGCTTATTTAAATTATAGGAAATTATAGGAACAAAATAATATTGCCAGACCAAAATATGAAACACTATTAATAACACAAAAAATCAATTAGCATATTTTCATATTCGAATAATTTACCACTGCGACTTTTGAGACGTTTTGCTTCGTAATATAATACACAAAAATTAATGGAAATCTTAGCAGTACAATACTGTTAATATGTTGCATATTTGAACATAACATTTGAACATAGTTTCTGAAAAAAAGTATTGAGTGCAAAATGTATGTTGATTTGTATTCAAATGGCAACACCCCCGACACAACAAGCGATCATATTGTGACGTCACATTGTACCGTATATTTGCAATATGGCTGAGTGCCAATCGAAACTTGAAATACCTGGTCGTCTGTTATGTGTTAAAAACAACTGTTGCCACAACTTGCCACTGATGATCCAGATCGTTTTATTATCAGATCGGATCCGTATCAAGATCATTGGGATAATAAAACGCGGCTATTGTATATACACTTTATAGTAGTGCCATCATGTCGAATTTTTTGTTTTAGCCGACTAAATGCAGATGGCGTTATGAATTGAGCTAGAATGTTTGTGTCTAAACTTTTGCTGTCATCTTCATTTTAAATACACACTTTGAAAACGAAGAAAGCAAGACCAAATAAACCGGTTTGTCTCTCTCGAATCTTTCCGCCGAACGAATTTCATTCCATTGCGTATGTATTTTTTTTTTTCATTGTAAGAAGGAGCATAGGCGTAGGCAGCGCAGGTAGCATGTTCATGTACGTATGCTTTGCAAGTAGCAGAGGTTGATGATGGAAACCAAGTAAGTTATTATTTGTATGGATAATGGATTTCGCATTATCGACTCTCTGGATGGAAGGGGCGATTCGTTTGAAACGAAAAATTTAATAAAATTTGATTTGGGTATTTTTCTTTCAAATGAGAAATTATGAATTTATCGCATTTTAGATTCTCGCTATTTTGGCTATATCTTGTCGAAAAATGTACCGATTTATATCATTCTTTTTGTAATTGATTTAGAAATATTCATTCTAATTTATAAAGCAATGACATAATTTATTTTTTGTCAGTATTGTGCCATGCCGCACCACCAAGAAGTGCCAATAGGTACCTATACGATGAATATTTATATGGATAATAAGAATTTTCGTTGTTTTGCGTAGAGATAGATTGCTAAATTAAATCAACATGTAAAATTGTTGGTATATATTTTAAAGTCCATGTACCTTTTCAATGAAGCATTGAGGAAGGGCACTTGTTGTTATTTTTTGCTTAATGGAGGTTGCTTGCTTGTTTCTCTTATGCATTAAACATGTTCTAACATTAGATATACTTCGAGGCATTAAGAACGTCACTACAAAGATTATGATGGCTAACTCTAGAGCTTTTAGCTAAGCTCCAGCAATCGAAGAGTGTTCTATTGTGTCTCTTGGCGGTTCAAGTTCAGTATGAATTTCATTACTATAGTCCCAGGATATTGATAGTTTTAATTGTAATCCGCGTTGCGACTATTGGATATCAGAAAGAGTTGAACTGCTTTTTGTATTCATATTGGTCTAATTTTATTCGTGAAAGGATAAGTTGTGCATATGAATATTTTTATAATATATAAATCCTAATTCTTTTATAGTATAGTCCATTGTCTGGTAGTTATAACAGTGAACTATGTTGCTACTATATTACCTGTAGTTGCCAATTATATACAGTGTTGTTCGTATTGTGTGCATTGATTTGCACAGTCCGTCTGTTTACCATAGATATCTTGCTCTTAAGCATATTGTATCTAATCTTATCAAATTTAATATTGAATTTAGCACTGACCGCGCTGACACCAAATTATGCATGTAGGTATTAATTTTTTTTTTAATACAGATTTATTAAAAGATATTGAAAGTTAAAAGTTTTTGAAGTTGTATTTAAAATCCGAAATTTCCTATTATGGATAATAGAGTTCCACATTTACGTTCTAGAGGAAGACCGAGTAATTTGAGAAATTCGTCCACTTTTCGAAATATAACTCCCCGTTCGGAAGCAATGGAATCCAGGCCAATAGTTAGTCGTACTCCACCTGGGTGTAGTGTAGGCTTAAGCCAGGATAAGATTTTACCACAGCTGGTACTAACCCTCCTGCAGCAATGCAATCCGGTCAGGCAAGTAACCACAATAGTGAAGACAATAATGAGCGACGAGATATTAAGGGATATCCTCCACCTGTTCAAGAAGAGGCCACTGACATTAGAGCTATTACGTCAGAATTTCAACGAATACTCGAGGCAAACCAACGAGTTTTCATTCGTGAAATGCAGTCTATTAGAGATACCTTAGTTGGAAGATTGGACAATTTGAATTTAAATACTCCCAATGTGAATCCTACGAGACCTTCGAACGCTCGTTCCGACTTCGAATATTTTTTTAAATAACGCTTCGTTTTCGACCTAACGCACAGTGTGACGAATCGCTGATTTAGCGGAATTAAATTAAGATTAAATTTTTTGTTTTTTTTTAATTGAAATTTTTCACAGAATAGAATACCTATAACAAATTTTTTTAACATATGACTACAAATTGCAAGACAAAACAATACATACTCGTACAAACCAGCTTATTTTAATTTTTTTAATTATTTTTTACATATAAAAGTTGCAAGTATTCATGTTCCATGACGCTTTTCTTTCTTCTCGGAAAGTATCTTAGACTTGCTAAGAATTGGATCTGAGGTTATAAGCAATCGATTTAAGAGTTCAGTATTTGTATCTATACGTGATATTTTTGTGGTAAGAAGTTCCCTAAACCTTCTATTTTCCTTGTTTCTTGCCTCTTGCGCTTCTTCTGAAAGTTGTCCGATTGGAAGTATACAAGTCGAAATTATTTGTTTTCCATGAAAGAAGACCTTATGCACACTTACTGGCTTAAAATACCAGGCATAATTGTCAAAAGCATCTGCATCTATTGGGAACCCAGACTCAAGAGCTTCTAAGATGATATGAAACTTTTTGATAATTTCTTTATCTATCGCTGTAATTTGGGCAGTCTTTTCATCATCTCTAAAAAATCGTCTAGCCTTGTTCCCGTCATTAGGATTGCCAGACTGTTGAGTTGGCATATCTACCAATAACCCTGTTTCTCTTGTAAATTTTCGTTGGATTAGTTATTTTCTGGCTTTGACTTTTTCTTTACTGCCTTGGTCTTTTACCTGCCGCAACTTGACATCTAATCTATAAGCTTTTTTTCGGTCTTCCTACTCTAGGTGAAGAAGGTATTTCATCTAAGATATGTTGTGGTAATGTTAGATTTTCATTTAGCCACAGAGAATTTGAATTTTCGAAGCGCTCTCTATGCCGACCACTTTTGGCCCATGTCTCGTTAAATCTTAAACATAAAGTTTTAAAGGTTGATTTGATTGACTTTGTTGCAGCCTCAGAAAATATTACATGGCTAAAGTAACCCACAACAAAAGCGGAAACAGCATCTAAGCGCTTAATTTTAAATTAAGAAATCCAAACATAAAAAATTTGCTTTTTCGTGATTTCCATGGGCATCCTAAAAAACGAAAAATTTTGTTGAAACACATTTTAGCAGTGCATATGCAAGGCTTTAGAACAAACACGGTCTCCAACTTGGACAACACTGAACAACTAGGTATACTTTTCGTCCAATGAATACAAAAAACACATATTTTATCTATAAATTTTACTTTCATTTACCCCTTATACCTTTTAAACAAAATCTTTAATTATGTAAGAAAAACTTACTTTTATATCAATTGACTTTTAACTTATTGAGAAAAGATAAAAAAAAAAGCTATAAAATATACGCGAACCAATTAAAACCGATATAAACACTTTCTCTTCAAATTGACCTTCTTATAAAAAAAATTATATACAATTTGGAGTTTGAGATGATTTTTTTTTTTGTTGCGCTAAGCAACAACAAAAAAATTGCACAGTCATTACGTAGGAGGCTTAACCGGTTTTTGTTTAATTTTGTGCATGTCATTTTCCTTATTAAACCAAGCTAAATCAGCGATTCGTCACACTGTGCAATGCTGACAAGCACCACCAATAAGTCAACAAACTTCTTTAGTAAGTTCAGTTTGTAAAATTGAAAAGTGACAAATTGCATTCGACGGGTCCGAAAATATCCAAGATTTTCTTTTTAAAGTGGAAACCCTTAAGGATCGTTCGCAATGTAGCTGGGAATACACTATAACTTATCTTATCTTTTTTTAACTCTGCCTCAATTAATATTTTTTCACATGCAAATATGGTTTGCAAGTCACCTGAAACCTGAAAGGGTACAGTTAAAAATTCCACAACGGAATCAGTAGGGATGTATGAGATTCGCATCAGCAGACAGCAGCTGCCACCACATTCCACAACAAACCTCAACGGTGTGGATGTGAGTTTCACATACAGATACAATAAAAAACTTATATCTGAAAGACAAGGAAAGATGATTCGTTAAGCGGGGGCAAGAAGAAATTCCACTTTATTGCTGACTAATGACGAAAACATGTAATTTCCCATAGGGGAATTACACAGGAAAGAAGAAGGTAAATAAGCAGCGAAACACATGAACATGTCTTGGCATGATCACTGCAGTAAGAAGGAATAGGCGCTTGTGAGGTTTGTTTAGTTTTTTCATAATACTTGAGCCGAGCAGACGTGAGTAGAAGAGACTTTTAATTGTTAAAGAAGGAAAAACAGGCAAGGAAGGTTAAAGTTAAAATGCCTTTCAAAATCAATAAAGGCAAGCAAATCAAAAAGAGAAATAAACCAACGGATAGTGTACTGAGGGAAAGGGTCCAGGTCAGCGAGAATGAAAATCAGCGTGAGGAAAGCAGGTATGAGTTGGACTCGAGGGTTCTTTTTGTTTGTTTTTTGTGTGCGGCGACGGCGATTCCGATTTGTGCATTCGGTGGTGGGTATTGGTGTCTGTGTTTTTTTTTTCTTTTTCGTTCAATTGTAAACAACGCTTCTGAGTTCAGATCTTTGTCGAAATGAGATAATGAATTATCATACGAAAGTGCATGCAGGAAAGTATGATGTGTCAGGCGTGTAAAACACAAGATGTTGATGCTCACACAACCGCTAAAGAGCAATCGAAAGATGATTATTGTTCTGATGAGATAGGTACATTTATATAGAAAAGAAGTGGCTATGTGAAACTCGAATGAGGTGAACACGAGCCAAGGAAAATCGAAAAGTGAGAAAGCAGCTAGATATAGAGGGTGGTATAGAGTGAAATTGTTTCTGGTGTAGGGGTAATTAAGTTTAGGTAGGTGGGAAAGGGAGGACAGCGTTCATATGAAACTCGCAAGTAGTAAACGTGAACATATAGAAAGTAGGAAAGTGCAAAACAAATTGCAAGGCAGAAAGATATTTACATGTGAAACTTGGAAGAAGTAAACATGGGTGGAAAGAGGGCAGAGTGATCTTGAACGAAGCATTAGGAGAATTCATTTAGGTAGCAAGGGAAAGGGAAAGGAACAAGGAATGTTCATATGAAACTCGCAGGTAGTAAACATGAGCGGTTGAAAATTCGCAAGTGGAAGAGATAGAGATTTTCTTCTGAACCTAGATTAAAGTAAACATGAAGGAATACAAAAATGTCTCCGAATAAAACCACGAATAATAACAAGTCCAACGGGGGGGGGGGGGGGGAGAGTCTGCATTGAGACTCAAGCAGAAGTAAACAAGAATGAATAATTTAAATTGGAAAGAACAAAAAGCGAGTACGGTGGAATTTAGGAAAACTTTCAAGAAATGCACGTAGGTGGGTAGGAATTCGTTTCTCGGAAGGAAATTAATTGTGGGTGATTGGTGCTCTCAGGTTATCTATTGTTTTTTTTATGATTGTGTATTGATTATTCTTATTATTATTACTTATGTTTAGGATGGTTATAGATAGATAGATTTTTGTAGTGGGTATTCACTTGGTTATACCACTTTTTAACATCAGGGTCATTACAAGTTCTCCAGACACGCAAAAGGGCAAATGATTTCTTCCTAGCATTTATGCATTCTCTATCAAACCATTTTTGTTTAAATGGTGACCTTATATTTGAAATGTTGTTTGATGCAGCACTTCTTATATAACAAGTTATTTGGTTTGCGAGTGTTTCTGTTTCTTCAGGTATCGAATTATTTGCTGAGAGCAAGCTGTCTAATAACCTGTGGTAGGTATTTGTTTTTTCGGATTTCCATTTAAGTTTTGGTAGCAGGGGCAGGTTTTTGTGATATGAGGGTGTTTCACCATCAACTTCAACCACGATTGGCATGTGATCCGAAAAAGTTTTGTATTGTACCTCAAATTTTTTAATTTTCCCAGTCCAGCCGTTGTTAACAGCACAAAAATCAATAACTGAATTGCCTTGCCCTCCGACAAATGTGTAATGCCCTTCTCTATCACCTTCGGTACAGCCGTTTAACACAATAAGATCATACATTTGGAGCAGCTCTAGTACATCTGTTCCATTTTTATTGCAGACTATGTCTTTAGATACCCTATTGGTACAGCATATACTAGGGTTTGTTACAGTTTGCACTATAGTGGTTTGTGAGTTACTTATTCTCGAATTCCAATCTCCAATCAGCATAACGCTTTTGCGTTTGCGACATTGTATTACACAGCCTCTCAAAGTCGTGAGTCCATTTGTTGCAGTTTATATATGATGGAACGATATATGTATTATTATTTTGTGTCACACATTTTACTACGGTAGTTCCTTCAAATTCATCAAAATCGTAAGTTTTTAAATGTGATTTTTTTATCCCGTACAGGCTTCCTCCACTTGCACGCCCCTTTATGTAGGTTTTACTTGCTTCGCTCCAAATTAACTTAAAGCCATCGAAATATTTATTAAAATTACTTAAATTATCACTTGTTAAATGTGTTTCAAATAAAAAGAAAATTTCAAAGTTCTTAACATAGTTAAAAAAATCTACAAATAATAATTTATTACTTAATCCAGATATATTGTAAGATAAAATATTTGCAGAGATAAATTTGTTTGAGCTGACGACGCTTAATTCTCAGTTTTGTATGACACTACTACCTTCCGGACCTTCGGTGTAAAGTGTCATCACTGGTGCATCTGGTTTGGGCCATTCACGCTGACGTCTGTTTGACAACATAGTTTCGTTGACAGCATTAAAATTGAGTTTTCCGTAGATATTCTGTAGTTCGTTTTCTCCGCTTGTGTTATTATATTTAAGTTTGTTATTATTATCTAAATAAAATGTTCTATTACCAATTAATAAATTGTTGTTTTTAATCAATACTGCTTCGCTTGGTTTAATTGTTTTGACGACTTTTCGATACCCGAGTAGAATTCGACGTTTGATTTGTGATTGTTTGCTAAGGTCTCGTTGGATATAGCAGCCTGTGCCTTTTAGCTTCAAGGAATTTTATAACATTTGCATTGCAGTTTCATTGGAACCAGTGCTAAGTTTGAGTTTAATTATTTTCTTGTTTTCACTAAGTTTTAGGGCTTGTGGCATTTGTTGTTGGTCTGCATCAGAGCCTAGCAAAAGTGTGGTTATGTTATGAATCCTTTCTTGGGGGTCAGAGCGGTCGTTTGGAATCGTGAAAATAATATTTTTCCCTCTGATCTCTCTGCTCTGTAGTTCAAGCTCCTCTTCTAGAATGCAACATCGATTTTCAAAATGCTGCACTTTTTCAGATAATTCCTGGTTTTGTTGTCTTAGCGAGTGTACGAGTATCTCATTGCTAAGTTTGTTGAGATCGTCTTTTGTTGCTAGATTGGCCGTCGCTTTGGAGAGTCCTGTATTGAGCGATGCCTCAATAATGGATTTGATTTTATCAAGGTCAGATTGGGAGATCGACATTGTCTGTTGAGATTTATAAACCTTTGATGGTCTGTTGATATTGTTTAGTTTTGAAGCTGCGCATACAACTGTTAATGATGGTTTGAGCTAGTGTTTTACCCCTCAAAATCCAGTAATTTTACCTGGATGTCGCTAGTAATAGTTGTGGGCCTGCATGTAAATTCTCATGATTCATCTGTTTCATTGGTGTTCCCGTAAAAACTTGAGAGCATGTTAGAATCATTTGGTGTTTATCTTCATATGGGAGATTCGAAGCTTCTAGTCGACCTCCTACTCTAATAGGAGTTTTATCCCAGTGTTGCATACATAAATATGCATACCTTTCCCCCTACAAGCATTTCAAACAACCGAATTGTATTTCAGACGATACAATCGTGTTATCTTGCAAATGGACCCGCAGTCCCAAGATCCCATCATTTCTGTATCATATTGTATAACTATATGAGGTTTTCTTTATGTTCAAACCATATATTTCAATCTGGCAATGCTATTTTATTTTACACTCTGTTATATTATACTTGCTATCGCAGTCATGGTTAAAAAGAGATAACTACTGTACTGGAAGCAAGAGACATGACTGGAAGTTGAGGCCGTAGTCCTAGTCGGCAGTTGTGAAATACAGTCCACGAGGAAAAGACCTAGAAAGAAGTAAAGTGGAAGGTGTAAAGTAATAAATGTTGGGTTTTTGTGCCTTGTGCTTTTCCCAAAAAGAACAAAACGTTTCTTGTGTTTTATTTGTGTACAGGCCAGGAAAGTGGTTGGCGAGTGGAAGGGCTTCCGAACATTATGGTCCTTCGAGCCGGATGGGTAACGAGCGTCCTTTGGTGAGAACCTTTAATATTGGTAAAGCAAGACATCGAAATGGCAATTTACGGCTGCCATTTCGAATATAATTGATTAAAGAATGGATAGACAGTGCTGTTTACGCCTGCATTTGTCTGTCTAATTTAATTTTTGGAAAGCAATAGAGACAGTGCAATTTACGACTGCTTTTTTATATCTAATTTGATTTTTGGAAAGCAATAGAGACAACGCAATTTACAAAGTGTTGGTCGGATAAATTTTATAATTTTGAGTCATTGGTTTTGCAGCTTACAACTGCAAATTTGAATATGGAAAGCCAAACGAATATGCAATTTACAACTGCACTAACTAGCGCGCATTTAATTTGTGAAAATAAATTTTATTTGCAATTTACAAACGCAAAATTGTGCAAGTCACCTGAAACCTGAAAGGGTACAGTTAAAAATTCCACAACGGAATCAGTAGGGATGTATGAGATTCGCATCAGCAGACAGCAGCTGCCACCACATTCCACAACAAACCTCAACGGTGTGGATGTGAGTTTCACATACAGATACAATAAAAAACTTATATCTGAAAGACAAGGAAAGATGATTCGTTAAGCGGGGGCAAGAAGAAATTCCACTTTATTGCTGACTAATGACGAAAACATGTAATTTCCCATAGGGGAATTACACAGGAAAGAAGAAGGTAAATAAGCAGCGAAACACATGAACATGTCTTGGCATGATCACTGCAGTAAGAAGGAATAGGCGCTTGTGAGGTTTGTTTAGTTTTTTTCATAATACTTGAACCGAGCAGACGTGAGTAGAAGAGACTTTTAATTGTTAAAGAAGGAAAAACAGGCAAGGAAGGTTAAAGTTAAAATGCCTTTCAAAATCAATAAAGGCAAGCAAATCAAAAAGAGAAATAAACCAACGGATAGTGTACTGAGGGAAAGGGTCCAGGTCAGCGAGAATGAAAATCAGCGTGAGGAAAGCAGGTATGAGTTGGACTCGAGGGTTCTTTTTGTTTGTTTTTTGTGTGCGGCGACGGCGATTCCGATTTGTGCATTCGGTGGTGGGTATTGGTGTCTGTGTTTTTTTTTTCTTTTTCGTTCAATTGTAAACAACGCTTCTGAGTTCAGATCTTTGTCGAAATGAGATAATGAATTATCATACGAAAGTGCATGCAGGAAAGTATGATGTGTCAGGCGTGTAAAACACAAGATGTTGATGCTCACACAACCGCTAAAGAGCAATCGAAAGATGATTATTGTTGGGATGAGATAGGTACATTTATCTACAAAAGAAGTGGCTATGTGAAACTCGAATGAGGTGAACACGAGCCAAGGAAAATCGAAAAGTGAGAAACCAGCTAGATATAGAGGGTGGTATAGAGTGAAATTGTTTCTGGTGTAGGGGTAATTAAGTTTAGGTAGGTGGGAAAGGGAGGACAGCGTTCATATGAAACTCGCAAGTAGTAAACGTGAACATATAGAAAGTAGAAAGTGCAAAACAAATTGCAAGGCAGAAAGATATTTACATGTGAAACTTGGAAGAAGTAAACATGGGTGGAAAGAGGACAGAGTGATCTTGAACGAAGCGTTAGGAGAATTCATTTAGGTAGCAAGGGAAAGGGAAAGGAACAAGGAATGTTCATATGAAACTCGCAGGTAGTAAACATGAGCGGATGAAAATTCGCAAGTGGAAGAGATAGAGATTTTCTTCTGAACCTAGATTAAAGTAAACATGAAGGAATACAAAAATGTCTCCGAATAAAACCACGAAAAATAACAAGTCCAACGGGGGGGGGGGGGGGGGGGGGGAGTCTCCATTGAGACTCAAGCAGAAGTAAACAAGAATGAATAATTTAAATTGGAAAGAACAAAAAGCGAGTACGGTGGAATTTAGGAAAACTTTCAAGAAATGCACGTAGGTGGGTAGGAATTCGTTTCTCGGAAGGAAATTAATTGTGGGTGATTGGTGCTCTCAGGTTATCTATTGTTTTTTTTTTATGATTGTGTATTGATTATTCTTATTATTATTACTTATGTTTAGGATGGTTATAGTTATTATTATTATTAGCGCGCTTAAGTATAATTATCATTATATTTATGAATAGTTATTATTACGACGAGGTTACGTCTTGAGTACCAACAACCTAGGGCCAACGTTGAATGCACTAAGCTAGAGGAACGCCATCAGCCGGGAAGGGGTAGGCAGAATGGGAAAAGTGCTGACGATTTCTTTTTGTCTCCACAATATTTCAGCACGAGGGTCCCTATGCGGAAGGGTATGCGGACATCAGCTGCTTTCATTAACAGAATGCACAACCTGACAAGGGATCAACGCGGTGCGGCTATAAGGTTGGTGTTCCAGACTAGTTGAGTCTGGAATTTAATGTTGGTTGAAGGAGATGCCTTCAACGATTTATGGAAAAATGGGGTATTTCCTTGTGCCGAAATAAAACTCTTTATTACCACGTTATAATAAGCTTTATTTCTTAAGTTGGTCGGCTAAGTTGAACTGGACAAAGTAGAGTGCCGCAAATGTCTCTACGAACCAACCTCGTAATCTCGGTACATAGATTTTCTCATAAACATAATCAATCAGTTGGACTTTTATTTGTTACATACATAATCGTAGCTAGTCGTTTACCCTAAATTGCATGCCATAAATTGCGTTTACATAATCGACTTTTTCTGCATTCGCGGTTGTCTCGAATAATTCCCCTTGTTGACTGTTGTTGGAGCGCGATGGCCATATGTTGATTGGTGTTTATATTTGCTCATATGGTTGTTGCACCTTTTGTAGCCGGTGGTTGGTGAAGGCACGCACTTTTCCTTACGTGGGTGGGTTTGCGTGCGACCGCATCGGCCTACTCGATGATCTTCATGTTGTGAATTTCATTCTTCGGTTTTTTGACAGTTCGGGTTAAATCGTTGCGTGAGTTGTGTCTCTAGTTTGTAATTCTTCGGCGGTTTTTATATTTCCAGTGTTATTTGGTGGTTTTTTCTCATGCTGGAAGAGTCCTGGTGAGCTGTCCTTTGAGGCTAGTTTTAGGAAATGTGGAACTCGTGTTTGAGTTGCTTAAACGTCTTACATTCCAATGACTAACCCAAATGCACGTTTATTTCATTCAACCCTTAATGCCAGTGCCGCGTGCGCGACCCTTTTCGGTTCCTTTTGTTGGGAAGCAACATGCTCCCGCCTCGGAGTCTGCTGTGCCGCACCGGAGTCAGCTGTGCCTTAGTTGGATTGTGGAGCCCCGAAGACTTCATGTGTATATTTGTTGTTGTTGTGTGCTTTTTTCATCCTTTATCCTCATCGGTTGCATTGAGGTTAGGTACGAATGCATGTGCCGAATATAAAAAAGAAAACAAGAATTAGTGTTTTGTTTTATCATAATAGGTGGTTAACAAGAATAGTATGAATCTATCTAGGTGTGAGATTTAACCTTATTTATTGGGTAAGTTGACTTTTAGTACAAACGTATTTTTTATTATTTTTTATTTAAGTTATTTTTTTTATTCAGTTCATGGATTTTTGTTCAGAATTCAGTGTTTGTTCGATTTATTAGAGTTACGGGTTCAGTGGTTTAGTGGGATTCATGTTCGTTGTTTATATTGCATTTAGGTTTATATTGTTGTGTTTATAGTTCATGTTCAGTTCGATACGATCGCGGTTGATATCGGCAAGGGCGATAATTTCACGATTGGGCGTTTAAGAGTTGTTTTTTCCGTTTTCATTGTCACGACGCGCGTAAGACCATCCGATCCAGGGTGTAGCTCAGTGACTCGGGCAAGTGGCCACGAGGAAGGTGGGAGATTGTCTTCCTTGACCAAGACCATGTCACCTATTTTAATGCTTGGCTGCATTTCCAACCATTTCGGTCGTTGTTGAAGCATGTGGAGATAAGTGGAACTCCACTGTTTCCAAAAGTCCTGCGTTAGCCGTTGCATAAACCTCCATCTGTCCAGGCTGCTAACGTTGTGTTCCTTCAGATTCCTTTCTGGGAGTGCGCGCAGTGGTGCCCCAATCATTAAGTGTCCGGGAGTTAGCACGCTTAAATCGTCAGGATCTGAAGTCATCGGACACAATGGACGGGAATTGAGGCATGCTTTAATCTGACACAGCACCGTTGAATATTCCTCAAACGTTAGTTTGGCTGTGCCGATGGTTCGTTTTAAATGATGTTTTATTCCCTTGACGCCTGCCTCCCATAGCCCACCGAAGTGTGGCGACGATGGGGGGTTGAAGTGCCATGTTGAACCTTGTGAGGATAGCTGTTACGGGGTCCTGGTTCCTGGGCGATACCTATCCATTGTACCTAAAACAAAAACAAAATTACTACCTCAATAAAGGACCACTATTTCCAAAACAAAACCACTTACCTCTGAGGTAAACTCAAGGTCTTTGCACCCTTGCATTCGAGTTCGTTGCACCATTCTAAAACAAACAAAAGATATGAAAATAAAATAATGACAAACAAAAATAAATGCAAATTACAATAACAACACGCACATACAAATATAACAATGTGCTACTCAATTGTACCTGTCTTTACCCGACCCAAAAAAAGAAAATATATTTCGATTTGGAAATTCCATGTACAAATGATAGACATGGTTTATTATAGACGAGCACAAGTATCTATGCACTTACTTGTAGATTGAAGTCATTTCACCGAAGATTCCGTGGAATTTTTTTTTAATGACGATCCACCACCAGCACGTGAAGGGTTGGCTCCGTTGAATGTGATTCACATTCCCCTTAGAAATGAACTATCTCCATCGGTGATACAGCATCGTAAAACTGATAAACAAAAAGACATTAGATGACTGTACACAATAAATAATAGACTATAAAACAAACTATATTTACCTGACGACTAAATTCAGCAATCCCCAATGACGCGAATGAAAACAAAACTTTAATGACATTTAATTAAAACAAGACTGCACTCACTCGATGCACAAGTTACACCTGCTTGCCCGTTCGCACCTCGCAGATAATGTTAAAGGTTATCGATTACGCGGACAATGGGATGTTGCAATAATAGGTATGATAAGGTAGGGTTAAGTTTAAGTACGAGTAGTTACATATTTTTAAAATATGTATATACGAACTGTGATAAGATTTTAAATCAATTAGGATTAGGAAAGTGCAATATAGATTAAGGTTACGTATGATGTGTTTTAGTGATAAGAATAAGTAGCTTGTGTTATGCCATTGTATATAAACTCTATAGTACTATCGTCAACACGAATTTGAAATCGACGACTTCGAGCGAGTCAGCAACAAAGATGGTGGCATTTGAAGGTTTGTGTCTAAAATTTTGCTGTGTCTCTTTATTGAATCATTCTGATATTATGTTAGTATCTATTTTTCGTTGTAAGAAGGAGTATAGGCATTTTTGTTGTTTCGCAGAACAGGTAGCATGTAGGATTTCCAAGTAAGTTAATTTGTATGGATAATAGATCTCGCATTATCGATTCTCTGGTCATGCCATATGATTTTCATTTGTATGGAAATGTAAGTATGTATTTATTTTTCTGTGTAATTGATGATTTGCAATGTTGCCTTCGCTTAGGCAAGTAGTATGTTTGATGAGAGGGAGATGATGGAAATATAATAAATCTGACTTCTTCGTCTGCGAGTAGAAATGATGGAATAGGCGATTCGTTTGAAAGGAAAAATTAAATAAAATTTGATTTGGGTATTTTTCATCAAATGAGATATTATGAGTTTGTCGCATTTTAGACTCTCACTCTTTCGGCTATATCTTCTCGGAAAATGTACCGATTTCTATCATTTTTTTTGTAATTGATTTAGAAATATTCAATATAATTTATAAAGCAATGACATAATTTATTTTTTGTCAGTATTGTGCCATGCCGCACCACCAAGAAGTGCCAATAGGTACCTATACGATGAATATTTATATGGATAATAAGAATTTTCGAAAATCGAAAAGTGAGAAAGCAGCTAGATATAGAGGGTGGTATAGAGTGAAATTGTTTCTGGTGTAGGGGTAATTAAGTTTAGGTAGGTGGGAAAGGGAGGACAGCGTTCGTATGAAACTCGCAAGTAGTAAACGTGAACATATAGAAAGTAGAAAGTGCAAAACAAATTGCAAGGCAGAAAGATATTTACATGTGAAACTTGGAAGAAGTAAACATGGGTGGAAAGAGGACAGAGTGATCTTGAACGAAGCGTTAGGAGAATTCATTTAGGTAGCAAGGGAAAGGGAAAGGAACAAGGAATGTTCATATGAAACTCGCAGGTAGTAAACATGAGCGGATGAAAATTCGCAAGTGGAAGAGATAGAGATTTTCTTCTGAACCTAGATTAAAGTAAACATGAAGGAATACAAAAATGTCTCCGAATAAAACCACGAAAAATAACAAGTCCAACGGGGGGGGGGGGGGGGAGAGTCTCCATTGAGACTCAAGCAGAAGTAAACAAGAATGAATAATTTAAATTGGAAAGAACAAAAAGCGAGTACGGTGGAATTTAGGAAAACTTTCAAGAAATGTACGTAGGTGGGTAGGAATTCGTTTCTCGGAAGGAAATTAATTGTGGGTGATTGGTGCTCTCAGGTTATCTATTGTTTTTTTTTTATGATTGTGTATTGATTATTCTTATTATTATTACTTATGTTTAGGATGGTTATAGTTATTATTATTATTAGCGCGCTTAAGTATAATTATCATTATATTTATGAATAGTTATTATTACGACGAGGTTACGTCTTGAGTACCAACAACCTAGGGCCAACGTTGAATGCACTAAGCTAGAGGAACGCCATCAGCCGGGAAGGGGTAGGCAGAATGGGAAAAGTGCTGACGATTTCTTTTTGTCTCCACAATATTTCAGCACGAGGGTCCCTATGCGGAAGGGTATGCGGACATCAGCTGCTTTCATTAACAGAATGCACAACCTGACAAGGGATCAACGCGGTGCGGCTATAAGGTTGGTGTTCCAGACTAGTTGAGTCTGGAATTTAATGTTGGTTGAAGGAGATGCCTTCAACGATTTATGGAAAAATGGGGTACTTCCTTGTGCGGAAATAAAACTCTTTATTACCACGTTATAATAAGCTTTATTTCTTAAGTTGGTCGGCTAAGTTGAACTGGACAAAGTAGAGTGCCGCAAATGTCTCTACGAACCAACCTCGTAATCTCGGTACATAGATTTTCTCATAAACATAATCAATCAGTTGGACTTTTATTTGTTACATACATAATCGTAGCTAGTCGTTTACCCTAAATTGCATGCCGTAAATTGCGTTTACATAATCGACTTTTTCTGCATTCGCGGTTGTCTCGAATAATTCCCCTTGTTGACTGTTGTTGGAGCGCGATGGCCATATGTTGATTGGTGTTTATATTTGCTCATATGGTTGTTGCACCTTTTGTAGCCGGTGGTTGGTGAAGGCACGCACTTTTCCTTACGTGGGTGGGTTTGCGTGCGACCGCATCGGCCTACTCGATGATCTTCATGTTGTGAATTTCATTCTTCGGTTTTTTGACAGTTCGGGTTAAATCGTTGCGTGAGTTGTGTCTCTAGTTTGTAATTCTTCGGCGGTTTTTATATTTCCAGTGTTATTTTGTGGTTTTTTCTCATGCTGGAAGAGTCCTGGTGAGCTGTCCTTTGAGGCTAGTTTTAGGAAATGTGGAACTCGTGTTTGAGTTGCTTAAACGTCTTACATTCCAATGACTAACCCAAATGCACGTTTATTTCATTCAACCCTTAATGCCAGTGCCGCGTGCGCGACCCTTTTCGGTTCCTTTTGTTGGGAAGCAACATGCTCCCGCCTCGGAGTCTGCTGTGCCGCACCGGAGTCAGCTGTGCCTTAGTTGGATTGTGGAGCCCCGAAGACTTCATGTGTATATTTGTTGTTGTTGTGTGCTTTTTTCATCCTTTATCCTCATCGGTTGCATTGAGGTTAGGTACGAATGCATGTGCCGAATATAAAAAAGAAAACAAGAATTAGTGTTTTGTTTTATCATAATAGGTGGTTAACAAGAATAGTATGAATCTATCTAGGTGTGAGATTTAACCTTATTTATTGGGTAAGTTGACTTTTAGTACAAACGTATTTTTTATTATTTTTTATTTAGGTTATTTTTTTTATTCGGTTCATGGATTTTTGTTCAGAATTCAGTGTTTGTTCGATTTATTAGAGTTACGGGTTCAGTGGTTTAGTGGGATTCATGTTCGTTGTTTATATTGCATTTAGGTTTATATTGTTGTGTTTATAGTTCATGTTCAGTTCGATACGATCGCGGTTGATATCGGCAAGGGCGATAATTTCACGATTGGGCGTTTAAGAGTTGTTTTTTCCGTTTTTATTGTCACGACGCGCGTAAGACCATCCGATCCAGGGTGTAGCTCAGTGACTCGGGCAAGTGGCCACGAGGAAGGTGGGAGATTGTCTTCCTTGACCAAGACCATGTCACCTATTTTAATGCTTGGCTGCATTTCCAACCATTTCGGTCGTTGTTGAAGCATGTGGAGATAAGTGGAACTCCACTGTTTCCAAAAGTCCTGCGTTAGCCGTTGCATAAACCTCCATCTGTCCAGGCTGCTAACGTTGTGTTCCTTCAGATTCCTTTCTGGGAGTGCGCGCAGTGGTGCCCCAATCATTAAGTGTCCGGGAGTTAGCACGCTTAAATCGTCAGGATATGAAGTCATCGGACACAATGGACGGGAATTGAGGCATGCTTCAATCTGACACAGCACCGTTGAATATTCCTCAAACGTTAGTTTGGCTGTGCCGATGGTTCGTTTTAAATGATGTTTTATTCCCTTGACGCCTGCCTCCCATAGCCCACCGAAGTGTGGCGACGATGGGGGGTTGAAGTGCCATGTTGAACCTTGTGAGGATAGCTGTTACGGGGTCCTGGTTCCTGGGCGATACCTATCCATTGTACCTAAAACAAAAACAAAATTACTACCTCAATAAAGGACCACTATTTCCAAAACAAAACCACTTACCTCTGAGGTAAACTCAAGGTCTTTGCACCCTTGCATTCGAGTTCGTTGCACCATTCTAAAACAAACAAAAGATATGAAAATAAAATAATGACAAACAAAAATAAATGCAAATTACAATAACAACACGCACATACAAATATAACAATGTGCTACTCAATTGTACCTGTCTTTACCCGACCCAAAAAAAGAAAATATATTTCGATTTGGAAATTCCATGTACAAATGATAGACATGGTTTATTATAGACGAGCACAAGTATCTATGCACTTACTTGTAGATTGAAGTCATTTCACCGAAGATTCCGTGGAATTTTTTTTAATGACGATCCACCACCAGCACGTGAAGGGTTGGCTCCGTTGAATGTGATTCACATTCCCCTTAGAAATGAACTATCTCCATCGGTGATACAGCATCGTAAAACTGATAAACAAAAAGACATTAGATGACTGTACACAATAAATAATAGACTATAAAACAAACTATATTTACCTGACGACTAAATTCAGCAATCCCCAATGACGCGAATGAAAACAAAACTTTAATGACATTTAATTAAAACAAGACTGCACTCACTCGATGCACAAGTTACACCTGCTTGCCCGTTCGCACCTCGCAGATAATGTTAAAGGTTATCGATTACGCGGACAATGGGATGTTGCAATAATAGGTATGATAAGGTAGGGTTAAGTTTAAGTACGAGTAGTTACATATTTTTAAAATATGTATATACGAACTGTGATAAGATTTTAAATCAATTAGGATTAGGAAAGTGCAATATAGATTAAGGTTACGTATGATGTGTTTTAGTGATAAGAATAAGTAGCTTGTGTTATGCCATTGTATATAAACTCTATAGTACTATCATCAACACGAATTTGAAATCGACGACTTCGAGCGAGTCAGCAACAAAGATGGTGGCATTTGAAGGTTTGTGTCTAAAATTTTGCTGTGTCTCTTTATTGAATCATTCTGATATTATGTTAGTATCTATTTTTCGTTGTAAGAAGGAGTATAGGCATTTTTGTTGTTTCGCAGAACAGGTAGCATGTAGGATTTCCAAGTAAGTTAATTTGTATGGATAATAGATCTCGCATTATCGATTCTCTGGTCATGCCATATGATTTTCATTTGTATGGAAATGTAAGTATGTATTTATTTTTCTGTGTAATTGATGATTTGCAATGTTGCCTTCGCTTAGGCAAGTAGTATGTTTGATGAGAGGGAGATGATGGAAATATAATAAATCTGACTTCTTCGTCTGCGAGTAGAAATGATGGAATAGGCGATTCGTTTGAAAGGAAAAATTAAATAAAATTTGATTTGGGTATTTTTCATCAAATGAGATATTATGAGTTTGTCGCATTTTAGACTCTCACTCTTTCGGCTATATCTTCTCGGAAAATGTACCGATTTCTATCATTTTTTTTGTAATTGATTTAGAAATATTCAATATAATTTATAAAGCAATGACATAATTTATTTTTTGTCAGTATTGTGCCATGCCGCACCACCAAGAAGTGCCAATAGGTACCTATACGATGAATATTTATATGGATAATAAGAATTTTCGAAAATCGAAAAGTGAGAAAGCAGCTAGATATAGAGGGTGGTATAGAGTGAAATTGTTTCTGGTGTAGGGGTAATTAAGTTTAGGTAGGTGGGAAAGGGAGGACAGCGTTCATATGAAACTCGCAAGTAGTAAACGTGAACATATAGAAAGTAGAAAGTGCAAAACAAATTGCAAGGCAGAAAGATATTTACATGTGAAACTTGGAAGAAGTAAACATGGGTGGAAAGAGGACAGAGTGATCTTGAACGAAGCGTTAGGAGAATTCATTTAGGTAGCAAGGGAAAGGGAAAGGAACAAGGAATGTTCATATGAAACTCGCAGGTAGTAAACATGAGCGGATGAAAATTCGCAAGTGGAAGAGATAGAGATTTTCTTCTGAACCTAGATTAAAGTAAACATGAAGGAATACAAAAATGTCTCCGAATAAAACCACGAAAAATAACAAGTCCAACGGGGGGGGGGGGGGGGGGGGGAGTCTCCATTGAGACTCAAGCAGAAGTAAACAAGAATGAATAATTTAAATTGGAAAGAACAAAAAGCGAGTACGGTGGAATTTAGGAAAACTTTCAAGAAATGCACGTAGGTGGGTAGGAATTCGTTTCTCGGAAGGAAATTAATTGTGGGTGATTGGTGCTCTCAGGTTATCTATTGTTTTTTTTTTATGATTGTGTATTGATTATTCTTATTATTATTACTTATGTTTAGGATGGTTATAGTTATTATTATTATTAGCGCGCTTAAGTATAATTATCATTATATTTATGAATAGTTATTATTACGACGAGGTTACGTCTTGAGTACCAACAACCTAGGGCCAACGTTGAATGCACTAAGCTAGAGGAACGCCATCAGCCGGGAAGGGGTAGGCAGAATGGGAAAAGTGCTGACGATTTCTTTTTGTCTCCACAATATTTCAGCACGAGGGTCCCTATGCGGAAGGGTATGCGGACATCAGCTGCTTTCATTAACAGAATGCACAACCTGACAAGGGATCAACGCGGTGCGGCTATAAGGTTGGTGTTCCAGACTAGTTGAATCTGGAATTTAATGTTGGTTGAAGGAGATGCCTTCAACGATTTATGGAAAAATGGGGTATTTCCTTGTGCCGAAATAAAACTCTTTATTACCACGTTATAATAAGCTTTATTTCTTAAGTTGGTCGGCTAAGTTGAACTGGACAAAGTAGAGTGCCGCAAATGTCTCTACGAACCAACCTCGTAATCTCGGTACATAGATTTTCTCATAAACATAATCAATCAGTTGGACTTTTATTTGTTACATACATAATCGTAGCTAGTCGTTTACCCTAAATTGCATGCCATAAATTGCGTTTACATAATCGACTTTTTCTGCATTCGCGGTTGTCTCGAATAATTCCCCTTGTTGACTGTTGTTGGAGCGCGATGGCCATATGTTGATTGGTGTTTATATTTGCTCATATGGTTGTTGCACCTTTTGTAGCCGGTGGTTGGTGAAGGCACGCACTTTTCCTTACGTGGGTGGGTTTGCGTGCGACCGCATCGGCCTACTCGATGATCTTCATGTTGTGAATTTCATTCTTCGGTTTTTTGACAGTTCGGGTTAAATCGTTGCGTGAGTTGTGTCTCTAGTTTGTAATTCTTCGGCGGTTTTTATATTTCCAGTGTTATTTTGTGGTTTTTTCTCATGCTGGGTGAGCTGTCCTTTGAGGCTAGTTTTAGGAAATGTGGAACTCGTGTTTGAGTTGCTTAAACGTCTTACATTCCAATGACTAACCCAAATGCACGTTTATTTCATTCAACCCTTAATGCCAGTGCCGCGTGCGCGACCCTTTTCGGTTCCTTTTGTTGGGAAGCAACATGCTCCCGCCTCGGAGTCTGCTGTGCCGCACCGGAGTCAGCTGTGCCTTAGTTGGATTGTGGAGCCCCGAAGACTTCATGTGTATATTTGTTGTTGTTGTGTGCTTTTTTCATCCTTTATCCTCATCGGTTGCATTGAGGTTAGGTACGAATGCATGTGCCGAATATAAAAAAGAAAACAAGAATTAGTGTTTTGTTTTATCATAATAGGTGGTTAACAAGAATAGTATGAATCTATCTAGGTGTGAGATTTAACCTTATTTATTGGGTAAGTTGACTTTTAGTACAAACGTATTTTTTATTATTTTTTATTTAAGTTATTTTTTTTATTCAGTTCATGGATTTTTGTTCAGAATTCAGTGTTTGTTCGATTTATTAGAGTTACGGGTTCAGTGGTTTAGTGGGATTCATGTTCGTTGTTTATATTGCATTTAGGTTTATATTGTTGTGTTTATAGTTCATGTTCAGTTCGATACGATCGCGGTTGATATCGGCAAGGGCGATAATTTCACGATTGGGCGTTTAAGAGTTGTTTTTTCCGTTTTTATTGTCACGACGCGCGTAAGACCATCCGATCCAGGGTGTAGCTCAGTGACTCGGGCAAGTGGCCACGAGGAAGGTGGGAGATTGTCTTCCTTGACCAAGACCATGTCACCTATTTTAATGCTTGGCTGCATTTCCAACCATTTCGGTCGTTGTTGAAGCATGTGGAGATAAGTGGAACTCCACTGTTTCCAAAAGTCCTGCGTTAGCCGTTGCATAAACCTCCATCTGTCCAGGCTGCTAACGTTGTGTTCCTTCAGATTCCTTTCTGGGAGTGCGCGCAGTGGTGCCCCAATCATTAAGTGTCCGGGAGTTAGCACGCTTAAATCGTCAGGATCTGAAGTCATCGGACACAATGGACGGGAATTGAGGCATGCTTTAATCTGACACAGCACCGTTGAATATTCCTCAAACGTTAGTTTGGCTGTGCCGATGGTTCGTTTTAAATGATGTTTTATTCCCTTGACGCCTGCCTCCCATAGCCCACCGAAGTGTGGCGACGATGGGGGGTTGAAGTGCCATGTTGAACCTTGTGAGGATAGCTGTTACGGGGTCCTGGTTCCTGGGCGATACCTATCCATTGTACCTAAAACAAAAACAAAATTACTACCTCAATAAAGGACCACTATTTCCAAAACAAAACCACTTACCTCTGAGGTAAACTCAAGGTCTTTGCACCCTTGCATTCGAGTTCGTTGCACCATTCTAAAACAAACAAAAGATATGAAAATAAAATAATGACAAACAAAAATAAATGCAAATTACAATAACAACACGCACATACAAATATAACAATGTGCTACTCAATTGTACCTGTCTTTACCCGACCCAAAAAAAGAAAATATATTTCGATTTGGAAATTCCATGTACAAATGATAGACATGGTTTATTATAGACGAGCACAAGTATCTATGCACTTACTTGTAGATTGAAGTCATTTCACCGAAGATTCCGTGGAATTTTTTTTTAATGACGATCCACCACCAGCACGTGAAGGGTTGGCTCCGTTGAATGTGATTCACATTCCCCTTAGAAATGAACTATCTCCATCGGTGATACAGCATCGTAAAACTGATAAACAAAAAGACATTAGATGACTGTACACAATAAATAATAGACTATAAAACAAACTATATTTACCTGACGACTAAATTCAGCAATCCCCAATGACGCGAATGAAAACAAAACTTTAATGACATTTAATTAAAACAAGACTGCACTCACTCGATGCACAAGTTACACCTGCTTGCCCGTTCGCACCTCGCAGATAATGTTAAAGGTTATCGATTACGCGGACAATGGGATGTTGCAATAATAGGTATGATAAGGTAGGGTTAAGTTTAAGTACGAGTAGTTACATATTTTTAAAATATGTATATACGAACTGTGATAAGATTTTAAATCAATTAGGATTAGGAAAGTGCAATATAGATTAAGGTTACGTATGATGTGTTTTAGTGATAAGAATAAGTAGCTTGTGTTATGCCATTGTATATAAACTCTATAGTACTATCGTCAACACGAATTTGAAATCGACGACTTCGAGCGAGTCAGCAACAAAGATGGTGGCATTTGAAGGTTTGTGTCTAAAATTTTGCTGTGTCTCTTTATTGAATCATTCTGATATTATGTTAGTATCTATTTTTCGTTGTAAGAAGGAGTATAGGCATTTTTGTTGTTTCGCAGAACAGGTAGCATGTAGGATTTCCAAGTAAGTTAATTTGTATGGATAATAGATCTCGCATTATCGATTCTCTGGTCATGCCATATGATTTTCATTTGTATGGAAATGTAAGTATGTATTTATTTTTCTGTGTAATTGATGATTTGCAATGTTGCCTTCGCTTAGGCAAGTAGTATGTTTGATGAGAGGGAGATGATGGAAATATAATAAATCTGACTTCTTCGTCTGCGAGTAGAAATGATGGAATAGGCGATTCGTTTGAAAGGAAAAATTAAATAAAATTTGATTTGGGTATTTTTCATCAAATGAGATATTATGAGTTTGTCGCATTTTAGACTCTCACTCTTTCGGCTATATCTTCTCGGAAAATGTACCGATTTCTATCATTTTTTTTGTAATTGATTTAGAAATATTCAATATAATTTATAAAGCAATGACATAATTTATTTTTTGTCAGTATTGTGCCATGCCGCACCACCAAGAAGTGCCAATAGGTACCTATACGATGAATATTTATATGGATAATAAGAATTTTCGAAAATCGAAAAGTGAGAAAGCAGCTAGATATAGAGGGTGGTATAGAGTGAAATTGTTTCTGGTGTAGGGGTAATTAAGTTTAGGTAGGTGGGAAAGGGAGGACAGCGTTCATATGAAACTCGCAAGTAGTAAACGTGAACATATAGAAAGTAGAAAGTGCAAAACAAATTGCAAGGCAGAAAGATATTTACATGTGAAACTTGGAAGAAGTAAACATGGGTGGAAAGAGGACAGAGTGATCTTGAACGAAGCGTTAGGAGAATTCATTTAGGTAGCAAGGGAAAGGGAAAGGAACAAGGAATGTTCATATGAAACTCGCAGGTAGTAAACATGAGCGGATGAAAATTCGCAAGTGGAAGAGATAGAGATTTTCTTCTGAACCTAGATTAAAGTAAACATGAAGGAATACAAAAATGTCTCCGAATAAAACCACGAAAAATAACAAGTCCAACGGGGGGGGGGGGGGGGGGAGAGTCTCCATTGAGACTCAAGCAGAAGTAAACAAGAATGAATAATTTAAATTGGAAAGAACAAAAAGCGAGTACGGTGGAATTTAGGAAAACTTTCAAGAAATGTACGTAGGTGGGTAGGAATTCGTTTCTCGGAAGGAAATTAATTGTGGGTGATTGGTGCTCTCAGGTTATCTATTGTTTTTTTTTTATGATTGTGTATTGATTATTCTTATTATTATTACTTATGTTTAGGATGGTTATAGTTATTATTATTATTAGCGCGCTTAAGTATAATTATCATTATATTTATGAATAGTTATTATTACGACGAGGTTACGTCTTGAGTACCAACAACCTAGGGCCAACGTTGAATGCACTAAGCTAGAGGAACGCCATCAGCCGGGAAGGGGTAGGCAGAATGGGAAAAGTGCTGACGATTTCTTTTTGTCTCCACAATATTTCAGCACGAGGGTCCCTATGCGGAAGGGTATGCGGACATCAGCTGCTTTCATTAACAGAATGTACAACCTGACAAGGGATCAACGCGGTGCGGCTATAAGGTTGGTGTTCCAGACTAGTTGAGTCTGGAATTTAATGTTGGTTGAAGGAGATGCCTTCAACGATTTATGGAAAAATGGGGTATTTCCTTGTGCGGAAATAAAACTCTTTATTACCACGTTATAATAAGCTTTATTTCTTAAGTTGGTCGGCTAAGTTGAACTGGACAAAGTAGAGTGCCGCAAATGTCTCTACGAACCAACCTCGTAATCTCGGTACATAGATTTTCTCATAAACATAATCAATCAGTTGGACTTTTATTTGTTACATACATAATCGTAGCTAGTCGTTTACCCTAAATTGCATGCCGTAAATTGCGTTTACATAATCGACTTTTTCTGCATTCGCGGTTGTCTCGAATAATTCCCCTTGTTGACTGTTGTTGGAGCGCGATGGCCATATGTTGATTGGTGTTTATATTTGCTCATATGGTTGTTGCACCTTTTGTAGCCGGTGGTTGGTGAAGGCACGCACTTTTCCTTACGTGGGTGGGTTTGCGTGCGACCGCATCGGCCTACTCGATGATCTTCATGTTGTGAATTTCATTCTTCGGTTTTTTGACAGTTCGGGTTAAATCGTTGCGTGAGTTGTGTCTCTAGTTTGTAATTCTTCGGCGGTTTTTATATTTCCAGTGTTATTTTGTGGTTTTTTCTCATGCTGGAAGAGTCCTGGTGAGCTGTCCTTTGAGGCTAGTTTTAGGAAATGTGGAACTCGTGTTTGAGTTGCTTAAACGTCTTACATTCCAATGACTAACCCAAATGCACGTTTATTTCATTCAACCCTTAATGCCAGTGCCGCGTGCGCGACCCTTTTCGGTTCCTTTTGTTGGGAAGCAACATGCTCCCGCCTCGGAGTCTGCTGTGCCGCACCGGAGTCAGCTGTGCCTTAGTTGGATTGTGGAGCCCCGAAGACTTCATGTGTATATTTGTTGTTGTTGTGTGCTTTTTTCATCCTTTATCCTCATCGGTTGCATTGAGGTTAGGTACGAATGCATGTGCCGAATATAAAAAAGAAAACAAGAATTAGTGTTTTGTTTTATCATAATAGGTGGTTAACAAGAATAGTATGAATCTATCTAGGTGTGAGATTTAACCTTATTTATTGGGTAAGTTGACTTTTAGTACAAACGTATTTTTTATTATTTTTTATTTAGGTTATTTTTTTTATTCGGTTCATGGATTTTTGTTCAGAATTCAGTGTTTGTTCGATTTATTAGAGTTACGGGTTCAGTGGTTTAGTGGGATTCATGTTCGTTGTTTATATTGCATTTAGGTTTATATTGTTGTGTTTATAGTTCATGTTCAGTTCGATACGATCGCGGTTGATATCGGCATGGGCGATAATTTCACGATTGGGCGTTTAAGAGTTGTTTTTTCCGTTTTTATTGTCACGACGCGCGTAAGACCATCCGATCCAGGGTGTAGCTCAGTGACTCGGGCAAGTGGCCACGAGGAAGGTGGGAGATTGTCTTCCTTGACCAAGACCATGTCACCTATTTTAATGCTTGGCTGCATTTCCAACCATTTCGGTCGTTGTTGAAGCATGTGGAGATAAGTGGAACTCCACTGTTTCCAAAAGTCCTGCGTTAGCCGTTGCATAAACCTCCATCTGTCCAGGCTGCTAACGTTGTGTTCCTTCAGATTCCTTTCTGGGAGTGCGCGCAGTGGTGCCCCAATCATTAAGTGTCCGGGAGTTAGCACGCTTAAATCGTCAGGATCTGAAGTCATCGGACACAATGGACGGGAATTGAGGCATGCTTCAATCTGACACAGCACCGTTGAATATTCCTCAAACGTTAGTTTGGCTGTGCCGATGGTTCGTTTTAAATGATGTTTTATTCCCTTGACGCCTGCCTCCCATAGCCCACCGAAGTGTGGCGACGATGGGGGGTTGAAGTGCCATGTTGAACCTTGTGAGGATAGCTGTTACGGGGTCCTGGTTCCTGGGCGATACCTATCCATTGTACCTAAAACAAAAACAAAATTACTACCTCAATAAAGGACCACTATTTCCAAAACAAAACCACTTACCTCTGAGGTAAACTCAAGGTCTTTGCACCCTTGCATTCGAGTTCGTTGCACCATTCTAAAACAAACAAAAGATATGAAAATAAAATAATGACAAACAAAAATAAATGCAAATTACAATAACAACACGCACATACAAATATAACAATGTGCTACTCAATTGTACCTGTCTTTACCCGACCCAAAAAAAGAAAATATATTTCGATTTGGAAATTCCATGTACAAATGATAGACATGGTTTATTATAGACGAGCACAAGTATCTATGCACTTACTTGTAGATTGAAGTCATTTCACCGAAGATTCCGTGGAATTTTTTTTAATGACGATCCACCACCAGCACGTGAAGGGTTGGCTCCGTTGAATGTGATTCACATTCCCCTTAGAAATGAACTATCTCCATCGGTGATACAGCATCGTAAAACTGATAAACAAAAAGACATTAGATGACTGTACACAATAAATAATAGACTATAAAACAAACTATATTTACCTGACGACTAAATTCAGCAATCCCCAATGACGCGAATGAAAACAAAACTTTAATGACATTTAATTAAAACAAGACTGCACTCACTCGATGCACAAGTTACACCTGCTTGCCCGTTCGCACCTCGCAGATAATGTTAAAGGTTATCGATTACGCGGACAATGGGATGTTGCAATAATAGGTATGATAAGGTAGGGTTAAGTTTAAGTACGAGTAGTTACATATTTTTAAAATATGTATATACGAACTGTGATAAGATTTTAAATCAATTAGGATTAGGAAAGTGCAATATAGATTAAGGTTACGTATGATGTGTTTTAGTGATAAGAATAAGTAGCTTGTGTTATGCCATTGTATATAAACTCTATAGTACTATCATCAACACGAATTTGAAATCGACGACTTCGAGCGAGTCAGCAACAAAGATGGTGGCATTTGAAGGTTTGTGTCTAAAATTTTGCTGTGTCTCTTTATTGAATCATTCTGATATTATGTTAGTATCTATTTTTCGTTGTAAGAAGGAGTATAGGCATTTTTGTTGTTTCGCAGAACAGGTAGCATGTAGGATTTCCAAGTAAGTTAATTTGTATGGATAATAGATCTCGCATTATCGATTCTCTGGTCATGCCATATGATTTTCATTTGTATGGAAATGTAAGTATGTATTTATTTTTCTGTGTAATTGATGATTTGCAATGTTGCCTTCGCTTAGGCAAGTAGTATGTTTGATGAGAGGGAGATGATGGAAATATAATAAATCTGACTTCTTCGTCTGCGAGTAGAAATGATGGAATAGGCGATTCGTTTGAAAGGAAAAATTAAATAAAATTTGATTTGGGTATTTTTCATCAAATGAGATATTATGAGTTTGTCGCATTTTAGACTCTCACTCTTTCGGCTATATCTTCTCGGAAAATGTACCGATTTCTATCATTTTTTTTGTAATTGATTTAGAAATATTCAATATAATTTATAAAGCAATGACATAATTTATTTTTTGTCAGTATTGTGCCATGCCGCACCACCAAGAAGTGCCAATAGGTACCTATACGATGAATATTTATATGGATAATAAGAATTTTCGAAAATCGAAAAGTGAGAAAGCAGCTAGATATAGAGGGTGGTATAGAGTGAAATTGTTTCTGGTGTAGGGGTAATTAAGTTTAGGTAGGTGGGAAAGGGAGGACAGCGTTCATATGAAACTCGCAAGTAGTAAACGTGAACATATAGAAAGTAGAAAGTGCAAAACAAATTGCAAGGCAGAAAGATATTTACATGTGAAACTTGGAAGAAGTAAACATGGGTGGAAAGAGGACAGAGTGATCTTGAACGAAGCGTTAGGAGAATTCATTTAGGTAGCAAGGGAAAGGGAAAGGAACAAGGAATGTTCATATGAAACTCGCAGGTAGTAAACATGAGCGGATGAAAATTCGCAAGTGGAAGAGATAGAGATTTTCTTCTGAACCTAGATTAAAGTAAACATGAAGGAATACAAAAATGTCTCCGAATAAAACCACGAAAAATAACAAGTCCAACGGGGGGGGGGGGGGGGGGAGTCTCCATTGAGACTCAAGCAGAAGTAAACAAGAATGAATAATTTAAATTGGAAAGAACAAAAAGCGAGTACGGTGGAATTTAGGAAAACTTTCAAGAAATGCACGTAGGTGGGTAGGAATTCGTTTCTCGGAAGGAAATTAATTGTGGGTGATTGGTGCTCTCAGGTTATCTATTGTTTTTTTTTTATGATTGTGTATTGATTATTCTTATTATTATTACTTATGTTTAGGATGGTTATAGTTATTATTATTATTAGCGCGCTTAAGTATAATTATCATTATATTTATGAATAGTTATTATTACGACGAGGTTACGTCTTGAGTACCAACAACCTAGGGCCAACGTTGAATGCACTAAGCTAGAGGAACGCCATCAGCCGGGAAGGGGTAGGCAGAATGGGAAAAGTGCTGACGATTTCTTTTTGTCTCCACAATATTTCAGCACGAGGGTCCCTATGCGGAAGGGTATGCGGACATCAGCTGCTTTCATTAACAGAATGCACAACCTGACAAGGGATCAACGCGGTGCGGCTATAAGGTTGGTGTTCCAGACTAGTTGAGTCTGGAATTTAATGTTGGTTGAAGGAGATGCCTTCAACGATTTATGAAAAAATGGGGTATTTCCTTGTGCCGAAGTAAAACTCTTTATTACCACGTTATAATAAGCTTTATTTCTTAAGTTGGTCGGCTAAGTTGAACTGGACAAAGTAGAGTGCCGCAAATGTCTCTACGAACCAACCTCGTAATCTCGGTACATAGATTTTCTCATAAACATAATCAATCAGTTGGACTTTTATTTGTTACATACATAATCGTAGCTAGTCGTTTACCCTAAATTGCATGCCATAAATTGCGTTTACATAATCGACTTTTTCTGCATTCGCGGTTGTCTCGAATAATTCCCCTTGTTGACTGTTGTTGGAGCGCGATGGCCATATGTTGATTGGTGTTTATATTTGCTCATATGGTTGTTGCACCTTTTGTAGCCGGTGGTTGGTGAAGGCACGCACTTTTCCTTACGTGGGTGGGTTTGCGTGCGACCGCATCGGCCTACTCGATGATCTTCATGTTGTGAATTTCATTCTTCGGTTTTTTGACAGTTCGGGTTAAATCGTTGCGTGAGTTGTGTCTCTAGTTTGTAATTCTTCGGCGGTTTTTATATTTCCAGTGTTATTTTGTGGTTTTTTCTCATGCTGGGTGAGCTGTCCTTTGAGGCTAGTTTTAGGAAATGTGGAACTCGTGTTTGAGTTGCTTAAACGTCTTACATTCCAATGACTAACCCAAATGCACGTTTATTTCATTCAACCCTTAATGCCAGTGCCGCGTGCGCGACCCTTTTCGGTTCCTTTTGTTGGGAAGCAACATGCTCCCGCCTCGGAGTCTGCTGTGCCGCACCGGAGTCAGCTGTGCCTTAGTTGGATTGTGGAGCCCCGAAGACTTCATGTGTATATTTGTTGTTGTTGTGTGCTTTTTTCATCCTTTATCCTCATCGGTTGCATTGAGGTTAGGTACGAATGCATGTGCCGAATATAAAAAAGAAAACAAGAATTAGTGTTTTGTTTTATCATAATAGGTGGTTAACAAGAATAGTATGAATCTATCTAGGTGTGAGATTTAACCTTATTTATTGGGTAAGTTGACTTTTAGTACAAACGTATTTTTTATTATTTTTTATTTAAGTTATTTTCTTTATTCAGTTCATGGATTTTTGTTCAGAATTCAGTGTTTGTTCGATTTATTAGAGTTACGGGTTCAGTGGTTTAGTGGGATTCATGTTCGTTGTTTATATTGCATTTAGGTTTATATTGTTGTGTTTATAGTTCATGTTCAGTTCGATACGATCGCGGTTGATATCGGCAAGGGCGATAATTTCACGATTGGGCGTTTAAGAGTTGTTTTTTCCGTTTTTATTGTCACGACGCGCGTAAGACCATCCGATCCAGGGTGTAGCTCAGTGACTCGGGCAAGTGGCCACGAGGAAGGTGGGAGATTGTCTTCCTTGACCAAGACCATGTCACCTATTTTAATGCTTGGCTGCATTTCCAACCATTTCGGTCGTTGTTGAAGCATGTGGAGATAAGTGGAACTCCACTGTTTCCAAAAGTCCTGCGTTAGCCGTTGCATAAACCTCCATCTGTCCAGGCTGCTAACGTTGTGTTCCTTCAGATTCCTTTCTGGGAGTGCGCGCAGTGGTGCCCCAATCATTAAGTGTCCGGGAGTTAGCACGCTTAAATCGTCAGGATCTGAAGTCATCGGACACAATGGACGGGAATTGAGGCATGCTTCAATCTGACACAGCACCGTTGAATATTCCTCAAACGTTAGTTTGGCTGTGCCGATGGTTCGTTTTAAATGATGTTTTATTCCCTTGACGCCTGCCTCCCATAGCCCACCGAAGTGTGGCGACGATGGGGGGTTGAAGTGCCATGTTGAACCTTGTGAGGATAGCTGTTACGGGGTCCTGGTTCCTGGGCGATACCTATCCATTGTACCTAAAACAAAAACAAAATTACTACCTCAATAAAGGACCACTATTTCCAAAACAAAACCACTTACCTCTGAGGTAAACTCAAGGTCTTTGCACCCTTGCATTCGAGTTCGTTGCACCATTCTAAAACAAACAAAAGATATGAAAATAAAATAATGACAAACAAAAATAAATGCAAATTACAATAACAACACGCACATACAAATATAACAATGTGCTACTCAATTGTACCTGTCTTTACCCGACCCAAAAAAAGAAAATATATTTCGATTTGGAAATTCCATGTACAAATGATAGACATGGTTTATTATAGACGAGCACAAGTATCTATGCACTTACTTGTAGATTGAAGTCATTTCACCGAAGATTCCGTGGAATTTTTTTTTAATGACGATCCACCACCAGCACGTGAAGGGTTGGCTCCGTTGAATGTGATTCACATTCCCCTTAGAAATGAACTATCTCCATCGGTGATACAGCATCGTAAAACTGATAAACAAAAAGACATTAGATGACTGTACACAATAAATAATAGACTATAAAACAAACTATATTTACCTGACGACTAAATTCAGCAATCCCCAATGACGCGAATGAAAACAAAACTTTAATGACATTTAATTAAAACAAGACTGCACTCACTCGATGCACAAGTTACACCTGCTTGCCCGTTCGCACCTCGCAGATAATGTTAAAGGTTATCGATTACGCGGACAATGGGATGTTGCAATAATAGGTATGATAAGGTAGGGTTAAGTTTAAGTACGAGTAGTTACATATTTTTAAAATATGTATATACGAACTGTGATAAGATTTTAAATCAATTAGGATTAGGAAAGTGCAATATAGATTAAGGTTACGTATGATGTGTTTTAGTGATAAGAATAAGTAGCTTGTGTTATGCCATTGTATATAAACTCTATAGTACTATCATCAACACGAATTTGAAATCGACGACTTCGAGCGAGTCAGCAACAAAGATGGTGGCATTTGAAGGTTTGTGTCTAAAATTTTGCTGTGTCTCTTTATTGAATCATTCTGATATTATGTTAGTATCTATTTTTCGTTGTAAGAAGGAGTATAGGCATTTTTGTTGTTTCGCAGAACAGGTAGCATGTAGGATTTCCAAGTAAGTTAATTTGTATGGATAATAGATCTCGCATTATCGATTCTCTGGTCATGCCATATGATTTTCATTTGTATGGAAATGTAAGTATGTATTTATTTTTCTGTGTAATTGATGATTTGCAATGTTGCCTTCGCTTAGGCAAGTAGTATGTTTGATGAGAGGGAGATGATGGAAATATAATAAATCTGACTTCTTCGTCTGCGAGTAGAAATGATGGAATAGGCGATTCGTTTGAAAGGAAAAATTAAATAAAATTTGATTTGGGTATTTTTCATCAAATGAGATATTATGAGTTTGTCGCATTTTAGACTCTCACTCTTTCGGCTATATCTTCTCGGAAAATGTACCGATTTCTATCATTTTTTTTGTAATTGATTTAGAAATATTCAATATAATTTATAAAGCAATGACATAATTTATTTTTTGTCAGTATTGTGCCATGCCGCACCACCAAGAAGTGCCAATAGGTACCTATACGATGAATATTTATATGGATAATAAGAATTTTCGTTGTTTTGCGTAGAGATAGATTGCTAAATTGGAGTATTGCGCAAGTTTATTTATCTTTAATCAACATGTAAAATTGTTGGTATATATTTTAAAGTCCATGTACCTTTTCAATGAAGCATTGAGGAAGGTCACTTGTTGTTATTTTTTGCTTAATGGAGGTTGCTTGCTTGTTTCTCTTATGCATTAAACATGTTCTAACATTAGATATACTTCGAGGCATTAAGAACGACACTACAAAGATTATGCTGGCTAACTCTAGAGCTTTTAGCTAAGCTCCAGCAATCGAAGAGTGTTCTATTGTATCTCTTGGCGGTTCAAGTTCAGTATGAATTTCATTACTATAGTCCCAGGATATTCATAGTTTTAATTGTAATCCGCGTTGCGACTATTGGATATCAGAAAGAGTTGAACTGCTTTTTGTATTCATATTGGTCTAATTTTATTCGTGAAAGGATAAGTTGTGCATATGAATATTTTTATAATATATAAATCCTAATTCTTTTATAGTACAGTCCATTGTCTGGTAGTTATAACAGTGAACTATGTTGCTACTATATTACCTGTAGTTGCCAATTATATACAGTGTTGTTCGTATTGTGTGCATTGATTTGCACAGTCCGTCTGTTTACCATAGATATCTTGCTCTTAAGCATATTGTATCTAATCTTATAAAATTTAATATTGAATTTAGCACTGACCGCGCTGACACCAAATTATGCATGTAGGTATTAATTTTTTTTAATACAGATTTATTAAAAGATATTGAAAGTTAAAAGTTTTTGAAGTTGTATTTAAAATCCGAAATTTCCTATTATGGATAATAGAGTTCCACATTTACGTTCTAGAGGAAGACCGAGTAATTTGAGAAATTCGTCCACTTTTCGAAATATAACTCCCCGTTCGGAAGCAATGGAATCCAGGCCAATAGTTAGTCGTACTCCACCTGGGTGTAGTGTAGGCTTAAGCCAGGATAAGATTTTACCACAGCTGGTACTAACCCTCCTGCAGCAATGCAATCCGGTCAGGCAAGTAACCACAATAGTGAAGACAATAATGAGCGACGAGATATTAAGGGATATCCTCCACCTGTTCAAGAAGAGGCCACTGACATTAGAGCTATTACGTCAGAATTTCAACGAATACTCGAGGCAAACCAACGAGTTTTCATTCGTGAAATGCAGTCTATTAGAGATGCCTCAGTTGGAAGATTGGACAATTTGAATTTAAATACTCCCAATGTGAATCCTACGAGACCTTCGAACGCTCGTTCCGACTTCGAACATTTTTTAAATAACGTTTCGTTTTCGACCCAACGCACAGTGTGACGAATCGCTGAAGCGGAATTAAGTTAAAATTATTTTTTTTGTTTTTTTTTTTAATTGAAATTGTTCACAGAATAGAATATAACAAATTTTATTTAACATTATGACTACAAATTTCAAGACAAAACAATACATAAACAACAGCTTATTTTAATTTTTTTAATTATTTGGTACATCTAAAAGTTGCAAGACTTCATGTTCCATGACACTTTTCATTCTTCTCGAAAAGTATCTTAGACTTGCTAAGAATGGATCTGAGTTTATAAGCAATCGATTTAAGGGGTCAGTATTTTTATCTACACGTGATATTTTTTTGGTAAGAAGTTCCCTTCTATTTTCCTTGTTTTTTGCCTCTTGCGCTTCTTCTGAAAGTTGTCCGATTGGAAGTATACAAGTAGAAATTATTTGTTTTCCATGAAAGAAGACCTTATGCACACTTACTGGCTTAAAATACCAGGCATAATTTTTAAAATATAGTTCCCTTGTTTCCCTTGCATACTTTTCAAAAGCATCTGCATCTATTGAGAACCCAGACCCAAGAGCTTCTAAGATGATATGAAACTTTTTGATAATTTCTTTATCTACTCCTGTAATTTGGGCAGTCTTTTCCTCATCTCTAAAAAATCGTCCAGCCTTGTTCCCGTCATTAGTACCTATTGCCAGACTGTTGAGTTGGCATATCTACCAATAAGCCTGTTTCTCTTGTAAATTTTTCTTGGAATAGTTATTTTCTGGCTTTGACTTTTTCTTTACTGCCTTGGTCTTTTATCTGCCGCACCTTGACATCTAATCTTTAAGCTTTTTCTCGGTCTTCCTACTCTAGATGAAGAAGGTATTTCATCTAAGATATGTTGTGGATATTTTAGATTTTCATTTAGCCTCACAGAATTTGAATTTTCGAAGCGCTCTCTATGCCGACCACTTTTGGCCCATCTCTCGTCAAATCTTAAACATAAAGTTTTAAAGGTTAATTTGATTGACTTTGTTGCAGCCTCAGAAAATAGTATATGGCTAAAGTAACCCATAAGAAAAGCAAAAACAGCATCTAAGCGCTTAATTTTGACTTAAGAAGAAATCCAAACATCAAAAATTTGCTTTTTCTTGATTTCCATGGGGATCCTAAAAAACGAAAAATTTAGTATGAGTGTCGCACCTGTGCGCAACAAGTTGAAACACATTTTAGCAGTGCATATACAAGGCTTTAGAACAAACACGGTCTCCAACTTGGACAACACTGAACAACTATACTTTTCGTCTAATGAATACAAAAAACACATATTTTATCTATAAATTTTACTTTCATTTACCCCTTATATTAAACAAAATCTTTAATTTTTTAAGAAAAACTTACTTTTATATCAATTGACTGTTTACTTATTGAGAAAAGATAACAAAAAGCTATAACATGTACGCGAACCAATTATAAACAATATAAACACTTTCTTTTCAAATTGACCTTCTTATAAAAAAAATTATACACAATTTGGAGTTTGAGATGATTTTTTTTTTGTTGCACTAAGCAACAACAAAAAAAAATTGCACAGTCATTACGTAGGAGGCTTAACCGGTTTTTGTTTAATTTTGTGCATGTCATTTTCCTTATTAAATCAAGCTAAATCAGCGATTCGTCACACTGTGCAACGCAGACAAGCACCACCAATAAGTCAACAAACTTCTTCAGTAGGTAAGTTCAGTTTGTAAAAATGAAAAGTGGCAAATTGCATTTGACGGATCCGAAAATATCCACGATTTTCTTTTTAAAGTGGAAACCCTTAAGGATCGTTCGCAATGTAGCTGGGAATACACTATAACTTGTCTTATCTTTTTTTATCTCTGCCTCAATTAATATTTTTTTCACATGCAAATATGGTTTATAAACCATTTGGGAATCCTCATTGCTGAAATGCGAATCTCCTTCACCGATGTGAACACAGACACCAATTGTGTTGAATACAAAGAAACAAGTTACAGGTGACTGTGACGGTCTAATTGCAATATGCCATAACCTACCCCAAACATCCATCAAAGCCAACAAATAATATACCATCAATCTACTTGATGACAATTCTCCTACCTTTCTTTATCTACCATCGCCCCTACCTTTAAATATGAATATCCATTTTTCACTTGCAAATATGAATTACAAAGAAAATCATTTGAGAATCCTCACAGTAGCTGTAATGCGACTCTCCTTCAACGATCATACACACACATTCCAATTGTATTAAATACCAGAAAACATAACCTACCCCAAACTTCCATCAGAGCAAACAAATAATATGGCATAAGTCTATCCGATAATAATTCATTCACCTTTCCGCCCTACCATCAACCACCAACGCTACCTGTGTCGTCTTCCTTCTCATATGCCTAGTCACGAGCATGAAGGAGAACAAAGAATCATCTGTTTGTGCAAAACCAAATAAAAATATTCTGCTGATACTTCCATCAGAGCCAACAAATAAAATGCGATAAATCTAGCCGATGAGAATTTCCTGCTCGTCAAACATCAGCCACCATCGGTAGTTGCTACCTGAATGATCTTCATATTCATGATCTTCATATTCCTCCTCATATTCACGAGAATGGGAGATAATGGAGACAACAAAGGTGTAGAAAAGGTTCTTCAATATTCTAGTATGGATATAGCTTTTTTTAATTTAGTATTTACGTCGTATGGTGGCGTAGTCGTCGTATACACGAAGTGAGAATACCATTGTATATACACTTTATAGTAGTGCCATCATGTCAAATTTTTTGTTTTAGCCGACTAAATGCAGATGGCGTTATGAATTGAGCTAGAATGTTTGTGTCTAAACTTTTGCTGTCATCTTCATTTTAAATACACACTTTGAAAACGAAGAAAGCAAGACCAAATAAACCGGTTTGTCTCTCTCGAATCTTTCCGCCGAACGAATTTCATTCCATTGTGTATGCATTTTTTTTTCATTGTAAGAAGGAGCATAGACGTAGGCAGCGCAGGTAGCATGTTCATGTACGTATGCTTTGCAAGTAGCAGAGGTTGATGATGGAACCCAAGTAAGTTATTATTTGTATGGATAATGGATTCCGCATTATCGACTCTCTGGATGGAAGGGGCGATTCGTTTGAAACGAAAAATTTAATAAAATTTGATTTGGGTATTTTTCTTTCAAATGAGAAATTATGAATTTATCGCATTTTAGATTCTCGCTATTTTGGCTATATCTTGTCGAAAAATGTACCGATTTATATCATTCTTTTTGTAATTGATTTAGAAATATTCAGTCTAATTTATAAAGCAATGACGTAATTTATTTTGTGTCGGTATTGTGCCATGCTGCACCACCACTTATTGGTCAATAGGTACCTACACGATGAATATTTATATGGATAATACGAATTTTCGTTGTTTAAAGTCCCTGCACCTTTGCAATAAAGCATTGAGGTAGGTCACTTGTTTGTGTTTTTTGCTTCTAATGAAGGTTGCTTGATTGGTTCTCTTTCGCATTACCCATGTTGTAACATTAGATATACGTGTTTTTAATCACCGAGCTTTAATCAGACGGCCTACTCCTCGTTTCGTTCTATTATTAGTTGTCATGCCCTGTGGTAAATGGTTCTGCTGAAATTTGCAATATATTTTTTTTTTAGCTTCTGGTTCGCCAAGGCGAAGAAAAAGGTACTGCGACCTATGAGGTCGTTTGTACCGTCTGGGCCAGAAATATGTTACGCTAGTAGTATTTCTTCTTTCCGTATAAAGCGGATAATGCTACCAGCAGACCACTTTTTTATATCTTCGGAACTCAGTTGTTCTCTGAGGCTGGACATTCACCTAGAATGTGTTCAGCTGTTTCGTCTTCCTCAAGACATAGCCGGCATTCTGCAGAGTCAACTATTTTCATTATGTTTAGGTAATATCGCAACCCGTCGTCGGCCTTTTCGTTGCCTTCAAAACCTTCGTGGCCCGGAATCCACCACAGTTTGGTCTTGTTCCTTTACTTTACCTACTGAACATGTAAGAAGTAAAGAAATTATGAGTTTATGGTTTTTTACACTCTTGCTATTTTGGGTATATCTCGTCCAAAAATTCACCGATTTCTATCATTTCTTTTGTAATTGATTCAGAAATATTCGATTTGTTTTTTATCAGATATTTATAAGTGAACACGTTGTTGGATACGTATATCTGTTAGAGGCAGCTCACCTGTCGATTTACATTTTTTTTTTTATTATTTGAATGAATGTCAAACAAACTACCTACCTATTTAGACATGCAAAAATATATGTTTTCATTGCTTTCTTAAAAGAAAAAAAAACAAATACTGAGAATATTATGTATGTAGTTTAAAGATAAAGAAATGTTCATTTAACCAATTTGGATATTCGAGGTATAGGTACCAATCACAGCATTGAATATTTTATTTAAATTTTTTTTAATGCTGTTTTTGGTACTAAAAAAAACACAAGTCTGTGGTCTTCCGCATCACCCAGGAGGTGGAACATTTGATGCGTTTTTTTTCACCGAGGTATCCCCATTAGGCCTACTCCTCGCGCATAGTTCATAAATAAATAAATAAAATATTACGTAACATAACAACGCATAGGGTCCTTTAACCAAAAGCGCATACCTAAAGTATATATAAAAAATAAATAAACTATATATCAATATTACCATAACTAAAAACAAATAAAAATAAATATGAGTACATATAAATATTTATATATGAAAATCAGAAAAACACACCCATTCATTTATTAAAATATAACTTTATTTATAGATATTTATTTACATGATGCTTATCCTTAAAGTTTGGCAGCCTTAAATCCTTGTTGTTTTTTTTTATTGTAAATTTAATCAGTCCGATTAAAATAAATTTAACGATGTCTTCGTTGTGTCCATAATTGCTACACGTCATGGTTTCTGTCACTTCCAACTGGTTTATCATCTGAGACATGAGGTTTTCAACCAAGTTTGCTTGTTTGCGGTCCTCCGGAAAAACTGTTTCGAATATCTCCTTTATTCTTTTCGCAGTATTTTCGAAGCTTATAGTAGGCACCGTAAGCTTCCCAAACTCTGACACAGTTTGTGTGGTCTCATAAGCCTTGAGACGTATTAACAAGGCTTGTTCTCGATAAGAATTTGTCTCATCGATCATAAATTGCGTGCAGGCTTCGCAATTAATCTTGTTCCGTAACTTAAACGCTGCAAATCCTGCGTAGAACTTCAAAGCTCCTTCCTGTAACTTCTCTGAACATCCTTTCGTTAGTACTGTTTCTATAGTGTTGTTCCTTGCGTAGTCTTCATCTGCGTCATCGTACTCGATATGGTTTAAAATATCGGTCTCCATGATGTGGTCTTCTAATGGGACTTCAACTGAAAATTCTTCATTCGCTGCCCGCTCAATATCCAGTTCTTCGCGATCTGCTTCATCCAGCAATAGCTCTGCTCCAGAATCTTCTTAGCCCGAATGATCTGAAGATTTTAAATTTTTAAATATAATTTGCTTAAGATTTCTTATGAATCTGTAAGCCGAGGGGTTTTTCTGATACGATCCCCTATTTGTCCGCACCATCGAAAATAAGTTCTCTGCTGGATCTGTGTTAAGATGCGCAGTCAGGAGAAACTTCTGCTCAGTACTCTTAAGATGTGTCCACATCATCTCAATTCCTAGCAGTTTTTATCCACTGGCGAGCATTTCGTATTGACTTAAGTTTGTCGGTCGAATCTGAAATTGGCTGACGACTTGGATTCCTGGAACTCAGTCTGTCGCTATTCAGGTTGTCGAACAAGTCATTCATTTTTTGTATGAAAGTTGCTGTTGATTCGGCAACTTTCTGTTCCTCAACTGTTTTGTAGCAGTTTGCTTTCACTGCATACAAAATTCCGGCAGCTACATTAGCGCTGAATATTTGTGTTGCCAGTTTAACCGATAGTTTTTCAAAACCATTTGGGCAAACATGGCTCTTAGTAAGCTTGAAGAAGACTTGCAAAACTCCTTTCGAGTCTTCTTCATACAGCTTAACAACTACGTTCCAATCTATAATTTCTCCTGAAATTATGATTTTGTGCTGTAACAATATATTCCGCACGCTCTTGAAGAGATGCGGATAATCGTACAGCATGAAAACCCTTTCATTCCCAACATCGTAATAAGGCTTTTCTACTGACACTCCTAGCAGTTTGTAAGCCAGTACGTTGTTTGATCCTTGGTCGCAGCTTGTCGCGACGACATTTAGGCCGCATGCCATTATTTTGCTGATGTTTATTTTTAACATCTCTGCAATATCTTTTCCTTTTGGGCATCCCACGTAGTAGGAAACGGTTTGCTTCCAATTTCCATTAAGCCCTCTTAACGTAAATACCATCACTTTGGTGGCTACTGTGGTCGTCCTGCCAAGCTCTCCAAAGTCGGTAAATCCATAAATTAGGTCGTCCTTAATATTATAATCGAGTTCGGGTTTAATTGCCATCTCGTCGAATAATAAAACGCATTTCCTGTCCATCGCTGTCATCACTTTAGCTTTATTGCTTAGCAGGCAAAATATTTGCTCTGAAAAGCCGGCCGGCAAGCTTAAACCCGAATGCCAATGATAAATATTTCTTACCGCTGGCAATTTGAATTCCGTACTCAACAAATATGAGTACGCAGATGGGGACTTATAAAAGAGTTTTAAATAAACGTCTTTTTCGTCATTTGCCCAATGACTTTTGGATTTATGGAAGGCTTGCGCAAAGATGAACGTCTGCACGTCAGCAGGCAAACCTTCCAATTGACGATCTAACTGCTTACGCAAGTTATACTCCCTGTCCATCTTCAGTCTTTTTGGCGTTTCAAAAATGTGTTGGGGAATGTTCCTTACTTGCAACAATTTGGGTTGCTCCATTCTATATGAATGGAGTCCCGAAGAAGGAAATTGACTGGGTGAAATGTGGGAAGAATGAGGAGCTAAATCCCCTAGAGAATAATCTCTTATATAAGTTATGGGGTCCGATGGCCTTCTTACAATGAAAGGAGTGAAAGGAGACGAAGGTGGCTCATTCGGTCGGCGAGAAGATCCGGATGGCTCAATGGGCTGATCAATTTGCCCCGACGTGACCGTGGAAGTCGGCTCATGTCGGGGCATGGACGAATTCATGATCCGGAAGCACGAATAATCAATAGCAATTTCGAAGCAACTGCAGATTAAAGCCAATGATATCTTCAAAGCATCTGCATCCAGTTGCTTCCGATTGTCCCTATATCTTATGTTAATATCATAAAAGTGGTTTTCGCAAAGAAAGACAGATTTGAAAGACTTATCACACTGCGCGTGCTTAAGCCAAATTTGCCGCCTGTGATCTCCCGGGATCTAAAAAAAGGAGCAACTACCCGGTCTTTTAACGGTGTTGCATCCTTTATACGCACATAGAACCATTATATAATTATATGTTATATGATATGTAAAATGATAAAAAATGTGTATGTAAATAAATGTAAAATCTATATGTAAATTAATTAAATTGAGTCTTAAAAAAAACTATTTGTAATGTAATATGAATAGTGAAGTGTAAAATAATATAAAATTTATATGTTATAATAAAATTAATAAATGAATTAAAAGTATTTTTAAATAAAATTTGTGAATAAGTTGGTACTTAACAAAATTTTAAAATGCGTTTACTCCTTCTGACAATCTTATTTAATTCACAAGAAAATCCTTAAGCACTTATCACAACAAAAATTTTGAACTTCTAATTGAAAAAAATGGTTTTGGTCATGTATTTAAGTTAAATTGGCGGGTATTTCTAATTTCTTAACTGCCACTACCTCTATCAAAGATTATCATTCCAACATACCTACGCTTTGTGTAAATCATTCATCAATCGCACACTTCCAGCTCCTACTACTACAAGAAAAACCTACCTACCTATTAATGAATTTTTTTTTTACCCTTAGTTTTTGTTTCTAAGAAATTATGTTTTGAACTAAGGTCCTTGTTACTCTTAATGCCTTTAATTTTATTTAAAATATGATAACAGGTAGATATGGTTACTTTTTGTAATCAGGTGCGACGAAAAAAAGGACTAATTTTATAACCTTTTTGGGAAAAGCATCAATAAAACCGAATTTATCTACCTAATCCCAATTTTTTTTTACAACATAAACTTAATATAGCCTTTCATATTGCATTTGGTTTTTCCCATATTATCGAAGGAGTTAAAAAATTTCGTAAAATTAAATCAAGAAACTACCTGTTCGTAATCAGGTGAGACGGAGGTGCATACCAATTGTATTAAATATCAGCAAACATATTACGGCCTCCTCGCAATATGCCATAACCTACCCCAAATTTCCATTAGAGCCAACAATTAATATACCATATTTGTATATACATACATAAGTGAATATGAAGACTTTTCTTTTTAGCTTAAAGATGGATAAGTTGTTTTAATTTTCCTTAAACGGTAAACTCTCTTAAGCGGACAAAAATGTGCACCGTTAATGTCCCCTCAAGGAAGATTTCACTGTATGTATATACATACATATGAAACTTATATTTTTTCTGGCTGAGGTATTAAGGAGGCTAGAATAAAAAATGTGGGTTTCTATAACATGCGATACGTCTAACCATGCGTTTGATGGAGTTCAATATTTTAATGCATTTGGGTACCTACCTATAAAATTTCATAATTGTACCTACCTACTTCAAAAGATAAATTTAAACTATACTTCATTTCTTTTGTACCTACTGGGACATCCTGAAACCGAAATTTGCATTAAGTATATCGGCCGCTAGTGGTCGGTACGACGGTATCAAAAGAAGTAGGTATCAAAAAGAATACCTAAATCAATGATATTTAGCTGCCCAAACTGAGGCACTCAGGTGCTTGTGCAAAACCAAATGAACAAATTCTGTTTATATTCGGAGATTCGATTGTGTAACATAATGCAAACGAAATATGAACCTAATATGATTTTGAATACCGATTATGAATGAATGCCCTTTTTATTTGATGAACCAATAAATAAACCAATTTGAGTTGTTCATGAATAACCTACGGCAGCTATTATTACAAGCAGGGCACGCGCTCGTACACACACTCTAACTTGTCTTATCTTATCTCTGCCTCAATTAATTTTTTTCACATGCAAATATGATATGCCTCACTGCTGAAATGCGAATCTCCTTCGCCGACCTTAACATATACACACCAATTGTATAAAATACAACAAAATAAGTTCCAGGTGACGGTTTTGTTCTAATTGCAATATGCCATAACCTACCCCAAAAACTTTGATCAGAGCAAACAAATAATATACCATCAATCTACCCAACTACAATTATCCCACCTCTCTTCATCCACCATCGCCCCTACCATTAAATATGAATATCTGCTTTTCACTTGCAAATACTCGTATGAATTATAAAAAAAAAAACATTTAAGAATCTTCACTGCTGAAATGCGACTCTCCTTCAACGATCATACACACACATACCAATTGTGTTAAAATCCAGAAAACATAACATACCCCTTCCATCAAAGCAAACAAAAAATATACCATAAATCTACACGAAACCTGCTTTGCCAACCACCACCACTACCTGCATCATCCTCTTACTCATATTCCCAGCACGGGAATGGTGTAGAACTAGAATATCATGATTTGTTGCGGGCGAATGCGCATTGATGGCGTATCGTCCTTTACGCACGGTTGCACTACTATAAGGTTTATATACAATGACACAATGGAATGAAATTCGTTCGGCGGAAAGATTCGAGAGAGACAAACGGGTTTATTTAGTCTTGCTTTCTTCGTTTTCAAAGTGTGTATTTAAAATGAAGATGACAGCAAAAGTTTAGACACAAACATTCTAGCTCAATTCATAACGCCATCTGCATTTAGTCGGCTAAAACAAAAAATTCGACATGATGGCACTACTATAAAGTGTATATATAATGATGGCACTACTATAAAGTGTATATACAATGATGTAGCTTATCATTAGCTGTGTTTTATTATCCATGCGGATCTGGATCTGGATCAATTTGATACGTAAAACAAAAACAACACAGGATCTTGCTATTTATCGGGATCATTAATCGTGATCCAAAATGTAATTACAAATCTCACTACCAGTTTTTTCGTGGCGTTGCTTATTTAAATTATAGGAAATTATAGGAACAAAATAATATTGCCAGACCAAAATATGAAACACTATTAATAACACAAAAAATCAATTAGCATATTTTCATATTCGAATAATTTACCACTGCGACTTTTGAGACGTTTTGCTTCGTAATATAATACACAAAAATTAATGGAAATCTTAGCAGTACAATACTGTTAATATGTTGCATATTTGAACATAACATTTGAACATAGTTTCTGAAAAAAAGTATTGAGTGCAAAATGTATGTTGATTTGTATTCAAATGGCAACACCCCCGACACAACAAGCGATCATATTGTGACGTCACATTGTACCGTATATTTGCAATATGGCTGAGTGCCAATCGAAACTTGAAATACCTGGTCGTCTGTTATGTGTTAAAAACAACTGTTGCCACAACTTGCCACTGATGATCCAGATCGTTTTATTATCAGATCGGATCCGTATCAAGATCATTGGGATAATAAAACGCGGCTATTGTATATACACTTTATAGTAGTGCCATCATGTCGAATTTTTTGTTTTAGCCGACTAAATGCAGATGGCGTTATGAATTGAGCTAGAATGTTTGTGTCTAAACTTTTGCTGTCATCTTCATTTTAAATACACACTTTGAAAACGAAGAAAGCAAGACCAAATAAACCGGTTTGTCTCTCTCGAATCTTTCCGCCGAACGAATTTCATTCCATTGCGTATGTATTTTTATACCCTATTCTAGGGGTATATTAATTTTGACGCATAGTTTGTAACATACCTTAATATTGCCCGTAGACCCCTAAAAGTTACTATATTTATGATCAGCATCGATAGTAATGTCGATCTAGCCATGTCCGTCCGTCCGTCCGTCCGTCCGTCCGTCCGTCGGCAAAAATTAGGCCTTTAAACTGGGCCTAGAGAGCTGAAATTTTAACCATATACTCTCTAGGGTCCCGAAATAATCAAGTTTAAGAATTTTTGAAATCCGCCCACAGACACGCCCACAAACTCAAAAAAACAAAATTTTGGAAAAAATCGAATTTTGAGCTAGAGAGCTGAAATTTTTTATATATGATCTATGGCCCATAAAACTGATTGGGACATACAATTTTCAAAATCCGCCCACTGACACGCCCACAATTAAATAAAACAAATTTTGGGAAAAATTGAATTTTGAGCTAGAAAGCTGAAATTTTTTATATATGATCTTTGGCCCATAAAACTGCTTGGGACATAAAATTTTCAAAATCCGCCCACTGACACGCCCACAATTAAATAAAATATTTTTTTTGAAAAACCAAAATTTGAGCTAGGGAGCTGAAATTTTTAATATATACTCTCTAGGGGCCCTTTATGCTCATGTGTAAATATTTTCAAAATCCGCCTACTGACACGCCCACAATTAATTTTTTTTTTTTTTTTGAAAGTCCAAAGTTTGAGCTAGGGAGCTGAAATTTATAGTATATACTCTCTAGGTGCCCTTTATGCTCATACTTAATTTTTTTTTAAATCCGCCTACTGACACGCCCATAATTAAATAAAACAATTTTATTGAAAAACCAAAGTTTGAGCTAGGGAGCGTTTTTATTTACAAAAGCTTAGTTTTTTCGATAAAATCCTTTAAATTTTTGTCACGCCCACTTATGAGATATAGGAATAAGAATAGGGTATCCAACAGTTCGCCCAAGCGGACTGTAGCCCGCCCCTATGTTTTTTTTTCATTGTAAGAAGGAGCATAGGCGTAGGCAGCGCAGGTAGCATGTTCATGTACGTATGCTTTGCAAGTAGCAGAGGTTGATGATGGAAACCAAGTAAGTTATTATTTGTATGGATAATGGATTTCGCATTATCGACTCTCTGGATGGAAGGGGCGATTCGTTTGAAACGAAAAATTTAATAAAATTTGATTTGGGTATTTTTCTTTCAAATGAGAAATTATGAATTTATCGCATTTTAGATTCTCGCTATTTTGGCTATATCTTGTCGAAAAATGTACCGATTTATATCATTCTTTTTGTAATTGATTTAGAAATATTCATTCTAATTTATAAAGCAATGACATAATTTATTTTTTGTCAGTATTGTGCCATGCCGCACCACCAAGAAGTGCCAATAGGTACCTATACGATGAATATTTATATGGATAATAAGAATTTTCGTTGTTTTGCGTAGAGATAGATTGCTAAATTAAATCAACATGTAAAATTGTTGGTATATATTTTAAAGTCCATGTACCTTTTCAATGAAGCATTGAGGAAGGGCACTTGTTGTTATTTTTTGCTTAATGGAGGTTGCTTGCTTGTTTCTCTTATGCATTAAACATGTTCTAACATTAGATATACTTCGAGGCATTAAGAACGTCACTACAAAGATTATGATGGCTAACTCTAGAGCTTTTAGCTAAGCTCCAGCAATCGAAGAGTGTTCTATTGTGTCTCTTGGCGGTTCAAGTTCAGTATGAATTTCATTACTATAGTCCCAGGATATTGATAGTTTTAATTGTAATCCGCGTTGCGACTATTGGATATCAGAAAGAGTTGAACTGCTTTTTGTATTCATATTGGTCTAATTTTATTCGTGAAAGGATAAGTTGTGCATATGAATATTTTTATAATATATAAATCCTAATTCTTTTATAGTATAGTCCATTGTCTGGTAGTTATAACAGTGAACTATGTTGCTACTATATTACCTGTAGTTGCCAATTATATACAGTGTTGTTCGTATTGTGTGCATTGATTTGCACAGTCCGTCTGTTTACCATAGATATCTTGCTCTTAAGCATATTGTATCTAATCTTATCAAATTTAATATTGAATTTAGCACTGACCGCGCTGACACCAAATTATGCATGTAGGTATTAATTTTTTTTTTAATACAGATTTATTAAAAGATATTGAAAGTTAAAAGTTTTTGAAGTTGTATTTAAAATCCGAAATTTCCTATTATGGATAATAGAGTTCCACATTTACGTTCTAGAGGAAGACCGAGTAATTTGAGAAATTCGTCCACTTTTCGAAATATAACTCCCCGTTCGGAAGCAATGGAATCCAGGCCAATAGTTAGTCGTACTCCACCTGGGTGTAGTGTAGGCTTAAGCCAGGATAAGATTTTACCACAGCTGGTACTAACTCTCCTGCAGCAATGCAATCCGGTCAGGCAAGTAACCACAATAGTGAAGACAATAATGAGCGACGAGATATTAAGGGATATCCTCCACCTGTTCAAGAAGAGGCCACTGACATTAGAGCTATTACGTCAGAATTTCAACGAATACTCGAGGCAAACCAACGAGTTTTCATTCGTGAAATGCAGTCTATTAGAGATACCTTAGTTGGAAGATTGGACAATTTGAATTTAAATACTCCCAATGTGAATCCTACGAGACCTTCGAACGCTCGTTCCGACTTCGAATATTTTTTTAAATAACGCTTCGTTTTCGACCTAACGCACAGTGTGACGAATCGCTGATTTAGCGGAATTAAATTAAGATTAAATTTTTTGTTTTTTTTTAATTGAAATTTTTCACAGAATAGAATACCTATAACAAATTTTTTTAACATATGACTACAAATTGCAAGACAAAACAATACATACTCGTACAAACCAGCTTATTTTAATTTTTTTAATTATTTTTTACATATAAAAGTTGCAAGTATTCATGTTCCATGACGCTTTTCTTTCTTCTCGGAAAGTATCTTAGACTTGCTAAGAATTGGATCTGAGGTTATAAGCAATCGATTTAAGAGTTCAGTATTTGTATCTATACGTGATATTTTTGTGGTAAGAAGTTCCCTAAACCTTCTATTTTCCTTGTTTCTTGCCTCTTGCGCTTCTTCTGAAAGTTGTCCGATTGGAAGTATACAAGTCGAAATTATTTGTTTTCCATGAAAGAAGACCTTATGCACACTTACTGGCTTAAAATACCAGGCATAATTGTCAAAAGCATCTGCATCTATTGGGAACCCAGACTCAAGAGCTTCTAAGATGATATGAAACTTTTTGATAATTTCTTTATCTATCGCTGTAATTTGGGCAGTCTTTTCATCATCTCTAAAAAATCGTCTAGCCTTGTTCCCGTCATTAGGATTGCCAGACTGTTGAGTTGGCATATCTACCAATAACCCTGTTTCTCTTGTAAATTTTCGTTGGATTAGTTATTTTCTGGCTTTGACTTTTTCTTTACTGCCTTGGTCTTTTACCTGCCGCAACTTGACATCTAATCTATAAGCTTTTTTTCGGTCTTCCTACTCTAGGTGAAGAAGGTATTTCATCTAAGATATGTTGTGGTAATGTTAGATTTTCATTTAGCCACAGAGAATTTGAATTTTCGAAGCGCTCTCTATGCCGACCACTTTTGGCCCATGTCTCGTTAAATCTTAAACATAAAGTTTTAAAGGTTGATTTGATTGACTTTGTTGCAGCCTCAGAAAATATTACATGGCTAAAGTAACCCACAACAAAAGCGGAAACAGCATCTAAGCGCTTAATTTTAAATTAAGAAATCCAAACATAAAAAATTTGCTTTTTCGTGATTTCCATGGGCATCCTAAAAAACGAAAAATTTTGTTGAAACACATTTTAGCAGTGCATATGCAAGGCTTTAGAACAAACACGGTCTCCAACTTGGACAACACTGAACAACTAGGTATACTTTTCGTCCAATGAATACAAAAAACACATATTTTATCTATAAATTTTACTTTCATTTACCCCTTATACCTTTTAAACAAAATCTTTAATTATGTAAGAAAAACTTACTTTTATATCAATTGACTTTTAACTTATTGAGAAAAGATAAAAAAAAAAGCTATAAAATATACGCGAACCAATTAAAACCGATATAAACACTTTCTCTTCAAATTGACCTTCTTATAAAAAAAATTATATACAATTTGGAGTTTGAGATGATTTTTTTTTTTGTTGCGCTAAGCAACAACAAAAAAATTGCACAGTCATTACGTAGGAGGCTTAACCGGTTTTTGTTTAATTTTGTGCATGTCATTTTCCTTATTAAACCAAGCTAAATCAGCGATTCGTCACACTGTGCAATGCTGACAAGCACCACCAATAAGTCAACAAACTTCTTTAGTAAGTTCAGTTTGTAAAATTGAAAAGTGACAAATTGCATTCGACGGGTCCGAAAATATCCAAGATTTTCTTTTTAAAGTGGAAACCCTTAAGGATCGTTCGCAATGTAGCTGGGAATACACTATAACTTATCTTATCTTTTTTTAACTCTGCCTCAATTAATATTTTTTCACATGCAAATATGGTTTATAAACCATTTGGGAATCCTCAGTGCTGAAATGCGAATCTCCTTCACCGATGTGAACATACACACCAATTGTATTAAAAACAAAGAAAACAAGTTACAGGTGACTGTGATGGTCTAATTGCAATATGCCATAACCTACCCCAAACATTCATCAAAGCCAACAAATAATATACCATCAACTACTCGACGACAATTCTCCCACCTTTCTTTATCCACCATCGCCCCTACCTTTAAATATGAATATCGATTTTTCACTTGCAAATACGAATTATAAAGAAAATCATTTGAGAATCCTGACATTAGCTGAAATGCGACTCTCCTTCAACGATCATACACACACATACCAATTGTGTTAAAATCCAGAAAACATAACATACCCCTTCCATCAAAGCAAACAAAAACTATACCATAAATCTACACGAAACCTGCTTTGCCAACCACCACCACTACCTGCATCATCCTCCTACTCATATTCCCAGCACGAGAATGGTGTAGTTTAATTTTGGTTTAATTTTGGTGGGGGCATACACCCCCATTTATTCAGCTTAATACAAGCTATTTAGGTCTTAAAAAAACTAATTACACTAAGACTTACAGCTAGGGCTTAAAAACTACTTAAAACTAAATTAGGTGGATGGTGAGGGATGGAGGAGGGTAGATTTGAGGGAGGAAGTGCAGTGATTAAAATCAAAGAGGAGGTGGTTAGAATTGACCTTCTGCAACATACGGGATATCGGCTCGTTCAAGCCGTACAACGTGCGACGGGTGGGAAGATAGAAAAGAGGAGGGGATCTTATATTCCGAGGGTTAGTGTTAAAGGCAATGTAGTTCAAAAGATAGGAACAATCAACGGAGCCAGTGAGAAGACGATGTATAAACAGAATGTCAGCCACATCTCTTCTTTTTTCAAGGGTCTGAAGGTTTATTAAATTAAGGCGTTCGTGATATGGTGGAAGGATAAGGTGATTATTCCACGGGAGCCCACGAAGAGCAAAACGGAGAAATCGACGTTGAATGCTTTCGATTCTTGTAATGTGGACCTGGTAGTATGGTGCCCACACTTGGCTAGCGTACTCTAGGAGTGGGCGGACGTAGGTAATGTAAAGGGATTTTGTCACGTAGGGATTGGTAAATTCTTTAGACCACCGTTTGACGAAACCAAGGGCTGAGTTAGCTTTATTGATTATCTCGTCAATATGTGACCGAAAGTTAAGCTCTCTGTCACACAAAACGCCTAGGTCGCGAATGGTTAGAACGGTAACAATGGGTTGGTTGTTCAAATAGTAACATCTGGGGGGAGACTGAATCCGTTTACGTGAAAAAGTAAGAGATTCACATTTAGCAATATTCAGCTCCATAAAGTTTTTTTGACACCAGACCGAAAAACTATTGAGGTCTTGTTGAAGAAGATCAGAGTCGTGTGGAGAAGAAATGATTTTGAAGAATTTAGCGTCATCGGCATAGAGGGAGATGGAGGAGAAGTTGATGACGTTGTCAATATCATTTATAGCCAGAATAAAAATCAAAGGTCCAAGGTGGCTACCTTGTGGAACACCAGAGGTGGCTTTAAAAGGCAAAGAGAGAACAGAACGAAAACGAACATTATAAGATCGGTTCTCAAGGTAAGAAGAAAACCAATTCAATAGTGGGGGATCGAAGCCAAGGAAGGAGAGTTTGAAAAGAATCAAACGATGAGATATTTTGTCAAACGCCTTACTGAAGTCAGTAGCGATTAAATCCACTTCATTGCCACTGTAGAACTAGACTATCATGATTTGTTGCGGGCGAATGGTTTATACTTGTTATTGTAATTTTATTAACTTGAATTGGAGCACGTCCAGTAGAAAATCCTTATATTATTATTGGACAAATTTTAACTATTTTATATTTTTTATATTATCTTGTAAACCCCTTAATTTGTAAATGATGAGATAAATTGTTAAATTAATTTAATCAGTTAATGAACTTGAATAAGTATATGTTTTGAAAACATACTATAGAAATATAAATTTTCTATTAACTTTACTAAAAATAATTATTTAAATTAAATTAATTAATAAAATTTTTAATCCAATAAAAAATAATAAATAATTTAAAGAAAAAGGTAAAAAACTTTTTCAAGCTAAATATATTAATTTATCATAACGAAATCGAGGTAAAGTACCACGAACTCAAATAAATATAAAAGAAATAAATATTATTTTTAAATAAAATATTAAACTAAAAATATTTCCTCCTAAAAAAACTAAAGTAAATAATATTCTTATAAATAAAATTCTTGCATATTCAGATAAAAAAATTAATGCAAAACTTCCACTTCTATATTCAACATTAAACCCAGAAACTAATTCTGATTCTCCTTCAGCAAAATCAAAAGGAGTACGATTTGTTTCTGCTAAAGAAATAATTAATCAAACAAAAGCTAAAGGATATAAAATAATAAAAAATCATAAATAAATTTGGTAATAATAAAAATTTAATATATTATAATTATTAATTAAAAAAACAAAAGATAATAAAACTAAAGCTAAACTAACTTCATAAGAAATTGTTTGAGCAACAGAACGTAATCCACCTAATAAAGAATAATTTGAATTAGAAGATCATCCAGCAATTATTACTGTATAAACACCTAAACTAGTACAACATATAAAAAATAATAATCCTAAATTAAAAGAGAATAATTTAATAAAAAAAGGTATACATATTCATAATATTAAAGATAAAAATAAAGAAAAAATTGGAGAAAAATAATAATAAATATAATTTGACAATAAAGGATAAGTTTGTTCTTTTGTAAATAATTTAATTGCATCACAAAAAGGTTGAACAATTCCTATTAATCCTACTTTATTAGGTCCTTTACGAATTTGAATATAACCTAAAACTTTACGTTCTAATAAAGTTAAAAAAGCAACTCTTACTAAAACACAAATAATTAATACTAAAATTATATTTAAAAACAAAATAAATTCTATATAAAAACATAGGGGCGGGCTACAGTCCGCTTGGGCGAACTGTTGGATACCCTATTCTTATTCCTATATCTCATAAGTGGGCGTGACAAAAATTTAAAGGATTTTATCGAAAAACCTAAGCTTTTGTAAATAAAAACGCTCACAAGCTCAAACTTTGGTTTTTCAATAAAATTGTTTTATTTAATTGTGGGCGTGTCAGTAGGCGGATTTAAACAAAATTTAAGTATGAGCATAAAGGGCACCTAGAGAGTATATACTATAAATTTCAGCTCCCTAGCTCAAACTTTGGACTTTCAAAAATAAAAAATAAAAAATTGTGGGCGTGTCAGTAGGCGGATTTTGAAAATATTTACACATGAGCATAAAGGGCCCCTAGAGAGTATATATTAAAAATTTCAGCTCCCTAGCTCAAATTTTGGTTTTTCAAAAAAAATATTTTATTTAATTGTGGGCGTGTCAGTGGGCGGATTTTGAAAATTTTATGTCCCAAGCAGTTTTATGGGCCAAAGATCATATATAAAAAATTTCAGCTTTCTAGCTCAAAATTCAATTTTTCCCAAAATTTGTTTTATTTAATTGTGGGCGTGTCAGTGGGCGGATTATGAAAATTTTATGTCGCAATCAGTTTTATGGGCCATAGATCATATATAAAAAAATTTCAGCTTTCTAGCTCAAAATTCGATTTTTTCCAAAATTTTGTTTTTTTGAGTTTGTGGGCGTGTCTGTGGGCGGATTTCAAAAATTCTTAAACTTGATTATTTCGGGACCCTAGAGAGTATATGGTTAAAATTTCAGCTCTCTAGGTCCAGTTTAAAGGCCTAATTTTTGCCGACGGACGGACGGACAGACATGGCTAGATCGACATTACTATCGATGCTGATCATAAATATAGTAACTTTTAGGGGTCTACGGGCAATATTAAGGTATGTTACAAACTATGCGTCAAAATTAATATACCCCTAGAATAGGGTATAACAAGTTCTATTTGTAATATATATATTACATATATAAATTCTAAATTTATTACATTTATCTGTCAAAATAGTTATAAATAAATTAATTATATTCTTATATAAAAATAAATTTATTTTTATATTTAATCCTTTCGTACTAAAATATAAAATATTATTAAAGATAGAAACCAACCTGGCTTACGCCGGTTTGAACTCAGATCATGTAAGATTTTAAAAGTCGAACAGACTTTAAATTTAAACAGCTACACCTAAAATTATATCTTAATCCAACATCGAGGTCGCAATCTTTTTTATCAATATGAACTCTCCAAAAAAATTACGCTGTTATCCCTAAAGTAACCTAATTTTTTAATCATTAATAATGGATCAATTAATCATAAATTTATGATTTTAAATTTAAAAGTTTATTAAATTTTACTATCACCCCAATAAAATATTTAACTATTATAATAATTAACTTAATCTTTGAAATTAAAATATAAATAAATATAAAGATTTATAGGGTCTTCTCGTCTTTTAAAAAATTTTTAGCTTTTTGACTAAAAAATAAAATTTTAATTTAAATTTAAATGAAACAGTTAATATTTCGTCCAACCATTCATTCCAGCCTTCAATTAAAAGACTAATGATTATGCTACCTTTGCACAGTTAAAATACTGTGGCCATTTAATTAAATCAGTGGGCAGGTTAGACTTTAAATTAAATACTAAAAGACATGTTTTTGTTAAACAGGCGAATAATATTTTTGCCGAATTCTTTATTTAAACTTTTCATTAATAAATTATTTTACATATATTATATACTAAATATATCATTATTAATTTATTTTATAAATTTAAATAAATATTTTTATAAAAAATTAAAATAAAATAAATAATTTAATTTAAAAATTAATTTATAACAAATTTTAAATTAATTGCTAATTCTAAACATATAAAATTTTAAATTTTATCTATTATTTATAATAATTTATTTTATAGCTTATCCCATAAAATATTATTTTTTAAAAATTATTTAATTAAAATAAATAAATAAATAAATTTTAAAAAATTAAATTAAATTTATTTCTAAAAAAACTAGATACCTTTAAAAACGAATAACATTTCATTTCTAATAAATTATTTAAAATAATTTTATAACATTAACTTTTATAATTTATTAAATCTTTTAAAATCGAGATAAATAATTGTTATTATTAATTATTTAATATACTCTGATACACAAGATACAATAAATTAAATTTTCTTTTTAAATAAAATTTTTTCAATTTATTTCAATTTTATTTTACAATACTAATAAACTATAATTAATATTATTTTTTTTATAAAATATACTAAAACATTTATATTATATAATTATTTTTAATAATTTAATATTTATAAATAATATAAATATTAATAAATAAAATATAATTTATCAATTTATATTGATTTGCACAAAAATCTCTTTAATGTAAATAAAATACTTTTCTTTATAAGCTTTAAATTGATTCTAGATACACTTTCCAGTACATCTACTATGTTACGACTTATCTTGTTTTAATAATAAGAGTGACGGGCGATATGTACATATTTTAGAGCTAAAATCAAATTATTAATCTTTATAATTTTACTTTCAAATCCAATTTCATTAAATTTTTCATACTTAAATCCATAAAATATATTTTATTGTAACTCATTTTTACTTAAAAATAAACTACACCTTGATTTGATATTAATTTTTATACAAATTATAGAAAATTATTATTCTTATAAAATATTCTAATAACAACGATATATAGATTGATTAACAATTTTAAGTAAGGTACAACGTGGATTATCAATTACAAAACAAGTTCCTCTGAATAGACTAAAATACCGCCAAATTTTTTAAGTTTCAAGATCATATCTAATACTACTCAAATTTAATAAATTTATATTTTAAATAATAGGGTATCTAATCCTAGTTTTTATTTAAAATTTTATAGCTTCAATTATTTTTATTATAAAATTTTAAAATTAATTAAAATTTCACTTAATAATTAACTAAATAATTTCTATACTAAATTTAACTTAAATATAAGTTATTTATTTATATTATTTGTATAACCGCAACTGCTGGCACAAATTAAGTCAATATTAACTAATATTTCTATATCTAAATTTCTTTAATTTATAATATTAATTACTGTAAATAAAATAAAATATTTATTTTCTTAATAAATAAAAATTCACACAAAAATTTACATGTAATATAAATTAATAATAAATTATTTAAGCCAAAATAAAACTTTATAAGTTTATTAATAATTTATATTTAAAGATTTAATTCACTAAATTTACTATTTACATAAATTTAAATAGTATTTAAATATATTATTATAAATTCATAATTTATTTAAATTTTAAAATTATTTATATAAATTTTTTTTTTTAATATTTTTATAAATAAAATAACTTAAATTGATATTCGTTTAATAAATTAAATTTATAAATTACTAAATTTAATTTATATCTAATTATTTTTTTTTAAAAAAATTGTAATAATAAAAATTAATAAAATAATTTTATAAAATTATAAATTATAATAAATTTATACATTTATTTATATATAAAAATTAATAAATTTTATAAAATTTTAATACTTTAATTAATAAAATAACTTTAATTAGTATTTCCTTCATATATAAAATTTCTAAATCCCCTAAATTTACTATATAACTAATTTTTTTTAAAATAATTTAAATTATAATTTAAATTATTAATTAAAGTAAATAATTTTATAAAGTCATAAATTATAATAAAAATTATTAATTTTTATTATAATAAAATTAATAAATTTTATAAAATTTTAATACTTTAATTAATAAAATAACTTTAATTAGTATTTCCTTCATATATAAAATTTCTAAATCCCCTAAATTTACTATATAACTAATTTAAAAAAAAAAAAAAATTAAATTATAATTTAAATTATTAATTAAAGTAAATAATTTTATAAAGTTACAAATTATAATAAAAATTATTAATTTTTATTATAATAAAATCAATAAATTTTATAAAATTTTAATACTTTAATTAATAAAATAACTTTAATTAGTATTTCCTTCATATATAAAATTTCTAAATCCCCTAAATTTACTATATAACTAATTTTTTTTAAAAAAAATTAAATTATAATTTAAATTATTAATTAAAGTAAATATCGATCATAAATTGCGTGCAGGCTTCGCAATTAATCTTGTTCCGTAACTTAAACGCTGCAAATCCTGCGTAGAACTTCAAAGCTCCTTCCTGTAACTTCTCTGAACATCCTTTCGTTAGTACTGTTTCTATAGTGTTGTTCCTTGCGTAGTCTTCATCTGCGTCATCGTACTCGATATGGTTTAAAATATCGGTCTCCATGATGTGGTCTTCTAATGGGACTTCAACTGAAAATTCTTCATTCGCTGCCCGCTCAATATCCAGTTCTTCGCGATCTGCTTCATCCAGCAATAGCTCTGCTCCAGAATCTTCTTAGCCCGAATGATCTGAAGATTTTAAATTTTTAAATATAATTTGCTTAAGATTTCTTATGAATCTGTAAGCCGAGGGGTTTTTCTGATACGATCCCCTATTTGTCCGCACCATCGAAAATAAGTTCTCTGCTGGATCTGTGTTAAGATGCGCAGTCAGGAGAAACTTCTGCTCAGTACTCTTAAGATGTGTCCACATCATCTCAATTCCTAGCAGTTTTTATCCACTGGCGAGCATTTCGTATTGACTTAAGTTTGTCGGTCGAATCTGAAATTGGCTGACGACTTGGATTCCTGGAACTCAGTCTGTCGCTATTCAGGTTGTCGAACAAGTCATTCATTTTTTGTATGAAAGTTGCTGTTGATTCGGCAACTTTCTGTTCCTCAACTGTTTTGTAGCAGTTTGCTTTCACTGCATACAAAATTCCGGCAGCTACATTAGCGCTGAATATTTGTGTTGCCAGTTTAACCGATAGTTTTTCAAAACCATTTGGGCAAACATGGCTCTTAGTAAGCTTGAAGAAGACTTGCAAAACTCCTTTCGAGTCTTCTTCATACAGCTTAACAACTACGTTCCAATCTATAATTTCTCCTGAAATTATGATTTTGTGCTGTAACAATATATTCCGCACGCTCTTGAAGAGATGCGGATAATCGTACAGCATGAAAACCCTTTCATTCCCAACATCGTAATAAGGCTTTTCTACTGACACTCCTAGCAGTTTGTAAGCCAGTACGTTGTTTGATCCTTGGTCGCAGCTTGTCGCGACGACATTTAGGCCGCATGCCATTATTTTGCTGATGTTTATTTTTAACATCTCTGCAATATCTTTTCCTTTTGGGCATCCCACGTAGTAGGAAACGGTTTGCTTCCAATTTCCATTAAGCCCTCTTAACGTAAATACCATCACTTTGGTGGCTACTGTGGTCGTCCTGCCAAGCTCTCCAAAGTCGGTAAATCCATAAATTAGGTCGTCCTTAATATTATAATCGAGTTCGGGTTTAATTGCCATCTCGTCGAATAATAAAACGCATTTCCTGTCCATCGCTGTCATCACTTTAGCTTTATTGCTTAGCAGGCAAAATATTTGCTCTGAAAAGCCGGCCGGCAAGCTTAAAGCCGAATGCCAATGATAAATATTTCTTACCGCTGGCAATTTGAATTCCGTACTCAACAAATATGAGTACGCAGATGGGGACTTATAAAAGAGTTTTAAATAAACGTCTTTTTCGTCATTTGCCCAATGACTTTTGGGTTTATGGAAGGCTTGCGCAAAGATGAACGTCTGCACGTCAGCAGGCAAACCTTCCAATTGACGATCTAACTGCTTACGCAAGTTATACTCCCTGTCCATCTTCAGTCTTTTTGGCGTTTCAAAAATGTGTTGGGGAATGTTCCTTACTTGCAACAATTTGGGTTGCTCCATTCTATATGAATGGAGTCCCGAAGAAGGAAATTGACTGGGTGAAATGTGGGAAGAATGAGGAGCTAAATCCCCTAGAGAATAATCTCTTATATAAGTTATGGGGTCCGATGGCCTTCTTACAATGAAAGGAGTGAAAGGAGACGAAGGTGGCTCATTCGGTCGGCGAGAAGATCCGGATGGCTCAATGGGCTGATCAATTTGCCCCGACGTGACCGTGGAAGTCGGCTCATGTCGGGGCATGGACGAATTCATGATCCGGAAGCACGAATAATCAATAGCAATTTCGGAGCAACTGCAGATTAAAGCCAATGATATCTTCAAAGCATCTGCATCCAGTTGCTTCCGATTGTCCCCATATCTTATGTTAATATCATAAAAGTGGTTTTCGCAAAGAAAGACAGATTTGAAAGACTTATCACACTGCGCGTGCTTAAGCCAAATTTGCCGAATGTGATCTCCCGGGATCTAAAAAAAGGAGCAACTACCCGGTCTTTTAACGGTGTTGCATCCTTTATACGCACATAGAACCATTATATAATTATATGTTATATGATATGTAAAATGATAAAAAATGTGTATGTAAATAAATGTAAAATCTATATGTAAATTAATTAAATTGAGTCTTAAAAAAAACTATTTGTAATGTAATATGAATAGTGAAGTGTAAAATAATATAAAATTTATATGTTATAATAAAATTAATAAATGAATTAAAAGTATTTTTAAATAAAATTTGTAAATAAGTTGGTACTTAACAAAATTTTAAAATGCGTTTACTCCTTCTGACAATCTTATTTAATTCACAAGAAAATCCTTAAGCACTTATCACAACAAAAATTTTGAACTTCTAATTGAAAAAAATGGTTTTGGTCATGTATTTAAGTTAAATTGGCGGGTATTTCTAATTTCTTAACTGCCACTACCTCTATCAAAGATTACCATTCCAACATACCTACGCTTTGTGTAAATCATTCATCAATCGCACACTTCCAGCTCCTACTACTACAAGAAAAACCTACCTACCTATTAATGAATTTTTTTTTTACCCTTAGTTTTTGTTTCTAAGAAATTATGTTTTGAACTAAGGTCCTTGTTACTCTTAATGCCTTTAATTTTATTTAAAATATGATAACAGGTAGATATGGTTACTTTTTGTAATCAGGTGCGACGAAAAAAAGGACTAATTTTATAACCTTTTTGGGAAAAGCATCAATAAAACCGAATTTATCTACCTAATCCCAATTTTTTTTTACAACATAAACTTAATATAGCCTTTCATATTGCATTTGGTTTTTCCCATATTATCGAAGGAGTTAAAAAATTTCGTAAAATTAAATCAAGAAACTACCTGTTCGTAATCAGGTGAGACGGAGGTGCATACCAATTGTATTAAATATCAGCAAACATATTACGGCCTCCTCGCAATATGCCATAACCTACCCCAAATTTCCATTAGAGCCAACAATTAATATACCATATTTGTATATACATACATAAGTGAATATGAAGACTTTTCTTTTTAGCTTAAAGATGGATAAGTTGTTTTAATTTTCCTTAAACGGTAAACTCTCTTAAGCGGACAAAAATGTGCACCGTTAATGTCCCCTCAAGGAAGATTTCACTGTATGTATATACATACATATGAAACTTATATTTTTTCTGGCTGAGGTATTAAGGAGGCTAGAATAAAAAATGTGGGTTTCTATAACATGCGATACGTCTAACCATGCGTTTGATGGAGTTCAATATTTTAATGCATTTGGGTACCTACCTATAAAATTTCATAATTGTACCTACCTACTTCAAAAGATAAATTTAAACTATACTTCATTTCTTTTGTACCTACTGGGACATCCTGAAACCGAAATTTGCATTAAGTATATCGGCCGCTAGTGGTCGGTACGACGGTATCAAAAGAAGTAGGTATCAAAAAGAATACCTAAATCAATGATATTTAGCTGCCCAAACTGAGGCACTCAGGTGCTTGTGCAAAACCAAATGAACAAATTCTGTTTATATTCGGAGATTCGATTGTGTAACATAATGCAAACGAAATATGAACCTAATATGATTTTGAATACCGATTATGAATGAATGCCCTTTTTATTTGATGAACCAATAAATAAACCAATTTGAGTTGTTCATGAATAACCTACGGCAGCTATTATTACAAGCAGGGCACGCGCTCGTACACACACTCTAACTTGTCTTATCTTATCTCTGCCTCAATTAATTTTTTTCACATGCAAATATGATATGCCTCACTGCTGAAATGCGAATCTCCTTCGCCGACCTTAACATATACACACCAATTGTATAAAATACAACAAAATAAGTTCCAGGTGACGGTTTTGTTCTAATTGCAATATGCCATAACCTACCCCAAAAACTTTGATCAGAGCAAACAAATAATATACCATCAATCTACCCAACTACAATTATCCCACCTCTCTTCATCCACCATCGCCCCTACCATTAAATATGAATATCTGCTTTTCACTTGCAAATACTCGTATGAATTATAAAAAAAAAAACATTTAAGAATCGTCACTGCTGAAATGCGACTCTCCTTCAACGATCATACACACACATACCAATTGTGTTAAAATCCAGAAAACATAACATACCCCTTCCATCAAAGCAAACAAAAAATATACCATAAATCTACACGAAACCTGCTTTGCCAACCACCACCACTACCTGCATCATCCTCTTACTCATATTCCCAGCACGAGAATGGTGTAGAACTAGAATATCATGATTTGTTGCGGGCGAATGCGCATTGATGGCGTATCGTCCTTTACGCACGGTTGCACTACTATAAGGTTTATATACAATGACACAATGGAATGAAATTCGTTCGGCGGAAAGATTCGAGAGAGACAAACCGGTTTATTTAGTCTTGCTTTCTTCGTTTTCAAAGTGTGTATTTAAAATGAAGATGACAGCAAAAGTTTAGACACAAACATTCTAGCTCAATTCATAACGCCATCTGCATTTAGTCGGCTAAAACAAAAAATTCGACATGATGGCACTACTATAAAGTGTATATATAATGATGGCACTACTATAAAGTGTATATACAATGATGTAGCTTATCATTAGGTGTGTTTTATTATCCATGCGGATCTGGATCTGGATCAATTTAATACGTAAAACAAAAACAACACAGGATCTTGCTATTTATCGGGATCATTAATCGTGATCCAAAATGTAATTACAAATCTCGCTACCAGTTTTTTCGTGGCGTTGCTTATTTAAATTATAGGAAATTATAGGAACAAAATAATATTGCCAGACCAAAATATGAAACACTATTAATAACACAAAAAATCAATTAGCATATTTTCATATTCGAATAATTTACCACTGCGACTTTTGAGACGTTTTGCTTCGTAATATAATACACAAAAATTAATGGAAATCTTAGCAGTACAATACTGTTAATATGTTGCATATTTGAACATAACATTTGAACATAGTTTCTGAAAAAAAATATTGAGTGCAAAATGTATGTTGATTTGTATTCAAATGGCAACACCCCCGACACAACAAGCGATCATATTGTGACGTCACATTGTACCGTATATTTGCAATATGGCTGAGTGCCAATCGAAACTTGAAATACCTGGTATCGTCTGTTATGTGTTAAAAACAACTGTTGCCACAACTTGCCACTGATGATCCAGATCGTTTTATTATCAGATCGGATCCGTATCAAGATCATTGGGATAATAAAACGCGGCTATTGTATATACACTTTATAGTAGTGCCATCATGTCGAATTTTTTTGTTTTAGCCGACTAAATGCAGATGGCGTTATGAATTGAGCTAGAATGTTTGTGTCTAAACTTTTGCTGTCATCTTCATTTTAAATACACACTTTGCAAACGAAGAAAGCAAGACCAAATAAACCGGTTTGTCTCTCTCGAATCTTTCCGCCGAACGAGTTTCATTCCATTGCGTATGTATTTTTTTTTTTTCATTGTAAGAAGGAGCATAAGCGTAGGCAGCGCAGGTAGCATGTTCATGTACGTATGCTTTGCAAGTAGCAGAGGTTGATGATGGAAACCAAGTAAGTTATTATTTGTATGGATAATGGATTTCGCATTATCGACTCTCTGGATGGAAGGGGCGATTCGTTTGAAACGAAAAATTTAATAAAATTTGATTTGGGTATTTTTCTTTCAAATGAGAAATTATGAATTTATCGCATTTTAGATTCTCGCTATTTTGGCTATATCTTGTCGAAAAATGTACCGATTTATATCATTCTTTTTGTAATTGATTTAGAAATATTCATTATAATTTATAAAGCAATGACATAATTTATTTTTTGTCAGTATTGTGCCATGCCGCACCACCAAGAAGTGCCAATAGGTACCTATACGATGAATATTTATATGGATAATAAGAATTTTCGTTGTTTTGCGTAGAGATAGATTGCTAAATTAAATCAACATGTAAAATTGTTGGTATATATTTTAAAGTCCATGTACCTTTTCAATGAAGCATTGAGGAAGGTCACTTGTTGTTATTTTTTGCTTAATGGAGGTTGCTTGCTTGTTTCTCTTATGCATTAAACATGGTCTAACATTAGATATACTTCGAGGCATTAAGAACGTCACTACAAAGATTATGATGGCTAACTCTAGAGCTTTTAGCTAAGCTCCAGCAATCGAAGAGTGTTCTATTGTGTCTCTTGGCGGTTCAAGTTCAGTATGAATTTCATTACTATAGTCCCAGGATATTGATAGTTTTAATTGTAATCCGCGTTGCGACTATTGGATATCAGAAAGAGTTGAACTGCTTTTTGTATTCATATTGGTCTAATTTTATTCGTGAAAGGATAAGTTGTGCATATGAATATTTTTATAATATATAAATCCTAATTCTTTTATAGTATAGTCCATTGTCTGGTAGTTATAACAGTGAACTATGTTGCTACTATATTACCTGTAGTTGCCAATTATATACAGTGTTGTTCGTATTGTGTGCATTGATTTGCACAGTCCGTCTGTTTACCATAGATATCTTGCTCTTAAGCATATTGTATCTAATCTTATCAAATTTAATATTGAATTTAGCACTGACCGCGCTGACACCAAATTATGCATGTAGGTATTAATTTTTTTTTAATACAGATTTATTAAAAGATATTGAAAGTTAAAAGTTTTTGAAGTTGTATTTAAAATCCGAAATTTCCTATTATGGATAATAGAGTTCCACATTTACGTTCTAGAGGAAGACCGAGTAATTTGAGAAATTCGTCCACTTTTCGAAATATAACTCCCCGTTCGGAAGCAATGGAATCCAGGCCAATAGTTAGTCGTACTCCACCTGGGTGTAGTGTAGGCTTAAGCCAGGATAAGATTTTACCACAGCTGGTACTAACCCTCCTGCAGCAATGCAATCCGGTCAGGCAAGTAACCACAATAGTGAAGACAATAATGAGCGATGAGATATTAAGGGATATCCTCCACCTGTTCAAGAAGAGGCCACTGACATTAGAGCTATTACGTCAGAATTTCAACGAATACTCGAGGCAAACCAACGAGTTTTCATTCGTGAAATGCAGTCTATTAGAGATACCTTAGTTGGAAGATTAGACAATTTGAATTTAAATACTCCCAATGTGAATCCTACGAGACCTTCGAACGCTCGTTCCGACTTCGAATATTTTTTTAAATAACGCTTCGTTTTCGACCTAACGCACAGTGTGACGAATCGCTGATTTAGCGGAATTAAATTAAGATTACATTTTTTGTTTTTTTTTTAATTGAAATTTTTCACAGAATAGAATACCTATAACAAAATTTTTTAACATATGACTACAAATTGCAAGACAAAACAATACATACTCGTACAAACCAGCTTATTTTAATTTTTTTAATTATTTTTTACATATAAAAGTTGCAAGTATTCATGTTCCATGACGCTTTTCTTTCTTCTCGGAAAGTATCTTAGACTTGCTAAGAATTGGATCTGAGGTTATAAGCAATCGATTTAAGAGTTCAGTATTTGTATCTATACGTGATATTTTTGTGGTAAGAAGTTCCTTAAACCTTCTATTTTCCTTGTTTCTTGCCTCTTGCGCTTCTTCTGAAAGTTGTCCGATTGGAAGTATACAAGTCGAAATTATTTGTTTTCCATGAAAGAAGACCTTATGCACACTTACTGGCTTAAAATACCAGGCATAATTGTCAAAAGCATCTGCATCTATTGGGAACCCAGACCCAAGAGCTTCTAAGATGATATGAAACTTTTTGATAATTTCTTTATCTATCACTGTAATTTGGGCAGTCTTTTCATCATCTCTAAAAAATCGTCTAGCCTTGTTCCCGTCATTAGGATTGCCAGACTGTTGAGTTGGCATATCTACCAATAACCCTGTTTCTCTTGTAAATTTTCGTTGGATTAGTTATTTTCTGGCTTTGACTTTTTCTTTACTGCCTTGGTCTTTTACCTGCCGCAACTTGACATCTAATCCATAAGCTTTTTTTCGGTCTTCCTACTCTAGGTGAAGAAGGTATTTCATCTAAGATATGTTGTGGTAATGTTAGATTTTCATTTAGCCACAGAGAATTTGAATTTTCGAAGCGCTCTCTATGCCGACCACTTTTGGCCCATGTCTCGTCAAATCTTAAACATAAAGTTTTAAAGGTTGATTTGATTGACTTTGTTGCAGCCTCAGAAAATATTACATGGCTAAAGTAACCCACAACAAAAGCAGAAACAGCATCTAAGCGCTTAATTTTAAATTAAGAAATCCAAACATAAAACATTAGCTTTTTCGTGATTTCCATGGGCATCCTAAAAAACGAAAAATTTTGTTGAAACACATTTTAGCAGTGCATATGCAAAGCTTTAGAACAAACACGGTCTCCAACTTGGACAACACTGAACAACTAGGTATACTTTTCGTCCAATGAATACAAAAAACACATATTTTATCTATAAATTTTACTTTCATTTACCCCTTATACCTTTTAAACAAAATCTTTAATTATGTAAGAAAAACTTACTTTTATATCAATTGACTTTTAACTTATTGAGAAAAGATAAAAAAAAGCTATAAAATATACGCGAACCAATTAAAACCGATATAAACACTTTCTCTTCAAATTGACCTTCTTATAAAAAAAATTATATACAATTTGGAGTTTGAGATGATTTTTTTTTTGTTGCGCTAAGCAACAACAAAAAAATTGCACAGTCATTACGTAGGAGGCTTAACCGGTTTTTGTTTAATTTTGTGCATGTCATTTTCCTTATTAAACCAAGCTAAATCAGCGATTCGTCACACTGTGCAATGCTGACAAGCACCACCAATAAGTCAACAAACTTCTTTAGTAAGTTCAGTTTGTAAAATTGAAAAGTGACAAATTGCATTCGACGGGTCCGAAAATATCCAAGATTTTCTTTTTAAAGTGGAAACCCTTAAGGATCGTTCGCAATGTAGCTGGGAATACACTATAACTTATCTTATCTTTTTTTAACTCTGCCTCAATTAATATTTTTTCACATGCAAATATGGTTTATAAACCATTTGGGAATCCTCAGTGCTGAAATGCGAATCTCCTTCACCGATGTGAACATACACACCAATTGTATTAAAAACAAAGAAAACAAGTTACAGGTGACTGTGATGGTCTAATTGCAATATGCCATAACCTACCCCAAACATTCATCAAAGCCAACAAATAATATACCATCAACTACTCGACGACAATTCTCCCACCTTTCTTTATCCACCATCGCCCCTACCTTTAAATATGAATATCGATTTTTCACTTGCAAATACGAATTATAAAGAAAATCATTTGAGAATCCTGACATTAGCTGAAATGCGACTCTCCTTCAACGATCATACACACACATACCAATTGTGTTAAAATCCAGAAAACAGAAAACCCCTTCCATCAAAGCAAACAAAAACTATACCATAAATCTACACGAAACCTGCTTTGCCAACCACCACCACTACCTGCATCATCCTCCTACTCATATTCCCAGCACGAGAATGGTGTAGAACTAGACTATCATGATTTGTTGCGGGCGAATGGTTTATACTTGTTATTGTAATTTTATTAACTTGAATTGGAGCACGTCCAGTAGAAAATCCTTATATTATTATTGGACAAATTTTAACTATTTTATATTTTTTATATTATCTTGTAAACCCCTTAATTTGTAAATGATGAGATAAATTGTTAAATTAATTTAATCAGTTAATGAACTTGAATAAGTATATGTTTTGAAAACATACTATAGAAATATAAATTTTCTATTAACTTTACTAAAAATAATTATTTAAATTAAATTAATTAATAAAATTTTTAATCCAATAAAAAATAATAAATAATTTAAAGAAAAAGGTAAAAAACTTTTTCAAGCTAAATGTATTAATTTATCATAACGAAATCGAGGTAAAGTACCACGAACTCAAATAAATATAAAAGAAATAAATATTATTTTTAAATAAAATATTAAACTAAAAATATTTCCTCCTAAAAAAACTAAAGTAAATAATATTCTTATAAATAAAATTCTTGTATATTCAGATAAAAAAATTAATGTAAAACTTCCACTTCTATATTCAACATTAAACCCAGAAACTAATTCTGATTCTCCTTCGGCAAAATCAAAAGGAGTACGATTTGTTTCTGCTAAAGAAATAATTAATCAAACAAAAGCTAAAGGATATAAAATAATAAAAAATCATAAATAAATTTGGTAATAATAAAAATTTAATATATTATAATTATTAATTAAAAAAACAAAAGATAATAAAACTAAAGCTAAACTAACTTCATAAGAAATTGTTTGAGCAACAGAACGTAATCCACCTAATAAAGAATAATTTGAATTAGAAGATCATCCAGCAATTATTACTGTATAAACACCTAAACTAGTACAACATATAAAAAATAATAATCCTAAATTAAAAGAGAATAATTTAATAAAAAAAGGTATACATATTCATAATATTAAAGATAAAAATAAAGAAAAAATTGGAGAAAAATAATAATAAATATAATTTGACAATAAAGGATAAGTTTGTTCTTTTGTAAATAATTTAATTGCATCACAAAAAGGTTGAACAATTCCTATTAATCCTACTTTATAAGGTCCTTTACGAATTTGAATATAACCTAAGACTTTACGTTCTAATAAAGTTAAAAAAGCAACTCTTACTAAAACACAAATAATTAATACTAAAATTATATTTAAAAACAAAATAAATTCTATATAAAACAAGTTCTATTTGTAATATATATATTACATATATAAATTCTAAATTTATTACATTTATCTGTCAAAATAGTTATAAATATATTAATTATATTCTTATATAAAAATAAATTTATTTTTATATTTAATCCTTTCGTACTAAAATATAAAATATTATTAAAGATAGAAACCAACCTGGCTTACGCCGGTTTGAACTCAGATCATGTAAGATTTTAAAAGTCGAACAGACTTTAAATTTAAACAGCTACACCTAAAATTATATCTTAATCCAACATCGAGGTCGCAATCTTTTTTATCAATATGAACTCTCCAAAAAAATTACGCTGTTATCCCTAAAGTAACTTAATTTTTTAATCATTAATAATGGATCAATTAATCATAAATTTATGATTTTAAATTTAAAAGTTTATTAAATTTTACTATCACCCCAATAAAATATTTAACTATTATAATAATTAACTTAATCTTTAAAATTAAAATATAAATAAATATAAAGATTTATAGGGTCTTCTCGTCTTTTAAAAAATTTTTAGCTTTTTGACTAAAAAATAAAATTTTAATTTAAATTTAAATGAAACAGTTAATATTTCGTCCAACCATTCATTCCAGCCTTCAATTAAAAGACTAATGATTATGCTACCTTTGCACAGTTAAAATACTGTGGCCATTTAATTAAATCAGTGGGCAGGTTAGACTTTAAATTAAATACTAAAAGACATGTTTTTGTTAAACAGGCGAATATTATTTTTGCCGAATTCTTTATTTAAACTTTTCATTAATAAATTATTTTACATATATTATATACTAATTATATCATTATTAATTTATTTTATAAATTTATATAAATATTTTTATAAAAAATTAAAATAAAATAAATAATTTAATTTAAAAATTAATTTATAACAAATTTTAAATTAATTGCTAATTCTAAACATATAAAATTTTAAATTTTATCTATTATTTATAATAATTTATTTTATAGCTTATCCCATAAAATATTATTTTTTAAAAATTATTTAATTAAAATAAATAAATAAATAAATTTTAAAAAATTAAATTAAATTTATTTCTAAAAAAACTAGATACCTTTAAAAACGAATAACATTTCATTTCTAATAAATTATTTAAAATAATTTTATAACATTAACTTTTATAATTTATTAAATCTTTTAAAATCGAGATAAATAATTGTTATTATTAATTATTTAATATACTCTGATACACAAGATACAATAAATTAAATTTTCTTTTTAAATAAAATTTTTTCAATTTATTTCAATTTTATTTTACAATACTAATAAACTATAATTAATATTATTTTTTCTATAAAATATACTAAAACATTTATATTATATAATTATTTTTAATAATTTAATATTTATAAATAATATAAATATTAATAAATAAAATATAATTTATCAATTTATATTGATTTGCACAAAAATCTCTTTAATGTAAATAAAATACTTTTCTTTATAAGCTTTAAATTGATTCTAGATACACTTTCCAGTACATCTACTATGTTACGACTTATCTTGTTTTAATAATAAGAGTGACGGGCGATATGTACATATTTTAGAGCTAAAATCAAATTATTAATCTTTATAATTTTACTTTCAAATCCAATTTCATTAAATTTTTCATACTTAAATCCATAAAATATATTTTATTGTAACTCATTTTTACTTAAAAATAAACTACACCTTGATTTGATATTAATTTTTATACAAATTATAGAAAATTATTATTCTTATAAAATATTCTAATAACAACGATATATAGATTGATTAACAATTTTAAGTAAGGTACAACGTGGATTATCAATTACAAAACAAGTTCCTCTGAATAGACTAAAATACCGCCAAATTTTTTAAGTTTCAAGATCATATCTAATACTACTCAAATTTAATAAATTTATATTTTAAATAATAGGGTATCTAATCCTAGTTTTTATTTAAAATTTTATAGCTTCAATTATTTTTATTATAAAATTTTAAAATTAATTAAAATTTCACTTAATAATTAACTAAATAATTTCTATACTAAATTTAACTTAAATATAAGTTATTTATTTATATTATTTGTATAACCGCAACTGCTGGCACAAATTAAGTCAATATTAACTAATATTTCTATATCTAAATTTCTTTAATTTATAATATTAATTACTGTAAATAAAATAAAATATTTATTTTCTAAATAAATAAAAATTCACACAAAAATTTACATGTAATATAAATTAATAATAAATTATTTAAGCCAAAATAAAACTTTATAAGTTTATTAATAATTTATATTTAAAGATTTAATTCACTAAATTTACTATTTACATAAATTTAAATAGTATATAAATATATTATTATAAATTCATAATTTATTTAAATTTTAAAATTATTTATATAAAATTTTTTTTTAATATTTTTATAAATAAAATAACTTAAATTGATATTCGTTTAATAAATTAAATTTATAAATTACTAAATTTAATTTATATCTAATTATTTTTTTTTAAAAAAATTGTAATAATAAAAATTAATAAAATAATTTTATAAAATTATAAATTATAATAAATTTATACATTTATTTATTTATAAAAATTAATAAATTTTATAAAATTTTAATACTTTAATTAATAAAATAACTTTAATTAGTATTTCCTTCATATATAAAATTTCTAAATCCCCTAAATTTACTATATAACTAATTTTTTTTAAAATAATTTAAATTATAATTTAAATTATTAATTAAAGTAAATAATTTTATAAAGTCATAAATTATAATAAAAATTATTAATTTTTATTATAATAAAATTAATAAATTTTATAAAATTTTAATACTTTAATTAATAAAATAACTTTAATTAGTATTTCCTTTATATATAAAATTTCTAAATCCCCTAAATTTACTATATAACTAATTTAAAAAAAAAAATTAAATTATAATTTAAATTATTAATTAAAGTAAATAATTTTATAAAGTTACAAATTATAATAAAAATTATTAATTTTTATTATAATAAAATCAATAAATTTTATAAAATTTTAATACTTTAATTAGTATTTCCTTCATATATAAAATTTCTAAATCCCCTAAATTTACTATATAACTAATTTTTTTTTAAAAAAATTAAATTATAATTTAAATTATTAATTAAAGTAAATAATTTTATAAAGTTACAAATTATAATAAAAATTATTAATTTTTATTATAATAAAATTAATAATTTTTATAAAATTTTAATACTTTAATTAATAAAATAACTTTAATTAGTATTTCCTTCATATATAAAATTTCTAAATCCCCTAAATTTACTATATAACAAATTTTTTTAAAAAAAAATTAAATTATAATTTAAATTATTAATTAAAATAAATAATTTTATAAAGTTACAAATTATAATTAAAATTATTAATTTTTATTATAATAAAATTAATAAATTTTATAAAATTTTAATACTTTAATTAATAAAATAACTTTAATTAGTATTTCCTTCATATATAAAATTTCTAAATCCCCTAAATTTACTATATAACTAATTTTTTAAAAAAAAAATTAAATTATAATTTAAATTATTAATTAAAGTAAATAATTTTATAAAGTTACAAATTATAATAAAAATTATTAATTTTTATTATAATAAAATTATTAATTTTTATTATAATAAAATTATTAATTTTTATTATAATAAAATTATTAATTTTTATTATAATAAAATTAATAAATTTAATAAAATTTTAATACTTTAATTAATAAAATAACTTTAATTAGTATTTCCTTCATATATAAAATTTCTAACTCCCCTAAATTTACTATACAACTAATTTTTAAAAAAAAAATTAAATTATAATTTAAATTATTAATTAAAGTAAATAATTTTATAAAGTTACAAATTATAATAAAATTACAAATAATAATAAAAATTTATAATTTTTATTATTATAAAATTAATAAATTTTATAAAATTTTAATACTTTAATTAATAAAATAACTTTAATTAGTATTTCCTTCATATATAAAATTTCTAAATCCCCTAAATTTACTATATAACTAATTTTTTTAAAAAAAAAATAAATTATAATTTAAATTATTAATTAAAGTAAATAATTTTATAAAGTTACAAATTAAAATAAAAATTATTAATTTTTATTATAATAAAATTAATAATTTTTATAAAATTTTAATACTTTAATTAATAAAATAACTTTAATTAGTATTTCCTTCATATATAAAATTTCTAAATCCCCTAAATTTACTATATAACAAATTTTTTTAAAAAAAAATTAAATTATAATTTAAATTATTAATTAAAATAAATAATTTTATAAAGTTACAAATTATAATAAAAATTATTAATTTTTATTATAATAAAATTAATAAATTTTATAAAATTTTAATACTTTAATTAATAAAATAACTTTAATTAGTATTTCCTTCATATATAAAATTTCTAAATCCCCTAAATTTACTATATAACAAATTTTTTTAAAAAAAATTAAATTATAATTTAAATTATTAATTAAAATAAATAATTTTATAAAGTTGCAAATTTTAATAAAAATTATTAATTTTTATTATAATAAAATTAATAAATTTTATAAAATTTTAATACTTTAATTAATAAAATAACTTTAATTAGTATTTCCTTCATATATAAAATTTCTAAATCCCCTAAATTTACTATATAACTAATTTTTTTAAAAAAAAAATTAAATTATAATTTAAATTATTAATTAAAGTAAATAATTTTATAAAGTTACAAATTATAATAAAAATTATTAATTTTTATTATAACAAAATTAATAAATTTTATAAAATTTTAATACTTTAATTAATAAAATAACTTTAATTAGTATTTCCTTCATATATAAAATTTCTAAATTCCCTAAATTTACTATATAACTAATTTTTTTTAAAAAAAATTAATTATAATTTAAATTATTAATTAAAGTAAATAATTTTATAAAGGTACAAATTATAATAAAAATTATAAATTTTTAATATAATAAAATTAATAAATTTTATAAAATTTTAATACTTTAATTAATAAAATAACTTTAATTAGTATTTCCTTCATATATAAAATTTCTAAATCCCCCAAAATTTACTATATAACTAATTTTTTTCAAAAAAAATTAAATTATAATTTAAATTATTGATTAAAGTAAATAATTTTATAAAGTTACAAATTATAATAAAATTACAAATAATTATTATATAAAATTATTAATTTTTATTATTACAATTTTTTTTTTTTTTTTTTTAATTATTTATATATATATATATATATATATGTATATAAATAATTTATATATTTATATATATAAATAATTATAATATTTATATAAATATAATATACTTTTCTAAAAAAACCTTCAATTTATATAAATAATAGTTTAATTCATAGATTAATAATCTATTTATATATATAATATAATGTTAATAAATTGTTATATTAATATATTAATACTATATTATATAAAATAATTAGATCCTTATATCAAGTTAAATAAACTATAAATAATATATACATATATATATAATTATATATTATTATAAATTATAAATATAAAATATTTATATTAAATTATTATTTATATAAATTAATATAATAAATTTCAAATTCTATTTGAAAAACAAATTAATTAATTTGTTTTTAAATATAATTTTAAATTTATAAATTATTTATATATATATAAGTATATATATATACATGTATGTATATATATATATATAAATAATTTATATATTTATATCTATAAATAATTATAATACTTATATAAATATAATATACTTTTCTAAAAAAACCTTTAATTTATATAAATAATAGCTTAATTCATAGATTAATAATCTATTTATATATATATAATATAATGTTAATAAATTGTTATATTAATAAATTAATACTATATTATATAAAATAATTAGATCCTTATATCAAGTTAAATAAACTATAAATAATATATATATATAATTGTATATTATTATAAATTATAAATATAAAATATTTATATTAAATTAATATAATAAATTTCAAATTCTATTTGAAAAACAAATTAATTAATTTGTTTTTAAATATAATTTTAAATTTATAAATTATTTATATATATATATAAGTATATATATACATGTATGTATATATATATATATAAATAATTTATATATTTATATATATAAATAATTATAATATTTATATAAATATAATATACTTTTCTAAAAAAACCTTCAATTTATATAAATAATAGCTTAATTCATAGATTAATAATCTATTTATATATATATAATATAATGTTAATAAATTGTTATATTAATATATTAATACTATATTATATAAAATAATTAGATCCTTATATCAAGTTAAATAAACTATAAATAATATATATATATATAATTATATATTATTATAAATTATAAATATAAAATATTAATATTAAATTATTATTTATATAAATTAATATAATAAATTTCAAATTCTATTTGAAAAACAAATTAATTAATTTGTTTTTAAATATAATTTTAAATTTATAAATTATTTATATATATATAAGTATATATATAAATAATTTATATATTTATATATATAAATAATTATAATATTTATATAAATATAATATACTTTTCTAAAAAAACCTTCAATTTATATAAATAATAGTTTAATTCATAGATTAATAATCTATTTATATATATATAATATAATGTTAATAAATTGTTATATTAATATATTAATACTATATTATATAAAATAATTAGATCCTTATATCAAGTTAAATAAACTATAAATAATATATATATATATATAATTATATATTATTATAAATTATAAATATAAAATATTTATATTAAATTATTATTTATATAAATTAATATAATAAATTTCAAATTCTATTTGAAAAACAAATTAATTAATTTGTTTTTAAATATAATTTTAAATTTATAAATTATTTATATATATATAAGTATATATATACATGTATGTATATATATATATATAAATAATTTATATATTTATATATATAAATAATTATAATATTTATATAAATATAATATACTTTTCTAAAAAAACCTTTAATTTATATAAATAATAGTTTAATTCATAGATTAATAATCTATTTATATATATATAATATAATGTTAATAAATTGTTATATTAATATATTAATACTATATTATATAAAATAATTAGATCCTTATATCAAGTTAAATAAACTATAAATAATATATATATATATATAATTGTATATTATTATAAATTTTAAATATAAAATATTTATATTAAATTATTATTTATATAAATTAATATAATAAATTTCAAATTCTATTTGAAAAACAAATTAATTAATTTGTTTTTAAATATAATTTTAAATTTATAAATTATTTATATATATATATATAAGTATATATATACATGTATGTATATATATATATATAAATAATTTATATATTTATATATTTATATATATAAATAATTATAATACTTATATAAATATAATATACTTTTCTAAAAAAACCTTCAATTTATATAAATAATAGCTTAATTCATAGATTAATAATCTATTTATATATATATAATATAATGTTAATAAATTGTTATATTAATATATTAATACTATATTATATAAAATAATTAGATCCTTATATCAAGTTAAATAAACTATAAATAATATATATATATATATATAATTATATATTATTATAAATTATAAATATAAAATATTAATATTAAATTATTATTTATATAAATTAATATAATAAATTTCAAATTCTATTTGAAAAACAAATTAATTAATTTGTTTTTAAATATAATTTTAAATTTATAAATTATTTATATATATATAAGTATATATATACATGTGTGTATATATATATATATATATAAATAATTATAATATTTATATAAATATAATATACTTTTCTAAAAAAAACCTTCAATTTATATAAATAATAGCTTAATTCATAGATTAATAATCTATTTATATATATATAATATAATGTTAATAAATTGTTATATTAATATATTAATACTATATTATATAAAATAATTAGATCCTTATATCAAGTTAAATAAACTATAAATAATATATATATATATATATATAATTATATATTATTATAAATTATAAATATAAAATATTTATATTAAATTATTATTTATATAAATTAATTAATTTGTTTTTAAATATAATTTGAAATTTATAAATTATTTATATATATATAAGTATATATATACATGCATATATATATATATATATATAAATAATTATAATTTTTATATAAATATAATATACTTTTCTAAAAAAACCTTCAATTTATATAAATAATAGCTTAATTCATAGATTAATAATCTATTTATATATATATATAATATAATGTTAATAAATTGTTATATTAATATATTAATACTATATTATATAAAATAATTAGATCCTTATATCAAGTTAAATAAACTATAAATAATATATATATATATATATAATTATATATTATTATAAATTATAAATATAAAATATTTATATTAAATTATTATTTATATAAATTAATATAATACATTTCAAATTCTATTTGAAAAACAAATTAATTAATTTGTTTTTAAATATAATTTTAGATTTATAAATTATTTATATATATATGTGGGAATTAAAACAAAACGAATTTAATAGATTAGGTGGTATTTATTTAAAGTTAAGAAATATTGCTCATAGGCAAGTAACAAATAAAAAAAAGAAGGTATGTGGTACTTCACTGGTTCTGCACGTCCTTCCGTGCCTACTATTATAATGCAACTCACAATAACTAAATTAAAACTCGGAAGAGATGGAGACAGCGAACTCGAGTATGTGTGTCGGTGTGCGTGCGCACGACGAAGAGTACTTTAGGTATCTCGTGATCGCGTTAGCGGACCACGATATCCCACATTCGGCCCTCCTGAATGGTCAATCGTCCCGATTGGCCTACCCCAAGGCTTCATGCTGTCTGCGGCTGATGATGTTGCGCGCGGCCCCTCATGATCGCCTACCTTTTCTACCTCATACCGATCGTGCTTGCAGACTCTCGAAATCTTGTACGGACCCAGATACTTTGGCTTCAATTTCAGCCCTGGCCCGAACTGTGTCCGGCGTACTGCAACCAGCTCTCCGATCTTATAGGTCTTCGCCTCCTTCCTTCTGTAGTTGTACTGGTTGGTGTTCTCCCGCTGTATTCGGTCGATGTTCTCCCGTGCCTGCTCACGAATATCGTCCCTCTCCTGGTCTAACTCAGCCACGATCTCTGAGTGTAGTATATCTCGGATCTCCGGTCGGGAAGGGATTCTCATATCCAACCCGGTGAGTATTCTAAATGGTGTGTGCTTGGTACTCCTCGGCTCGAGCTATTAATGAGCTGCTGCACCCGCTCGATGTGCTTATACCAACACGTCGGATCTTCTAGTGTTAATTTCGTCAAGATCGGGACTAATATGCGGTGCATCCTCTCGACTTGTCCGTTCCCTCTTGGAATTCCGGTGGTGATAACTAGGTGAGTGATGTTTTCCTCTCGACAGTACTTCTCAAAAACACCCGCCGTGAAAGCAGTACCTCTATCGGTTATAATTCGCCTCGGATTCCCAAAGATCGATGCCTGCTTCCGTAATCGGTCAACTACCTCTTCGCTGGTGGTACTCTTGGTGGGGTACAACCAAACAAACTTGGAAAAAGCGTCCACAACAACCAAGATGTGGTTGTACTTCTTCTTCGTAGCTTCCATCGGTCCAACATGATCGATGTGGTAGGTTTGCAATGGTCGATCCTCCTTCTGAATAGGTGACAGAAGTCCTTCCTGCTTCCCCGCCTTTCCCTCCACCATGATACATTCAATGCAGCTTCTCACAATACTGCCAACCTTTGACAAAAGCTCCGGAATGTAGTACGTCTTCTCGACTATCTCTGCTGTTTTCCGCGCGGCAAAATGGCCTTCCTTATGTGCTAACTTGATGATCTCCTCCTCCATGGAAGCTGGTATGACGACCAACTCCTTGGTTTCGTCCTTGAAGATGATACGAAGTGTACTCTAGTACCTTCCGCACTGCCTTCAATTGTGGATCTTGCAGTTGAGCCTCTCGAATTCGGTGACTCAGGGTGTCGACTACTAACATGGCAACACGACTTAACGTATCCACATGCTTCATCTGTGCGGCTGGGCGGTGCACCACTTTATAGTCAAAATCCTGAAGAAACATGGCCCAACGCGATACTCGTAGCGGAACTTGCTTTTTATTCATCGTCATGCTGTATGCCTTGCAGTCAGTGACGATTGTGATTGCCCTCCCCAGAAGATAAATTCTCCACTTCTCCAACGCTCTAACCACTGCCAGTACCTCTAGCTCGTACGAGTGGTACTTCTCCTCCTGCGGTGATGTCTTTCTGCTCATGTACTGCACCGGATGAAAATGCTGATCGTCGTTATCCTTCTGCAATAGCACAGCTCCATAAGCTATCTGACTCGCATCTGTATGCACCTCGGTAACGGCGTGTGGGTCAAACAGTTTGAGGACTGGTGACTTCACTAGCGCGTTCCTCAGCAATTCAAATGAGACTTCCTGGTCCGTTCCCATAGCAAAACTAGATTGTTTTCGAAGCAAATCACTCAACGGCTTCGCTACTGCGGCGTAGTTTGCTATACACTTCCGGAAATACCCTGTTAACCCCAGAAAACGCTGTAGACTCTTCTTATCGGTGGGCCTCGGAAATTCGCTGACGGCTCTAACTTTCCCGTCTGATGGTCGTAGCGCTCCTCCTTCCACCACATATCCCAGGAACTCGACTGTAGTTGTTAAGAATTGACATTTGCTCCACTTCAGCCTCAGTCCATTCTCGCTCGCTACCTTCAGCACCTTCCTTAATCTCGAAATCGCTTCCTCGTTGCTCTCAGCCAGGATCACTATGTCGTCCATGTACGTGAGCATCAGACCTTCGTTCACTAGCTTCCTAAAAACCGAAGTGACGAAACGCGTAAAGACTGCTGGTGAATTACAAAGACCAAACGGAACTCTCAGAAATTCGTACTGTCCATTATGCACGATGAACGAGGTATATTTTCTGGATTCAGCCTCGATCGGCACATGAAAGAATCCGTTGATTAAGTCCAACGTCGTAAACACCTTTGCTCTCTGCAGTCGATCCAACACGTCGTCAATAATTGGCATCGGGAAATGATCCTTCGTGATCTGCTGGTTGATACGTCTAAAATCACAGCACAGACGCTTAGTTCCATCCTTTTTGGGCACTAGCACAACAGGTGAAGCGAACTCCGATTGACTGGGTTGTATTACTCCCTCACTTAACCAAACACTTATTTGTCGTTCAACTTCCTCTCGATCGGAAAATGGCATTCTTCTCGGGTGGCTATACACCGGCGCATCATCCTTGAGAATAATCTTCATCGTAACTGGCGACTCGACATCCTGCCTTGGTTGGTAACTCACGATCAATCGTTCGACTTCGGCACTATCTGCTGCTGATAACAGGGACAAATCTACCCCGTCCATTACCTTCGCTTCGCTTCCGTCCTCTAAGGCTAAACACAGCCTCTCAAACCCTTGGTGCAATTCGCGAATTTGGTCCGCCTCTTCCCCAGAAACAGCTGCTTGTATTTCGCCATCCGTCTCACAAATCTCCTTGATGGGTGAAATGCTCGATGTCGCTGGCCGCTCGACCTCCTCATCACTACTACTTGCTGAGCTCTGCTCCTTCGGAACTTCCATCTCTGCTTCGGTCTTCTTCCTTCGGAACCGAACGTTGTCATCCTCGATGATAACGACCGCTTCCCTCAAGAGTTCATTGCCTAGAACCAAGGTGAAAGGTGATTCTGTTTCCTTCACCACATGCAGCTTGGCTTCAAACTCAATTGCATCTATGACGACTCTTGCTTTGAGACAACCCTGAGTGCGAACTCTATGGTTCCCCAGCCCCGACAACATAGTAAATTCTGGCTCCACATTTGCCCTTTTCAACTGCATTAGCAAATCTTGTCTAACTAGACAGATATCGCACCCCGTATCCACCAATGCTGTTACTTCTAAGTTATCTACATTGACGTCCTTCATCAAGTGTGGTGCCCGCACTCCGAACTTGGCATTAACGACTGACTCCTTTTTCGCTTCCTGTCGCGTGTCCTTCACGCCGCCTGCTCCGCTGCACTCAAACGACCTGTGTCCGAAACCCTGGCACTTGTAGCATTTTATCTGCTTGGTGCAAGCTTTCGCTAGATGGGTGGACTCTCCGCAATTGAAACATGATCGCGATCTCATTTTCTCGTTCGGTGCTCTGGATGTTGAGTGTCTATCTGAAGACGTTGATGGTGAAGACGATGATTGACCTCTTATCTTCTCATAGACCCGCAGCCTAGCTTTCAACTTTTCGATTGTAGCCGCTTCATAGAGGACGATTTTGTTTACTTTGTCGTCTCTCAGCGCATCGACGAAGTACTCGATGATGGACTCTTCATCTATGGAAATGGGTTTTGCCACTTCTATGATCCTGTAAAGGAATTCCCGCAACGTTTCCCCAGGCTGCTTACGAGCATTCCTCAGTCGCCTATGGATTTCTGCTGCACTGAGCTTATCGCCGAACTCCTTCAGTAGCGCCTCTCTCAGCGAAAACCAATCCCTTATGCCGGTCTCGCTCTGAACGAACAGCTTCGCAGCACCCGACAGTAGACGCTTGCCGTAAATATATTTTTGAAGTGAATTCCACTGGATCATCTGACTGACGTCTTCGAATTCAGCAATCCAGTCACGGACGCTCTGTGGTGCTTCGCCTCTAAATACCGCAACACTTTCCTCAATATCTCGGAACGAAAAGTTTGTTCGCTGCTCTTCCCATTGTCCGCCTCCAGGTGGTGATGCATGCTCCTTTGCAGTCTTCCTTTTGGTCGACCCCTCTACATACACCTCTTCCTCGTCGCTACCTAGACCTCCCTCGACATCGTTAGTGCGATGCAAGTTCAGATGGCAACGCAATCGTTCCTGCAGCTCCGATTTTTCGCCTGACGTCGACAAACCTTCTGCCCTCAACCTCGCACGCAACTCATCCCTAGTCACACACGCTAACTCTCTCTCCATCTCCCCCTCACAATTCGAATAATTTTTTTTAATCAAAAAAAAAGAAATTTACTGCCAATACTTTGGCCTTAGAAATTTTTTTTAAATTTGTACGGTGCCAACAACTTCGGCTTTATTGAAATTAGAAAATTTAGGCAAACAAAACAAGAACCAGTTAAGTACTCACCCTTTTACTAAACAATTCTTTTGTTTTGTGGTGTTTTTTTTTTTGTTTCTCCGTCTCCGCTTCCAGCTTCGCCGCTACTCCGGTTTCGCTTTCTCACACACTCTGCTGTGCGTTTTTTCACGATTGTCCGCTACTCCTACTTGAGTATACACACTTTCGTAATGTTTTTTTTTTTCGGTGCTCCTACTTGTGCACACACTCTTTGTTTCGCTTCGTTGGGATAGACAACCACGACACGGTTGAATTCCCCTCCGTTACCCAGTGTAGTAACAAACGGATTTGATGATCGCGTATGATACACACAGACCACTTTCTTTTAGTTTTTTTTTTTCACTTGCTATGCACTTCTTAGCAGTTTTTTTTTCGTTTTCTAGAATCCCGGTTGAGCCCCCAATTTGTGGGAATTAAAACAAAACGAATTTAATAGATTAGGTGGTATTTATTTAAAGTTAAGAAATATTGCTCATAGGCAAGTAACAAATAAAAAAAAGAAGGTATGTGGTACTTCACTGGTTCTGCACGTCCTTCCGTGCCTACTATTATAATGCAACTCACAATAACTAAATTAAAACTCGGAAGAGATGGAGACAGCGAACTCGAGTATGTGTGTCGGTGTGCGTGCGCACGACGAAGAGTACTTTAGGTATCTCGTGATCGCGTTAGCCGACCACGATATCCCACATATATATATAAATATATAATTTATATAAATATAATTTTATAAATTTTAATAATTTTTAATAATTTTGTAAATTATTATACTAATTTTAATTATATAAATTAATAAAAATTAATAATTTTTTTTTTTTCTTTAAATTAATACTATAAATAAAATGAATTGCCTGAAAAAAGGGTTATCTTGATAGGATAAATAATGTAATTAAATTACATTCATTATATTTAATAGAATTAAACTATTTCTAAAAGTATCAAAAACTTTTGTGCATCATACACTAAAATATATTTATTTATATTTTTAAAAAAATAAGCTAATTAAGCTAATGGGTTCATACCCCATTTATAAAGGTTTTAATCCTTTTTTTTTAATTTTTAATAATTCATCAAAAATATTATTTATTATAATTTTAATAATAAGTTCAATGATTTCAATTTCATCAAATTCTTGATTAAGAGCTTGAATAGGATTAGAAATTAATTTATTATCTTTTATCCCCCTAATAAGAGATACTAACTTAATATCTAATGAAGCTTCATTAAAATATTTTTTAACTCAAGCTTTAGCTTCTTCAATTATATTATTTTCAACAATTTTATTTATATTTCAAAATAATTTTATAAATCAAATATTTATTAATAATTATATTAATATAATCATTCTATCTTCTTTATTAATAAAAACAGGAGCTGCCCCATTCCATTTTTGATTTCCAAATGTAATAGAAGGATTAAACTGAATAAATTCATTAATTTTAATAACTTGACAAAAAATTGCACCTTTAATATTAATTTCTTATTTAATTATTAAATATATACTATTCATTTCTATTTTATTATCAGTTATTATTGGATCTTTAGGAGGATTAAACCAAACTTCTTTACGAAAATTAATAACATTTTCATCTATTAATCATTTAGGATGAATATTAATAAGTATATATTCTAATGAATCCCTATGAATTAATTATTTTTTAATTTATTCTTTTATATCATTTAATATTATTTTTTTATTTAATATATTTAAATTATTTCATATAAATCAATTATTTTCATTATTTTTTTTTAATAATAATATTAAATTTATATTATTTTTAAATTTATTATCTTTAGGAGGATTACCTCCATTTTTAGGATTTATTCCTAAATGATTAACAATTCAATATTTAACATTTAATAATCAATTATTTATATTATTTATTATAATTTTAATAAGCTTAATTAATTTATTTTTTTATTTACGATTATGCTATTCAGCATTTTTAATTAATAATTATGAAAATAATTGAATTTTCAATAATTATTGAAATAATTCTATAATAATATTATTTCTTTTTTATTCTTTTTTATCTACTTTTGGATTATTTATTATTAGATTTAGTTTTTATTTAATTTAACTTTTAAATTAAAACTTTAAGTTAAATAAACTAATAGCCTTCAAAGCTATAAATAAAAGAATAATCTATTAAGTTTTAATAATTATTACTATTCCTTTAGAATTGCAATCTAATGTCATTATTGACTATAAAACTTGATTAAAAAGAATAACTCTTATACATAAATTTACAATCTATTGCCTAAATTTTCAGCCATTTAATCGCAACATTGATTATTCTCAACTTATCATAAAGATATTGGCACTCTATATTTTTTATTTGGAATTTGAGCTGGAATAGTAGGAACTTCTTTAAGAATTTTAATTCGTGCAGAATTAGGTCATCCAGGTGCATTAATTGGTGATGACCAAATTTATAACGTAATTGTAACAGCACATGCTTTTGTTATAATTTTTTTTTATAATTATACCAATTAAAATTGGTGGATTTGGAAATTGATTAATTCCTTTAATATTAGGTGCTCCTGATATAGCTTTTCCTCGAATAAATAATATAAGATTTTGACTTTTACCTCCTTCTCTTACTCTTATTTTAGTAAGAAGAATAGTAGAAAATGGAGCTGGTACAGGATGAACTGTTTATCCTCCACTATCATCTGTTATAGCTCATAGAGGAGCTTCTGTTGATTTAGCTATTTTTTCACTTCATTTAGCTGGAATCTCTTCAATTTTAGGAGCAGTAAACTTTATTACTACAGTAATTAATATACGATCTTCCGGTATTTCCTATGATCGAATACCTTTATTTGTTTGATCTGTAGTTATTACTGCTATATTACTTTTATTATCTTTACCTGTTCTAGCAGGAGCTATCACAATATTACTAACTGATCGAAATCTAAATACCTCATTTTTTGATCCAGCTGGAGGAGGTGATCCAATTTTATATCAACATTTATTTTGATTTTTTGGACATCCAGAAGTTTATATTTTAATTCTTCCTGGATTTGGAATAATTTCTCATATTATTAGTCAAGAAAGAGGAAAAAAAGAAACATTTGGGTCTTTAGGAATAATTTATGCTATACTAGCAATTGGATTACTAGGATTTATTGTATGAGCACATCATATATTTACTGTCGGAATAGATGTTGATACACGAGCTTATTTTACTTCAGCAACAATAATTATTGCAATTCCAACTGGAATTAAAATTTTTAGTTGATTAGCTACCTTACATGGAACACAACTAAATTATTCTCCTGCTATTTTATGATCATTAGGATTTGTATTTTTATTTACTGTAGGTGGTTTAACAGGTGTTATTTTAGCCAATTCTTCTATTGATATTATTTTACATGATACATACTATGTTGTAGCTCATTTTCATTATGTACTATCTATAGGAGCAGTTTTTGCAATTATAGCAGGATTTATTCATTGATATCCTTTATTTACTGGATTAACTTTAAATAATAAATGATTAAAAACTCAATTTATTATTATATTTATTGGAGTAAATTTAACTTTTTTTCCACAACATTTCTTAGGTTTATCTGGTATACCACGACGATATTCTGATTATCCAGATTCTTATACTACATGAAATGTAATTTCAACAATTGGTTCAACAATTTCATTAATCGGAATTATTATATTTGTAATTATTATTTGAAAAAGAATAATAAAACAACGTCAAGTTATTTATTCTATCCAATTAAATTCTTCAATTGAATGATACCAAAATATCCCTCCTGCTGAACATAGATATTCAGAATTACCTTTATTAGCTAACTTCTAATATGGCAGATTAGTGCAATAGATTTAAGCTCTATATATAAAGTAATTTACTTTTATTAGAAATGTCAACATGAGCAAATTTAAGTTTTCAAGATAGAGCCTCACCTTTAATAGAACAATTAACATTTTTCCACAATCATACTATATTAATTTTAACTATAATTACTATTATAGTAACTTATATAATAATATTATTATTTTTTAATAAATAAAGAAATCGATTTCTATTACATGGTCAAATAATTGAAATAATTTGAACAATTTTACCTACATTTATTTTATTATTTATTGCTTTACCTTCCTTACGATTACTTTATTTATTAGACGAAATTAATGAACCTTCAATTACTATTAAATCAATTGGTCACCAATGATATTGAACTTATGAATATTCGGATTTTATAAATGTAGAATTTGATTCATATATAATTCCATCTAATGATTTAGAAATAAATAGATTTCGATTATTAGATGTTGATAATCGAATTGTATTACCTATAAATAATCAAATTCGAATTCTTGTAACTGCTGCAGATGTAATCCATTCATAAACAATCCCAGCTTTAGGAGTAAAAATTGACGGTACTCCTGGACGATTAAACCAAACTAATTTTACTATAAATCGTCCAGGACTATTCTATGGTCAATGCTCAGAAATTTGCGGAGCAAATCATAGTTTTATACCAATTGTAATTGAAAGAGTTCCAATAAATTTTTTCATTAAATGAATTTCTAAAATAAATTACATTAAATGACTGAAAGCAAGTACTGGTCTCTTAAACCATGTTATAGTAATTTAGCAATTACTTTTAATGAATTTTTTAAAAAAAAAAAAAAAAAATTGTAATAATAAAAATTAATTAAATAATAAAAAAAATTAGTTAAACTAATAACATTAGTATGTCAAACTAAAATTATTAAATTTTTAATATTTCTTAATTCCTCAAATAAGTCCTATAAGATACTTAATATTATTTATATTATTTTCTTTAATTTTTATTTTATTTAATTTAATAAATTATTTTATTTATATTCCAATAACTTCTAAATTTAAAAATTTTGTAAATCTTAATTCTATTTCAATAAATTGAAAATGATAACTAATTTATTTTCTGTTTTTGACCCAAGTTCTAGAATTTTTAATTTATCAATTAATTGATTAAGAACTTTTTTAGGATTAATATTAATTCCTTCAATATATTGATTTATACCTTCTCGTTATCATATTATTTGAAATAATATTTTATTAACTTTGCATAAAGAATTTAAAACTTTATTAGGAAATCCTAACCAAAAAGGAATTACTTTAATTTTTATTTCACTATTTAGATTAATTTTATTTAATAATTTTATAGGATTATTTCCCTACATTTTTACAAGAACAAGACATTTAACATTAACTTTATCATTAGCTTTACCTTTATGACTAGCTTTTATAATTTATGGATGACTTAATCATACACAACATATATTTACTCATTTAGTTCCACAAGGAACACCTTCAATCTTGATACCTTTTATAGTATGTATCGAAACTATTAGTAATATTATCCGCCCAGGTACATTAGCTGTTCGTTTAACAGCTAATATAATTGCTGGTTATTTATTATTAACATTATTAGGAAATACAGGACCTTCTTTATCTTCAATAATTATTATAATTTTATTAATTACACAAATTGCTTTATTAATATTAGAATCAGCTGTAGCTATTATTCAATCTTATGTATTTGCAGTTTTAAGTACTTTATATTCTAGAGAAGTTATTTAAAAAATGTCAACACATTCTAATCATCCATTTCATCTTGTAGATTATAGTCCATGACCCCTAATAGGAGCTATTGGAACAATAACATTAGTTTCCGGATTAGTTAAATGATTTCATCAATATAGAATAAATTTAATAGTAATTGGAACTTTAATTACTATTTTTACTGTTTATCAATGATGACGAGATATTTCACGAGAAGGTACTTTTCAAGGATTACATACCTATCCAGTAACACTAGGTTTACGATGAGGAATAATTTTATTTATTTTATCAGAAATTCTTTTTTTTTCTTCCTTTTTTGCGCTTTTTTCATAGAAGATTATCTCCTTCAATTGAATTAGGAGTTATCCCTTTTAATCCTTTTCAAATTCCATTATTAAATACAACAATTTTATTAGCTTCTGGAATTACTGTCACATGAGCTCATCATAGTCTTATAGAAAATAATCACTCTCAAACTACTCAAGGATTATTCTTTACAGTTTTATTAGGTATTTATTTTTAAATTTTACAAGCTTATGAATATATTGAAGCTCCATTTACAATTGCAGATGCTGTTTATGGATCAACTTTTTATATAGCTACAGGATTTCATGGTTTACATGTTTTAATTGGAACAACATTTCTATTAATTTGTTTAATTCGTCATTTAAATAATCATTTTTCAAGTAGTCATCACTTCGGTTTTGAAGCAGCAGCATGATATTTGTTGATATTGTTTGATTATTTTTATATGTATCAATTTATTGATGAGGAGGATAAAATTATTTATATAGTATATAAGTATATATAACTTCCAATTATAAGGACTATTTTAATAATAGTATAAATAATTTTTTCAATAATAATTACATCAATAATTATCCTTATTCTAACTTTTGTTGTAATAATATTAGCAACAATTTTATCAAATAATTTGATTATTTTTATATGTATCAATTTATTGATGAGGAGGATAAAATTATTTGTATATTATATAAGTATATATAACTTCCAATTATAAGGACTATTGTAATAATAGTATAAATAATTTTTTCAATAATAATTACATCAATAAATATCCTTATTCTAACTTTTGTTGTAATAATATTAGCAACAATTTTATCAAATAAAAATTTTAGAGATCGAGAAAAAATATCTCCTTTTGAATGTGGATTTGATCCTATTTCTTCTTCTCGTTTACCTTTTTCGTTAAAATTTTTTTTAATCACAATTATTTTTTTAATTTTTGATGTAGAAATTGCACTAATTTTACCAATAATTTTAATTTTAAATTATTCTAACTTAATTATTTGATCTTATACAGCTATTATTTTTATTACTATTTTATTAATCGGATTATATCATGAATGAAATCAAGGTATATTAAATTGATCTAACTAGGGTTATAGTTAAACTAATAACATTTGATTTGCATTCAAAAATAATTGATTAATTCAATTTACCTTAAATATGAAGCGATTTATTGCAATTAGTTTCGACCTAATCTTAGGTAATTTACCCTTATTTTATTAATTGAAACCAAAATAGAGGTATATCACTGTTAATAATAAAATTGATTTTTAAATTCCAGTTAAAGAAATATGTTTCTCAAATAAAAGCTGCTAACTTTTTATTTTAATGGTTAAATTCCATTTATATTTCTATTTATATAGTTTAATAAAACCTTACATTTTCATTGTAAAAATAATTATTTTAGTAGTTTATAAATTACTAATTTTAATTATTTAAATATTTAAAGATTTATAAATCTCCTTAATATCTTCAATATTATACTCTAATTATAAGCTATTTAAATATAAAATTAAAGTTATTATTAAAATAATAAATCATAAAATAAAAATTAATAAATAAATCTTCAAATTATTATTTTGTATAATATAATAAAATTGAGAAAAATTAATTAATTGTTTATATAAATTTTGTCTTCCTATAAATTCAGACCAACCTTGATCAAAATTTTTAAAAATAATTATACCAAATTTTAATGGATAATTAATTAAACCATAAGTAGAAATATAGGCCATAAATCATATAAACCCTATAAATATGGTTAATAAATAATTATTAAAAGATTTATTATAAAAAAAAATTAAGTTTTAGAAATTATATAACCTAAAAATCCTCCAATTAAACAAACAAATAGAGTTAAATATTTTAAATAAAATGGTAAAATAATTGTATAAGGAGTAATAAAAATTAATCAACTTAATATTCTTCCACCAATAATTCTTATTAATATTAATACTAATATTCCTTTTAATATAATTCAACTTTCATCATTTAAAATATTTAAAGAATTACAATTTAAATCACCAGTTATTGAATAATAAACTAAACGTAAAGAATAACAAACAGTTAAACCGGTTGAAAAAAAAAAATAAAAAAAATAAATATATTAACTATTCTTATTGAAACAATTTCTAAAATTAAATCTTTAGAATAAAATCCAGCTAAAAAAGGTATACCACATAAAGCTAAATTAGCAACATTAAAACAAGAACTAGTTAAAGGTATATAAATTCTTAAACCTCCTATTAATCGTAAATCTTGAGAGTTATTTATATTATGAATAATAGCTCCAGCACATATAAATAATAAAGCTTTAAATAAAGCATGAGTCAATAGATGAAAAAAAGCCAATTTAAAATATCCTATTGATAAAATTATTATTATTAAACCTAATTGTCTTAAAGTTGATAAAGCAATAATTTTTTTTAAATCAAACTCAAAATTAGCTCCTAACCCTGATATAAATATAGTTAATCCAGACAATAACAACAACAATTGTCCAATTAAAGAATTTACTAATAAAATATTAAATCGGATTAATAAATAAATTCCTGCAGTTACTAAAGTAGAAGAATGAACTAAAGCAGAAACTGGTGTTGGGGCAGCTATAGCAGCGGGTAACCATGAAGAAAATGGAATTTGAGCTCTTTTTGTTATAGCTGCTACAGTTACTAAAATTCCAATTAATAATATATTAACATCATTTAATATAAATTCTAAATAAAAAATGTAATTTCAACTTCCATAATTTAATATTCAAGCAATAGCTAATAATAATGAAACATCTCCAATTCGATTTATTAAAGCTGTTAATATTCCTGCATTATACGATTTTACATTATTAAAATAAATTACTAAACAATAAGAAACCAATCCTAATCCATCTCACCCTAATAAAATACTAATTAAATTAGGTCTAATAATTAATATCATTATAGAAAAAACAAATAATAATACTAATATAATAAATCGATTAATATTTAAATCTATTATTATATATTCTAAGGAGGATTTCTGCCTGGTAGTACAATGGAACGTTACCGTGTCTGAGTGCTCTGGGATTTGGATTTCCTTTTTTTACAAAAAAAAAAAAAAAATATATATTCTATTCTATAATAAATTACTATAGAAGAAATTAATAAAACAAAAGACATAAATATCAAACTCATTCAATCAAATAAAAAAGTTATAACAATTCTAGAAGAATTTAAAGATACCAATTCTCATTCAATAAAAATAATTAATTCATTTATAATAAAATATAAAGAAATTAATATTAAAAATATTCTTATAAATAATAACAAAATAGAATTAATTAAACAAATTGATAAATATTTCATAATTTAAAATGAATAAATTCATATCTTTGATACCACAAATCAAAATTTTTAAATAAACTATTTAAATAATATTATAATCACAATAAAGATATTTCAGATTTTAAAACTAATAAATTTAAAGGAAATCAATGTAAAAATAATAATAAAAATTCACGATTATAACCTATTCTACTCCTATATACCTATATAACTCCTGAATATAATTTTCCATGTTGTCTATAAGAATATAAATACAATGTATAAGCAGCTCTAAAAAAAGAAATAAATATTAATAAAATTATTGTTAATCAAGATCAACTAATAATTCCATTTAATAATGAAATTTCTCTTAATAAATTTAAAGTTGGAGGAGCAGCTATATTAGATGAGCATAATAAAAATCATCACAATGTTATAGAAGGTATAAAATTTAATAAACCTTTATTAATTAATAAACTTCGTCTTCCTAACCGTTCATAAGTAATATTAGCCAAACAAAATAGTCCAGAAGAACATAACCCATGAGCAATTATTAATATAAACGAACCACAAATTCCTCAATAAGTTATTGTTATAAGTCCTCTTAAAACAATTCCTATATGAGCAACAGAAGAATAAGCAATTAAAGATTTTAAATCTGTTTGACGTAAACAAATTAAACTAACTAATACTCCACCAATTAAACTAATTCTAATAAATAAATAATTATATTTTAAACCTATAATTTGTAAAAAATTTAAAACACGTAATAAACCATAACCTCCTAATTTTAATATAATTCCTGCTAAAATTATAGACCCGGAAACAGGAGCTTCAACATGAGCTTTAGGTAATTATAAATGAACTAAAAATATTGGTATTTTTACTAAAAAAGATAAAATTATAGATATATACATAATTAAATAATTTAAATTTAAATTATTTAATATATAAAAATTTATTGTATTCATAATTTTATAAATATAAAGAACAGCAATTAATATAGGTAAAGAAACTAATAAAGTATAAAATAATAAATAAATACCTGCTTGTAAACGTTCAGGTTGATATCCTCATCCCAAAATTAAAAAAAGTGTAGGAATTAATCTTCTTTCAAAAAATAAATAAAAAAGAAATAAATTTATACTTCTAAATGTCAATAATAACAATAATAACAATAATAATAAATTTAACATAAATTCATTTTTATAATTATTTAATTTATTAATAGAATCTCTAGCTATTAATATTAAAGAACAAATTCAAAAACTTAATAATACTATTCCATAAGAAAGTATATCTATCCCAAAAAAATAAGAGACCATTACAAAATAATTAACAAAATAATTATTTATAATTAAAATTATTATAATTATAAAACATATTGGTAATAATATAATTAATATAAATAAAATTTTTAACATTGTAAAATATTAAATGACTGGAAATAATCATTACCATATGTTCGAATTATAGAAACTAAAATTGAAAGACCTAATACTATTTCACATACACTAAAAGTCAAAAAAACTATCATAAAATAATTTTCATATTCTAACAAGTTTAAATAAATAAATAATAAATAAAATAATGACAAAACAATATATTCCAAACTTAAAAGTATTGATAATAAATGTTTACAATTAGAAATAAAAACAATAATTCCTATTATTATCAAAAAAAAAGGCATACCTCAACTAAATAATATTATCATTAGTTTAAATAATTTAACAAAAACATTGGTCTTGTAAATCAAAAATAAAAAAAAAAAATTTTAAACTTCAAAAAAAAAAGAATTCTCTTTATCATTAATCTCCAAAATTAATATTTTTTTTAAACTATTTCTTGATATCATTCAACTTATTATATATATATTAACTTTTATATTTAGATTTATTTTTATACAAATAAGTCACCCCCTTAGTATAGGAATATTATTATTAATTCAAACAATTTTAATTTGTTGTATTTCAAGTTTAATAACTAAAAGATTTTGATTATCATATATTTTATTTTTAGTTTTTGTAGGTGGTATATTAGTTTTATTTATTTATATTACATCTTTAGCTTCAAATGAAATATTTTTTCTATCTATAAAAATAACTTTTATAATAATTATATACATATTATTGATAATAATTATTATTATATTTATAGATAAAATAATTTTAATATTTAATTCTATAAATAATGAAATAAACTCAATTACAAACATTAACAGATATATTTCAGAAAATTCATTAAATTTAAATAAATTATATAATTATCCAACAAATATAATTACAATTATATTAGTAAATTATCTTTTTATTACAATAATTGTTTCTGTCAAAATTACCAAATTATTTTATGGACCTTTACGAATAATAAATTAACTAATGAATAAACCAATACGAACACATCACCCACTTTTAAAAATTGCAAATAATTCTTTAATTGATTTACCTTCTCCTGTTAATATTTCAATATGATGAAATTTTGGATCACTATTAGGACTATGTTTAATTACACAAATTATTACTGGTTTATTTTTAGCCATACATTATACAGCGGATATTTCATTAGCTTTTAACAGTGTAGATCATATCTGTCGTAATGTAAATTATGGATGACTATTACGAACATTACATGCTAATGGTGCATCTTTTTTTTTATTTGTTTATATTTACATGTAGGACGAGGAATATATTATGGATCATATTTATTCACATCTACATGATTATCCGGAACAATTTTATTATTTTTAGTTATAGGAACAGCATTTATAGGATATGTTTTACCATGAGGACAAATATCTTTTTGAGGAGCAACAGTAATTACTTATTTATTATCTGCTATTCCATATTTAGGAACAGATTTAGTACAATGAATTTGAGGAGGATTTGCAGTTGATAATGCTACTTTAACTCGATTTTTTACTTTTCATTTTATTTTACCTTTTATTGTAATAGCTATAATAACAATTCATTTATTATTTCTTCATCAAACAGGTTCTAACAATCCTGTAGGATTAAATTCAAATTTAGATAAAATTCCATTTCATCCATATTTTAGTTAAAAAGATTTAATAGGATTTATTATTATAATATTTATATTAACATTATTAACTTTATGAAATCCTTACATATTAGGAGATCCTGATAATTTTATTCCAGCTAATTCATTAGTAACTCCTATTCATATTCAACCAGAATGATATTTTTTATTTGCCTATGCTATTCTACGATCAATTCCTAATAAATTAGGAGGAGTAATTGCTTTAGTTATATCAATTGCTATTTTAATAATTATACCTTTTTATAATTTAAGAAAATTTCAAGGAATAGAATTTTATCCAATTAATCAAATTTTATTTTGGTTTATACTTGTTATTGTAATTTTATTAACTTGAATTGGAGCACGTCCAGTAGAAAATCCTTATATTATTATTGGACAAATTTTAACTATTTTATATTTTTTATATTATCTTGTAAACCCCTTAATTTGTAAATGATGAGATAAATTGTTAAATTAATTTAATCAGTTAATGAACTTGAATAAGTATATGTTTTGAAAACATACTATAGAAATATAAATTTTCTATTAACTTTACTAAAAATAATTATTTAAATTAAATTAATTAATAAAATTTTTAATCCAATAAAAAATAATAAATAATTTAAAGAAAAAGGTAAAAAACTTTTTCAAGCTAAATATATTAATTTATCATAACGAAATCGAGGTAAAGTACCACGAACTCAAATAAATATAAAAGAAATAAATATTATTTTTAAATAAAATATTAAACTAAAAATATTTCCTCCTAAAAAAACTAAAGTAAATAATATTCTTATAAATAAAATTCTTGCATATTCAGATAAAAAAATTAATGCAAAACTTCCACTTCTATATTCAACATTAAACCCAGAAACTAATTCTGATTCTCCTTCAGCAAAATCAAAAGGAGTACGATTTGTTTCTGCTAAAGAAATAATTAATCAAACAAAAGCTAAAGGATATAAAATAATAAAAAATCATAAATAAATTTGGTAATAATAAAAATTTAATATATTATAATTATTAATTAAAAAAACAAAAGATAATAAAACTAAAGCTAAACTAACTTCATAAGAAATTGTTTGAGCAACAGAACGTAATCCACCTAATAAAGAATAATTTGAATTAGAAGATCATCCAGCAATTATTACTGTATAAACACCTAAACTAGTACAACATATAAAAAATAATAATCCTAAATTAAAAGAGAATAATTTAATAAAAAAAGGTATACATATTCATAATATTAAAGATAAAAATAAAGAAAAAATTGGAGAAAAATAATAAGAAATATAATTTGACAATAAAGGATAAGTTTGTTGTTTTGTAAATAATTTAATTGCATCACAAAAAGGTTGAACAATTCCTATTAATCCTACTTTATTAGGTCCTTTACGAATTTGTATATAACCTAAAACTTTACGTTCTAATAAAGTTAAAAAAGCAACTCTTACTAAAACACAAATAATTAATACTAAAATTATATTTAAAAACAAAATAAATTCTATATAAAACAAGTACTATTTGTAATATATATATTACATATATAAATTCTAAATTTATTTCATTTATCTGTCAAAATAGTTATAAATATATTAATTATATTCTTATATAAAAATAAATTTATTTTTATATTTAATCCTTTCGTACTAAAATATAAAATATTATTAAAGATAGAAACCAACCTGGCTTACGCCGGTTTGAACTCAGATCATGTAAGATTTTAAAAGTCGAACAGACTTTAAATTTAAACAGCTACACCTAAAATTATATCTTAATCCAACATCGAGGTCGCAATCTTTTTTATCAATATGAACTCTCCAAAAAAATTACGCTGTTATCCCTAAAGTAACCTAATTTTTTAATCATTAATAATGGATCAATTAATCATAAATTTATGATTTTAAATTTAAAAGTTTATTAAATTTTACTATCACCCCAATAAAATATTTAACTATTATAATAATTAACTTAATCTTTAAAATTAAAATATAAATAAATATAAAGATTTATAGGGTCTTCTCGTCTTTTAAAAAAATTTTAGCTTTTTGACTAAAAAATAAAATTTTAATTTAAATTTAAATGAAACAGTTAATATTTCGTCCAACCATTCATTCCAGCCTTCAATTAAAAGACTAATGATTATGCTACCTTTGCACAGTTAAAATACGGCGGCCATTTAATAAAATCAGTGGGCAGGTTAGACTTTAAATTAAATACTAAAAGACATGTTTTTGTTAAACAGGCGAATATTATTTTTGCCGAATTCTTTATTTAAACTTTTCATTAATAAATTATTTTACATATATTATATACTAATTATATCATTATTAATTTATTTTATAAATTTAAATAAATATTTTTATAAAAAATTAAAATAAAATAAATAATTTAATTTAAAAATTAATTTATAACAAATTTTAAATTAATTGCTAATTCTAAACATATAAAATTTTAAATTTTATCTATTATTTATAATAATTTATTTTATAGCTTATCCCATAAAATATTATTTTTTAAAAATTATTTAATTAAAATAAATAAATAAATAAATTTTAAAAAATTAAATTAAATTTATTTCTAAAAAAAACTAGATACCTTTAAAAACGAATAACATTTCATTTCTAATAAATTATTTAAAATAATTTTATAACATTAACTTTTATAATTTATTAAATCTTTTAAAATCGAGATAAATAATTTTTATTATTTATTATTTAATATACTCTGATACACAAGATACAATAAATTAAATTTTGTTTTTAAATAAAAATTTTTCAATTTATATCAATTTTATTTTACAATACTAATAAACTATAATTAATATTATTTTTTCTATAAAATATACTAAAACATTTATATTATATAATTATTTTTAATAATTTAATATTTACAAATAATATAAATATTAATAAATAAAATATAATTTATCAATTTATATTGATTTGCACAAAAATCTTTTTAATGTAAATAAAATACTTTTCTTTATAAGCTTTAAATTGATTCTAGATACACTTTCCAGTACATCTACTATGTTACGACTTATCTTATTTTAATAATAAGAGTGACGGGCGATATGTACATATTTTAGAGCTAAAATCAAATTATTAATCTTTATAATTTTACTTTCAAATCCAATTTCATTAAATTTTTCATACTTAAATCCATAAAATATATTTTATTGTAACTCATTTTTACTTAAAAATAAACTACACCTTGATTTGATATTAATTTTTATACAAATTATAGAAAATCATTATTCTTATAAAATATTCTAATAACAACGATATATAGATTGATTAACAATTTTAAGTAAGGTACAACGTGGATTATCAATTACAAAACAAGTTCCTCTGAATAGACTAAAATACCGCCAAATTCAAGATCATATCTAATACTACTCAAATTTAATAAATTTATATTTTAAATAATAGGGTATCTAATCCTAGTTTTTATTTAAAATTTTATAGCTTCAATTATTTTTATTATAAAATTTTAAAATTAATTAAAATTTCACTTAATAATTAACTAAATAATTTCTATACTAAATTTAACTTATATTTAAAAAATTTATTTATATTATTTGTATAACCGCAACTGCTGGCACAAATTAAGTCAATATTAACTAATATTTCTATATCTAAATTTCTTTAATTTATAATATTAATTACTGTAAATAAAATAAAATATTTATTTTCTAAATAAATAAAAATTCACACAAAAATTTACATGTAATATAAATTAATAATAAATTATTTAAGCCAAAATAAAACTTTATAAGTTTATTAATAATTTATATTTAAAGATTTAATTCACTAAATTTACTATTTACATAAATTTAAATAGTATTTAAATATATTATTATAAATTCATAATTTATTTAAATTTTAAAATTATTTATATAAAAATTTTTTTTTAATATTTTTATAAATAAAATAACTTAAATTGATATTCGTTTAATAAATTAAATTTATAAATTACTAAATTTAATTTATATCTAATTATTTTTTTAAAAAAAAATTGTAATAATAAAAATTAATAAAATAATTTTATAAAATTATAAATTATAATAAATTTATACATTTATTTATTTATAAAAATTAATAAATTTTATAAAATTTTAATACTTTAATTAATAAAATAACTTTAATTAGTATTTCCTTCATATATAAAATTTCTAAATCCCCTAAATTTACTATATAACTATTTTTTTTTAAAATAATTTAAATTATAATTTAAATTATTAATTAAAGTAAATAATTTTATAAAGTCATAAATTATAATAAAAATTATTAATTTTTATTATAATAAAATTAATAAATTTTATAAAATTTTAATACTTTAATTAATAAAATAACTTTAATTAGTATTTCCTTTATATATAAAATTTCTAAATCCCCTAAATTTACTATATAACTAATTTTTTAAAAAAAAAATTAAATTATAATTTAAATTATTAATTAAAGTAAATGATTTTATAAAGTTACAAATTATAATAAAAATTATTAATTTTTATTATAATAAAATTAATAAATTTTATAAAATTTTAATACTTTAATTAATAAAATAACTTTAATTAGTATTTCGTTCATATATAAAATTTCTAAATCCCCTAAATTTACTATATAACTAATTTTTTTTAAAAAAAATTAAATTATAATTTAAATTATTAATTAAAGTAAATAATTTTATAAAGTTACAAATTATAATAAAAATTATTAATTTTTATTATAATAAAATTAATAATTTTTATAAAATTTTAATACTTTAATTAATAAAATAACTTTAATTAGTATTTCCTTCATATATAAAATTTCTAAATCCCCTAAATTTACTATATAACTAATTTTTTTAGAAAAAAATTAAATTATAATTTAAATTATTAATTAAAGTAAATAATTTTATAAAGTTACAAATTATAATAAAAATTATTAATTTTTATTATAATAAAATTATTAATTTTTATTATAATAAAATTAATAAATCTTATAAAATTTTAATACTTTAATTAATAAAATAACTTTAATTAGTATTTCCTTCATATATAAAATTTCTAAATCCCCTAAATTTACTATACAACTAATTTTTAAAAAAAAATTAAATTATAATTTAAATTATTAATTAAAGTAAATAATTTTATAAAGTTACAAATTATAATAAAATTACAAATAATAATAAAAATTAATAATTTTTATTATTATAAAATTAATAAATTTTATAAAATTTTAATACTTTAATTAATAAAATAACTTTAATTAGTATTTCCTTCATATATAAAATTTCTAAATCCCCTAAATTTACTATATAACTAATTTTTTTTAAAAAAAATTAAATTATAATTTAAATTATTAATTAAAGTAAATAATTTTATAAAGTTACAAATTATAATAAAAATTATTAATTTTTATTATAATAAAATTAATAATTTTTATAAAATTTTAATACTTTAATTAATAAAATAAATTGGTGAAGAGGACCAGTTCTGTTTTCTGTGGGTTAACCGCCAGTCCGCAGTTTTTTGTCCAGGTACCAACCATAGATAAGGCGTTTTGTATTTGTTCGCTTAGAGTGGATGGGAATTTCCCTGTCGCTAGCAGTGCTAAGTCGTCTGCGTAGGCTACTGTCTTGACTCCACTAAGTCTAAGTACGATCAGAATCTCGTTTAAAACGAGTACCCATAGAAGGGGTGATAGGACTCCGCCTTGAGGAGTTCCTCTAGATGCTCACATCTTGATTATTTCACCACCAAACTCTGAGTTGATGCATCTTATTTTAAGCATGCACATTATCCATTTATTAATGGTATTCTCCACATTAAGGTTTACTAGGGCTCTTTCTACCGCTTCCCCTTGGACGTTGTTAAAAGCACCTTCAATGTCCAGGAAGGCGGCTAGAGTATATTCCTTATCCCTTAATGTCTTTTCTATGGTGCTGACTACACTATGGAGTGCTGTATCTACACCTTTACCTTTCGTATACGCATGCTGAGCTGGGGATAAGACCTCTGGACTCAGTTTGCTACGAATATAAATGTCAATCAGTCTCTCAAAAGTTTTTAGAACAAAAGAGGTTAGGCTGATTGGCCTAAAGTCTTTAGCGGTAGTGTGACTGGGTTTTCCAGCTTTGGGTATGAAAACCACTTTGACTTCTCGCCATACTTTTGGTACATATCCCCATTTTAGGCTACTTAGGAATATGTTCCTAAGATGTGGAATTATGTATTCTTCACATCTTTGTAGCATCATAGGAAAGATGCCATCAATACCCGGAGATTTATATGGAGAGAAGGAGTTGATAGCCCATCTTATCTTCTCTTCCGTTATAATTTCCGCTGGTGCTGTATGCTCCGTGTAGTGCTCTTCTTCCAAGTTATTGTGCTCATTGTTGCATCCTGGAAAGTGAGTCTCAATGAGGAGCTTAAGCGTTTCGTTGCAGGATTCTGTCCAGTTGCCGATAGGATCCTTGAGAGATCCCAAGGGTACTGGTTCTTTAGCAAGTATTTTCCTGAGCCTAGCTGATTCTGTGGTGTTTTCTACTTTGCTGCAGAAGGATTTCCACGAAGATCGCTTTGCTCGTTGCGTTTCTGTTTTGAATTTTCTTTGACTGGCCTTGTAGGTTTCCCAGTCATTGTCCGTTCTTGTACGTTTTGCTACATTGAAAAGTTTTCTAGTTTCTTTTTTAATGTCGTACAGTTCTCTTGTCCACCAGGGGGGAGTCGATTTTCTTCTACTCTTCGTTTTCAAGGGACAAGATTTTTCGAGGGCTTTGCCTAGGATTTTTCCTAGATCCTCGGCATTTCTGTCTGTACTCTCAGGTGCATGCGCAGCATTTGTCTGGAGCGTTCTTATGTTCTTTCCCACTTCCACATTGAAGAGGTCCCAGTTAGTTTTCCTATGGTTCCTATATGGTTTTGGGGGATTGTTTGTGTCTGGTATTAGGAATTCAATGATCTTATGATCAGAGAAAGTTCCTCTTCACCAATAAAAGGATTATACCACAATTTAATAGGCCAACAATTGAAGGTACTCCACTACAAATATCAGAATCCGCGAAGTATCTGGGCGTTATTCTAGATAGAAAATTAAATTGGAGCCTCAACATAAAAGAAAGAGCTAAGAAGGCAATGATAGCCTTATACGCCTGCAGCAGAATTTTCGGCAAAACCTGGGGATCTAGTCCCAAAATTATCATGTGGTTGTATACGGCTGTAGTTAGACCTATACTCACATACGGTAATTTAGTCTGGTGGCAGGGGTTGTGCAAGGCCACCAACCTTAAGACCATGACTAGAGTCCAAAGAACTGCCTGCATTGGTACTACTGGGGCCATGAGAACCACCCCCACAGCGGGGTTGGAGGTAATTCTCAATCTTAAACCTCTAGACCTTTTTGTACAAGAATCCGCAGCAAACAGTGCCTTGCGGCTAAGCCAAACGGAAAACTGGAAACCCAGTACAACAGGACATGCGCGGATTCTAAAGAAATTTACGGGTGATAATGTATGCACAGACTACATTACTCCCAAACTAGACTTTACAAGACCATTTACTGTCTCCCTTCCCTGCAGGGAAGAATGGCATGAGAATCAAACACCAGTCCGTGCAACAGCGATCCCCATCTACACAGATGGCTCCAAGATGGATACTGGCGTTGGCGCGGGTTTCTATTCCGAAACACTCGGAATATCTGGCTCGATCAGACTCCCCGACTACAGCAGCGTCTTCCAAGCTGAGGTTCTGGCGGTGGCAACAGCCGCTAAACAGGTTGCAATGACGGCAATACCACATGCTGATATTACCTTCTTCATTGACAGCCAAGCGGGAATAAAATCGATTTCCGCCACAGAAATAAAATCGAAGCTTGTAGGTCGCTGTCGCGAAGAGCTGCGTGCTCTTCTGGGTCCCCGGACACAGTGGTGTCCCGGGAAATGAAAGAGCCGATGAATTGGCAAGAAAAGGATCCTCGCTTGAATTAAGAGAGGCTGACACAACGGTAAAAACCCCACCCTGTTACCTTAAACAGGTGATCGGTGATAAAACGCTGGTGACAGCTAACGAAAGATGGAGTGCCCTTGACTCCTGTGTCAATACCAGGAAAATGTGGCCACTATATGACAAGCGAAAGACCGATAGAATCCTTCAAATGAACAAAAAGTCTTTGTCCTCTCTCACAGGTGTTATCACCGGACACAACATGCTGGGCTACCATGCAAAGAAATTGAAACTCAGCACAGACGAGCTCTGCAGAGGTTGCGGGGACGAGGAGGTGAACGAGGATACCCCTCATTTCCTCTGTCACTGCCCTGCACTCTGTCACATAAGAAACAATGTCCTTGGCAGATATTTCTTCCAGGACTTAGAAGAACTCTCCGGCAAGTCTGTAAACGACTTGCGTAAGTTCATCAGCGCATCGGGATGGTTTGTAAGCCCGCTAGGTTTTTCATAGGTCCCAAGTAAGGGAATCAACCTCCAGGGTATCACAAAGGGTCTACATAGACCTAAGTGTGACGGGAGCAGGACTCTCTTGCCCCGTCAACCCAGCAACCTAACCTAACCTAACCTAACCTAATAAAATAAATTTAATTAGTATTTCCTTCATATATAAAATTTCTAAATCCCCTAAATTTACTATATAACTAATTTTTTTAAAAAAAAATTAAATTATAATTTAAATTATTAATTAAAGTAAATAATTTTATAAAGTTACAAATTATAATAAAAATTATTAATTTTTATTATAATAAAATTAATAAATTTTATAAAATTTTAATATTTTAATTAATAAAATAACTTTAATTAGTATTTCCTTCATATATAAAATTTCTAAATCCCCTAAATTTACTATATAACTAATTTTTTTAAAAAAAAATTAAATTATAATTTAAATTATTAATTAAAGTAAATAATTTTATAAAGTTACAAATTATAATAAAAATTATTAATTTTTATTATAATAAAATTAATAAATTTTATAAAATTTTAATACTTTAATTAATAAAATAACTTTAATTAGTATTTCCTTCATATATAAAATTTCTAAATCCCCTAAATTTACTATATAACTAATTTTTTTTAAAAAAAATTAAATTATAATTTAAATTATTAATTAAAGTAAATAATTTTATAAAGTTACAAATTATAATAAAATTACAAATAATAATAATAAAAATTATTAATTTTTATTATTACAATTTTTTTTTTTAATTATTTATATATATATATATATATATGTATATAAATAATTATAATATTTATATAAATATAATATACTTTTCTCAAAAAACCTTCAATTTATATAAATAATAGTTTAATTCATAGATTAATAATCTATTTATATATATATAATATAATGTTAATAAATTGTTATATTAATATATTAATACTACATTATATAAAATAATTAGATCCTTATATCAAGTTAAATAAACTATAAATAATATATATATATATATATAATTATATGTTATTATAAATTATAAATATAAAATATTTATATTAAATTATTATTTATATAAATTAATATAATAAATTTCAAATTCTATTTGAAAAACAAATTAATTAATTTGTTTTTAAATATAATTTTAAATTTATAAATTATTTATATATATATAAGTATATATATATACATGTATGTATATATATATATAAATAATTTATATATTTATATATATAAATAATTATAATATTTATATAAATATAATATACTTTTCTAAAAAACCTTCAATTTATATAAATAATAGCTTAATTCATAGATTAATAATCTATTTATATATATATAATATAATGTTAATAAATTGTTATATTAATATATTAATACTATATTATATAAAATAATTAGATCCTTATATCAAGTTAAATAAACTATAAATAATATATATATATATATATAATTATACATTATTATAAATTATAAATATAAAATATTTATATTAAATTATTATTTATATAAATTAATATAATAAATTTCAAATTCTATTTGAAAAACAAATTAATTAATTTGTTTTTAAATATAATTTTAAATTTATAAATTATTTATATATATATATATAAGTATATATATACATGTATGTATATATATATATATAAATAATTTATATATTTATATATATAAATAATTATAAAATTTATATAAATATAATATACTTTTCTAAAAAAAACCTTCAATTTATATAAATAATAGCTTAATTCATAGATTAATAATCTATTTATATATATATAATATAATGTTAATAAATTGTTATATTAATATATTAATACTATATTATATAAAATAATTAGATCCTTATATCAAGTTAAATAAACTATAAATAATATATATATATATATAATTATATATTATTATAAATTATAAATATAAAATATTTATATTAAATTATTATTTATATAAATTAATATAATAAATTTCAAATTCTATTTGAAAAACAAATTAATTAATTTGTTTTTAAATATAATTTTAAATTTATAAATTATTTATATATATATATATAAATATATAATTTATATAAATATAATTTTATAAATTTTAATAATTTTTAATAATTTTGTAAATTATTATACTAATTTTAATTATATAAATTAATAAAAATTAATATTTTTTTTTCTTTAAATTAATACTATAAATAAAATAAATTGCCTGAAAAAAAGGGTTATCTTGATAGGATAAATAATGTAATTAAATTACATTCATTATATTTAATAGAATTAAACTATTTCTAAAAGTATCAAAAACTTTTGTGCATCATACACTAAAATATATTTATTTATATTTTTAAAAAAATAAGCTAATTAAGCTAATGGGTTCATACCCCATTTATAAAGGTTTTAATCCTTTTTTTTAATTTTTAATAATTCATCAAAAATATTATTTATTATAATTTTAATAATAAGTTCAATGATTTCAATTTCATCAAATTCTTGATTAAGAGCTTGAATAGGATTAGAAATTAATTTATTATCTTTTATCCCCCTAATAAGAGATAATAACTTAATATCTAATGAAGCTTCATTAAAATATTTTTTAACTCAAGCTTTAGCTTCTTCAATTATATTATTTTCAACAAACTAATAGCCTTCAAAGCTATAAATAAAAGAATAATCTATTAAGTTTTAATAATTATTACTATTCCTTTAGAATTGCAATCTAATGTCATTATTGACTATAAAACTTGATTAAAAAGGATAACTCTTATACATAAATTTACAATCTATTGCCTAAATTTTCAGCCATTTAATCGCAACATTGATTATTCTCAACTAATCATAAAGATATTGGCACTCTATATTTTTTATTTGGAATTTGAGCTGGAATAGTAGGAACTTCTTTAAGAATTTTAATTCGTGCAGAATTAGGTCATCCAGGTGCATTAATTGGTGATGACCAAATTTATAACGTAATTGTAACAGCACATGCTTTTGTTATAATTTTTTTTATAGTTATACCAATTATAATTGGTGGATTTGGAAATTGATTAATTCCTTTAATATTAGGTGCTCCTGATATAGCTTTTCCTCGAATAAATAATATAAGATTTTGACTTTTACCTCCTTCTCTTACTCTTATTTTAGTAAGAAGAATAGTAGAAAATGGAGCTGGTACAGGATGAACTGTTTATCCTCCACTATCATCTGTTATAGCTCATAGAGGAGCTTCTGTTGATTTAGCTATTTTCTCACTTCATTTAGCTGGAATCTCTTCAATTTTAGGAGCAGTAAACTTTATTACTACAGTAATTAATATACGATCTTCCGGTATTTCCTATGATCGAATAAATTCATTTGTTTGATCTGTAGTTATTACTGCTAGCAGGAGCTATCACAATATTACTAACTGATCGAAATCTAAATACCTCATTTTTTGATCCAGCTGGAGGAGGTGATCCAATTTTATATCAACATTTATTTTGATTTTTTGGACATCCAGAAGTTTATATTTTAATTCTTCCTGGATTTGGAATAATTTCTCATATTATTAGTCAAGACAGAGGAAAAAAAGAAACATTTGGGTCTTTAGGAATAATTTATGCTATACTAGCAATTGGATTACTAGGATTTATTGTATGAGCACATCATATATTTACTGTCGGAATAGATGTTGATACACGAGCTTATTTTACTTCAGCAACAATAATTATTGCAATTCCAACTGGAATTAAAATTTTTAGTTGATTAGCTACCTTACATGGAACACAACTAAATTATTCTCCTGCTATTTTATGATCATTAGGATTTGTATTTTTATTTACTGTAGGTGGTTTAACAGGTGTTATTTTAGCCAATTCTTCTATTGATATTATTTTACATGATACATACTATGTTGTAGCTCATTTTCATTATGTACTATCTATAGGAGCAGTTTTTGCAATTATAGCAGGATTTATTCATTGATATCCTTTATTTACTGGATTAACTTTAAATAATAAATGATTAAAAACTCAATTTATTATTATATTTATTGGAGTAAATTTAACTTTTTTTCCACAACATTTCTTAGGTTTATCTGGTATACCACGACGATATTCTGATTATCCAGATTCTTATACTACATGAAATGTAATTTCAACAATTGGTTCAACAATTTCATTAATCGGAATTATTATATTTGTAATTATTATTTGAAAAAGAATAATAAAACAACGTCAAGTTATTTATTCTATCCAATTAAATTCTTCAATTGAATGATACCAAAATATCCCTCCTGCTGAACATAGATATTCAGAATTACTTTTATTAGCTAACTTCTAATATGGCAGATTACTGCAATAGATTTAAGCTCTATATATAAAGTAATTTACTTTTATTAGAAATGTCAACATGAGCAAATTTAAGTTTTCAAGATAGAGCCTCACCTTTAATAGAACAATTAACATTTTTCCACGATCATACTATATTAATTTTAATATAATTACTATTATAGTAACTTATATAATAATATTATTATTTTTTAATAAATACAGAAATCGATTTCTATTACATGGTCAAATAATTGAAATAATTTGAACAATTTTACCTACATTTATTTTATTATTTATTGCTTTACCTTCCTTACGATTACTTTATTTATTAGACGAAATTAATGAACCTTCAATTACTATTAAATCAATTGGTCACCAATGATATTGAAGTTATGAATATTCAGATTTTATAAATGTAGAATTTGATTCATATATAATTCCATCTAATGATTTAGAAATAAATAGATTTCGATTATTAGATGTTGATAATCGAATTGTATTACCTATAAATAATCAAATTCGAATTCTTGTAACTGCTGCAGATGTAATCCATTCATGAACAATCCCAGCTTTAGGAGTAAAAATTGATGGTACTCCTGGACGATTAAACCAAACTAATTTTACTATAAATCGTCCAGGACTATTCTATGGTCAATGCTCAGAAATTTGCGGAGCAAATTATAGTTTTATACCAATTGTAATTGAAAGAGTTCCAATAAATTTTTTCATTAAATGAATTTCTAAAATAAATTACATTAAATGACTGAAAGCAAGTACTGGTCCCTTAAACCATGTTATAGTAATTTAGCAATTACTTTTAATGAATTTAAAAAAAAAAAAATTGTAATAATAAAAATTAATTAAATAATAAAAAAAATTAGTTAAACTAATAACATTAGTATGTCAAACTAAAATTATTAAATTTTTAATATTTTTTAATTCCTCAAATAAGTCCTATAAGATACTTAATATTATTTATATTATTTTCTTTAATTTTTATTTTATTTAATTTAATAAATTATTTTATTTATATTCCAATAACTTCTAAATTTAAAAATTTTGTAAATCTTAATTCTATTTCAATAAATTGAAAATGATAACTAATTTAATTTCTGTTTTTGACCCAAGTTCTAGAATTTTTAATTTATCAATTAATTGATTAAGAACTTTTTTATTATTAATATTAATTCCTTCAATATATTGATTTATACCTTCTCGTTATCATATTATTTGAAATAATATTTTATTAACTTTGCATAAAGAATTTAAAACTTTATTAGGAAATCCTAACCAAAAAGGAATTACTTTAATTTTTATTTCACTATTTAGATTAATTTTATTTAATAATTTTATAGGATTATTTCCCTACATTTTTACAAGAACAAGACATTTAACATTAACTTTATCATTAGCTTTACCTTTATGACTAGCTTTTATAATTTATGGATGACTTAATCATACACAACATATATTTACTCATTTAGTTCCACAAGGAACACCTTCAATCTTGATACCTTTTATAGTATGTTTCGAAACTATTAGTAATATTATCCGCCCAGGTACATTAGCTGTTCGTTTAACAGCTAATATAATTGCTGGTCATTTATTATTAACATTATTAGGAAATACAGGACCTTCTTTATCTTCAATAATTATTATAATTTTATTAATTACACAAATTGCTTTATTAATATTAGAATCAGCTGTAGCTATTATTCAATCTAATGTATTTGCAGTTTTAAGTACTTTATATTCTAGAGAAGTTATTTAAAAAATGTCAACACATTCTAATCATCCATTTCATCTTGTAGATTATAGTCCATGACCCCTAATAGGAGCTATTGGAACAATAATATTAGTTTCCGGATTAGTTAAATGATTTCATCAATATAGAATAAATTTAATAGTAATTGGAACTTTAATTACTATTTTTACTGTTTATCAATGATGACGAGATATTTCACGAGAAGGTACTTTTCAAGGATTACATACCTATCCAGTAACACTAGGTTTACGATGAGGAATAATTTTATTTATTTTATTAGAAATTCTTTTTTTTTCTTCATTTTTTTTAGCTTTTTTTCATAGAAGATTATCTCCTTCAATTGAATTAGGGTCTATTTGACCTCCTATAGGAGTTATCCCTTTTAATCCTTTTCAAATTCCATTATTAAATACAACAATTTTATTAGCTTCTGGAATTACTGTCACATGAGCTCATCATAGTCTTATAGAAAATAATCACTCTCAAACTACTCAAGGATTATTCTTTACAGTTTTATTAGGTATTTATTTTTCAATTTTACAAGCTTGTGAATATATTGAAGCTCCATTTACAATTGCAGATGCTGTTTATGGATCAACTTTTAATATAGCTACAGGATTTCATGGTTTACATGTTTTAATTGGAACAACATTTCTATTAATTTGTTTAATTCGTCATTTAAATAATCATTTTTCAAATAGTCATCACTTCGGTTTTGAAGCAGCAGCATGATATTGACACTTTGTTGATATTGTTTGATTATTTTTATATGTATCAATTTATTGATGAGGAGGATAAAATTATTTATATAGTATATAAGTATATATAACTTCCAATTATAAGGACTATTTTAATAATAGTATAAATAATTTTTTCAATAATAATTACATCAATAATTATCCTTATTCTAACTTTTGTTGTAATAATATTAGCAACAATTTTATCAAATAAAAATTTTAGAGATCGAAAAAAAATATCTCGTTTTGAATGTGGATTTGATCCTATTTCTTCTTCTCGTTTACCTTTTTCGTTAAAATTTTTTTTAATCACAATTATTTTTTTAATTTTTGATGTAGAAATTGCACTAATTTTACCAATAATTTTAATTTTAAATTAATCTAACTTAATTATTTGATCTTATACAGCTATTATTTTTATTACTATTTTATTAATCGGATTATATCATGAATGAAATCAAGGTATATTAAATTGATCTAACTAGGGTTATAGTTAAACTAATAACATTTGATTTGCATTCAAAAATAATTGATTAATTCAATTTACCTTAAATATGAAGCGATTTATTGCAATTAGTTTCGACCTAATCTTAGGTAATTTACCCTTATTTTATTAATTGAAACCAAAATAGAGGTATATCACTACTATAAGGTTTATATACAATGAGCTTATACATAGAAATTTAAATTTTGTTAGAAAAGGTCGGTTAAGGGACATTACCCTAGTTTAATCCAACTGTGCTGGTAGCAGCAATATAAAGTGAACATTTTCTTTGGCAAGTTTTTTGCAAGCAAAGTTTATTTGTGATTAATATCCGATAAACATCATTTATATTGTGCAATTAAACTTCGACTGATCAAAACAAAGAAATAGGAAAAAGGGGTGAGTTGAAAAAAAAAGAACGTAAGACAAGCTCTGGAGACGAAAGACACCAGATCGAAAATTAGGAAGATAAAAAACAAAAAAAAAGGCAGAGTTAGGTAAATTTTTTTGAATTAAGGTGATAAATAAGCCTCTTAAAACGGCCATGTTCTTACCAGGTATTGGGTTGAGGCGTGAAGTCAGAAGACGACCCTCACCTCTGCTGATTTGTTTTGTCCTGGGATCGGGAAAGCCGCTATTGTCGCCCACAGACACCACATTAAACGTCCGCTAAGCTGTGCTTCAGTGTAAATAACGACCCAAGACCGAGTTGAAGCCAGCAACAGACACAACAAAAGGACCAGTCAAAGGCCACAGCAACTTCGCCCTTGAAAGGTCAACGCGGTCAGAAGGCGCTCCTCTTGCCGTCAGCCATTGTGCCTCAATAGGATTATATCCCCCTTAATACTTAGTGATTAAGTTCAATAGAAAGAACGTTTAAAGACAAGATAGTGAATTTAGAGAAAGAAAAAGTGAATTAGTGAATGAACTGAAAGATAGCATTAGCACAGTAGTTTAATTTTTTTTTGGATTAGCTTATTGATTTTTTTTGTTTAAATTGAATTATTTGTAAGGATATAGTGTTCGAGTGAGTGAAGACGCGGAAAAGAGGCATTAAAGCCCAACGTTTTACTGAAATTTACAGAGATCTTCGCTCCAAGTGCTGCCGGCAGGACGAGGAGGTAGTTTTTTTTTTGATTCTTTTCATTTTATTTCATTTGTTTTTTTTTTTTAGGCAAACATTTTGCCAAAAAAGTTTCTTAATTAAGAGTAAGTTTAGGGTTCAACCGTTGCCGAGAACACCGGTATCCATTAGGTTTAATCTTTAGTTCTAAAGTAGTTTAGTTACAAATGAATTATAGTATATTTCAATATTGAATTATTTGCGTGTTTTCAATGGAGTAGATACTTTGTGTGATTTGGTGTGTGGAGTAATTGGGAAGGCCGTCCTTCCGCTTGTGCCATGACGTAGACGATACGTAGACGACCGACGGACATGAGGACGGGACGTGACGACGTACGTACTCTCCACTACAAGGACACGTAACGGACAAGTGGCTGGATTCTGGTCAAGGGGCTGTCTCTCGTTGTTTTCGGCCAGAGAGATAGCCAAAGGAGTGTCATCCGACACATAGGGTGGGTAGGCCGAGCCAGAGCCAACATCATCTGGCAAGTCTCAGGAACGAGACGAACCTTACCAGGGAGCGACATCAGCATGCAGTTGATGCAAAGGAGTCTAGAATTAGGTTAGATATAAGTTAGATTAGGGACATAGAATAAGGTTTAGCTTACGTTTTAGGTTAGAATAGGATTAGTTTAGCATAGTTAGGGTAAGTGAGATGCATCTGACTTCCTGTACTCTCTCCTTGGTAGGGCAAAGGTATTGACATTTTCTTTTCGTCTGTCCTATCTTTCTCTTCGTTTCTCTTTCCTTTTTTCTGTCCGTCCGATTTAGTTCTCTGCCTATCTTCTTCTTTTTTTTTCTCAGGCACGATAAATTTTGTTTGTGAGCAGGTGGTTTAGTGTGAGGGGAGACAAGAACTACCCCCGTCCGACGAGCGATAGCCGTGCAACCGCGAGCGTGCCACCGTCCTCCTCCACTACTCCGAAGATGCCCCTGTGGCCAAGCCTCGACTCATAACAATGGCGCCCAACGTTATAGACAGTCAAGTTGCGCTTCCAAGGGAACGATTTTTAGTTGCAAAGGTCGTTACCTTGGACCCGCAACAGATTTGATAATTTTTTCAACTTTTTTCATTTTTTTTCGAGATTTTTTTTTTAATAACCGCCTAAGCTCTGAGTTCTTAGTATGAACGGAAGACGGCTGTCCAATCCGAAGGCCAAGCGCCAAAGGATCATCTGAGCTAATTGGAAGTTCATATTAGTAGAACGTAGAGCGGATCGGGGTGGACAGACCCGTGTTCTAATTGCTATCCAATGAGCAAGTGGCAAGAGTACGGCTCATCGTGAGGTAAGAACATTGGTCTGAAAGCCTTGATCGTGTTGGGAGTATGCCCGGAGCTACTAGCCAGCCTTTAATCAGGTTATTCACCAGATGGCAAGTAGTGGTAAGGAGCAGAACGGCATACTTTCAACACTCGTCTAGTTCCTGAGACCCAGTCACGACTAGACAAGACTAGGACAAACAAACGTGACAGAACAAACAGAAACGCCAACGAGAAAACTGATTATCCGGCGGAATGGTACAGGAGAACCGACCCAAAACTTCACACACTATCACAATTATCTAGAAGAAATAAAACATTAAAACAGCTCAATTACGTAGATAGGATTTATCTTTTATTTCTAAATACTTTTTTGAAATACACAACATTTTTTTTTTACAATTCTTTTAATTTCTGCATACTTTTTTTGAAGTTTGAATTTATTAGTGTTTACAACCTTTTTTTTAATTTCCTATACATTTTCAAAATTCTGCTTATTCATCATTTAACACCTTTTTAAAATTATATTCTTTTCTTTTTTTGAATTTTCGAATACGTAGAGAAGGTCTACTGTAATTTATCTATTTTTTTTTTTTTGAATTTTCTTATTTATTTTTTTTATTTTTCAAACCTTTTGGTAGGATTTTAGGTTTTTTGAATTTTGTTTGAATTAGTTTAGAGATGGAAGGAAAAGGGGCAGGTGCTAAGGCAACTTTGGCTCAATAAGCGGAGTCGCCAGCAGGTCGCAGAAGTTGGGCATTTCGCCAGTTCCTGGGCCGGCAGTAGGCGAGTCATCCCATACAAGGGCTCCCCTTAAGCTTGCTGTGACGAGTGTTGAGGGTTTCCATTAACTAAACCTGACAGCCCGAGAAATCGCAGGGTGGGATCGACAACTGCGGCAAGATGGGGAGCGAATGCTCCAAGAGAAAGAAGGGGAGGCCATACCAGGTATTCGATCGCTAGAGGACTGAGTCTCGACCTAAGTTCAAAGAGAGGTCTCTTTAGCGATAAGAGAGAATAGGGCAGAATTGCTGACGATATTCGCCGGAGGTCTGAAGGGGGTTCAAACCACCCTCCACGAGGAAATGAAAGCTATTCAAGAGAGCATAGCGCAGCTAACCGTTGCTAAAGTGTCGGCCAGTACCAGTCCATCTCCACCTCGAGCCTCGCGCAATGTTGAGGGCGATGGACAGTCGTCAACCCAGCAGCAGTTAGTGGGCAGTCCACCCCATGGCTTTGGTCGTTAAGAGTCTCATAGGGAGGGGCCTTACCGACAGGAGTTTTCGCGATCCGATGTAGAGAGAAAGGTGGACGTCCACAAATGGGGTATCAAGTTTGACGGAACCCCTAAAAGTATGTCCGTGGAGAGCTTTATCTTTAGGATAGAGACTCTCCAACGCCAGAACGGCCTGTCAAGCGACCAGGTTTTCGCAAACTTCCACCATTTGGTGACAGGGCCGGCAGAGTGTTGGTATTGGCAGTACCTGGAGGAAAATGCTGGAGACACTCTTCTTAACTATTTTGACAACCGAGGAGACCATCAGATACTTCGGCAAATCATGGATAGGAGGCAGTTGCCCCACGAAACGTTTGGCGACTTTTACAGCGACATACGGACATTAACGTTACAAATGCGACAAAGGGCAAACGAGATAGGTTTGCTGGCCATTCTCCGCCAGAACTTGAAGGACAGGGTAGCAAACCTGATATTTGGGTGCAAGGTCATGACAATCCGGGAACTACGCGATGAGTGCAGAAGAGCGGAAAGTCATATCGCTGCACGAGATAGTAGGGCTCGGAGGAATGTTAGCGAAGTCAAAGGGGTAGGGCTCGAGGAAGGCAAAGATACCGAGCCAGAAAATGAGTAGCTGCGATCCACCAAAGACGACCGAACCGACCGACAAAGTACACGAACATGGACAGTACGACTCAAATGACAAGAGACTATAGACAGGATAGTGGAATTCGAGACGCACCACAGACTTGCTCTTCACATTTCCACACTCTAACGTGCTTCAGTTGTGGGCAAGGAAGTCTGGCCTTCAACTGTGAGAAGTGCCAGGGAAACTCCAAGATCGGCGGTGTATCCGGGAGCAGACTGTCGACGACAAACTCGATCCCGGGGATACAGATGGACGCGGGCCAGTCCGAATCCTAAGAAGGGACCCCAAGTTGACGTTTCCCTCCAATAAAAATGAAGTTCCGACAAAAAAGAGTTTACATAGACGATTGCAAGAATATGAAGAAGCTAGAAAGAGAATTTTCGGAGAAGAATTGACGCGGCCTAAGAAAGATAGGAATTTTAAGAAAATTTCAAGGCTAAGGGAGAAATGTGCAATATTTAGACGACGAAAGAGTAGAATAGAATCGACAGTACTCAACACTACGGACGACAATAGACCTTATGCCAAAGTGAAGATAGATGGAGAAGAAATGTTTGGCCTTTTAGACAGTGGTGCCTCGATTAGCTGCCTAGGAAAAGGGGCCGAGGAATTCCTAAAGAGACACAATCTGACGATAAATAAAATGAAAACAGACCTTAGGACAGTAGACGGAAATCCACAACGTATACAGGGATGATTCACGACGCAAGTTTCGTGGGGTAACAAAACTCAAGAGATCGAGCTCTTTGTGGTCCCAAACCTACAACAACAACTCTATCTGGGTGTAGACTTCTGGAGTGCCTTTAGGGTCGCTCCGAATGTGATCAGCGAGATCGAAGATCCATTACCGATAACAGAAGCTCCTCCAGTCCAGGCACTCTCACCAGCACAAGCACAGCGGCTAGAGAAAATCAAACAGCTGTTTCCATCATTCGCGGCGCGGGGTCTGGGTAAAACAAGTCTCGAAGAACATGAGATAGAGGTGGATGACGACAAGATTCCCATCAAACAGAGACACTACCCGATCTCGCCCGCGATACAGAAACTACTGTTTGAAGAGCTCGACCGTATGCTGTCGTTAGGTGTGATAGAGGAGAGCAATAGCGCCTGGAGCTCACCGGTTGTGTTGGTGAGGAAGCCAGGCAGAAAACAGATTGTGCCTGGACTCAAGGAAAGTAAATGCAGTAACTAAAAAAGACGCATATCCGCTTCTCCACATTGAGGGTCTGCTTAGTCGCCTGCAAGAAACAAGGTACATCTCAGGGATAGACCTCAAAGACGCTTTCTGGCAGATTTCTCTGGAGAAGGAATCAAGAGAGAAGACGGCCTTCACAGTCCTAGGGCGGCCGTTGTACCAATTCACGGTTATGCCGTTCGGATTGTGCAACGCTGCCCAGAGAATGTGTAGGCTTAAGGACAAAGTCATACCCTCCAAGTTAAAGGAGAATGTATTTGTCTACCTTGATGACCTCTTGGTTTGTTCTCACATGTCCGATCGCTAGAGGAGGTCTCGAAGTGTTTACGGGATGCGGGAGAGTATGACGAGTTGAGGAAGATGGTCGAGAAGAACCAAGACAGACTACCTGACCTGTGTATATCTGACGACTACGTTTACAAACGGACAGACATACGAACTGGTGACGAACTACAGGAAGATAGGGCCTGGAAACTCTGGGTACCGAAGGAGTTGCGTGGGAGCCTTTTGGTAACAGCCCCAACTCCCCATCGGCCGGACAAGGCGGGGTGAACAAAACCTTAGCCAAGCTGAAGCAAAAATATTTCTGGCCAGGAATGGCATCCGATGTCCAAAAACACGTACAGTCCTGTGATATTTGCAAGTGCAATAAGCCACTTAGCGTGGTATCCCGTCCGCCGATGGGGCAACAAACGATCACTGAGCGACACTTTCAGCGACTCTACATCGATTTCTTAGGACCCTACCCACGAACTAAAACAGGACATACCCATATATTCATCGTGTTAGACCACTTCATTAAGTATGTATTATTGCGGCCTATCCGTAAAGCAATGGCAGCTGAGGTAGTGAAGTATTTAGAAGATAGTGTTTTTCATGTGTTTGGCGTCCCAGAATATGTCCATTCAGACAACGGAAAACAATTCGTTTCAGAATTGTTCTCCAGCTTTCTAAAAAAAATATGGAGTCAGACACGTCCGGACCGCGTTCTACTCTCCTCAAGCGAATGCCTCCGAGAGGGTGAACCGTTCTCTGTTGACCAAAATTCGGTCATACATAGACGGCGACCAAGGTAATTGGGACCTGCATGTTAGCAATACGGCATTTGCCTTGAGGAGCGTATTACACGACGCCACCGGACTAGTACCATATTACGCTGTATTCGGCGTACCAATGATCCAGCACGCAAGCGCGTATGAAATACTACGCCGACTGGACATGCTTAAGGACACTGGAATACGAATCACCAATAAGACTGATAGGTTAGAATTAATTAGGTCTAAAATATATGACAACTTGAGGCTAGCGCACAACAAGGCTACAAAGGTATACAATACCAGAAGTAGGGATATAAAATACACGGTAGGACAAGTCGTTTACCGACGAAACTTCAAGCAGAGTAGCCAACCCGATGGCTATAATGCAAAACTAGGGCCAAAATTACTGAAAGCCATTGTCCTAAAAGCCATAGGTAACTCTCTCTACGAGATAGGAAACCAACGAGGTGAAAAGATCGGAGTCTTCCATGCTAAGGACCTCCACACATAAATATACCAAAGAGATATGACGCACTCATGCTGCCGTTATCAAGTTAAGAGATAAGTTAGTGTCTATCTTCGTGTTATTTGTTAAATTAGTATTGATAGTATCGTCCAGATATATTTTTTTTATTTTATTTATATTATTTATTATTTATTCAACTAGTTTTAGGTATAAAAGAGAGTTTATTTATCTAGTTTTAAGTATTTATTGATTTATTTATTTGTATTTTTTATTCATACTTAGCATGAAGTTAAGAATAAGCATAGAGGCTAAGACTGACTAGGGTTAAGTATAGTTATTTATGTATTTTTTTTCTCACGTGCAATACCGGGCAGTTTGAAAAAAACTCACCAAAGATGCCCGGCTGGTAGACATCTCAAGGCTTAGGCCCTTGCCACACGTTCGGCACAGAGTTGAGACCACGGAGTTGAGACCGTGCAATAAGCAGGACTACAGCAAAATGTTTTGACAACGGATATTCGCCCGTGACCCGCCTTTTTACGAGGTCGTTAGTCTCGCGACCACTCGCCAACCGCCGTCGATCCTGTTACGGGGTCCTGGTTCCTGGGCGATACCTATCCATTGTACCTAAAACAAAAACAAAATTACTACCTCAATAAAGGACCACTATTTCCAAAACAAAACCACTTACCTCTGAGGTAAACTCAAGGTCTTTGCACCCTTGCATTCGACTTCGTTGCACCATTCTAAAACAAACAAAAGATATGAAAATAAAATAATGACAAACAAAAATAAATGCAAATTACAATAACAACACGCACATACAAATATAACAATGTGCTACTCAATTGTACCTGTCTTTACCCGACCCAAAAAAAGAAAATATATTTCGATTTGGAAATTCCATGTACAAATGATAGACATGGTTTATTATAGACGAGCACAAGTATCTATGCACTTACTTGTAGATTGAAGTCATTTCACCGAAAATTCCGTGGAATTTTTTTTTAATGACCATCCACCACCAGCACGTGAAGGGTTGGCTCCATTGAATGTGATTCACATTCCCCTTAGAAATGAACCATCTCCATCGGTGATACAGCATCGTAAAACTGATAAACAAAAAGACATTAGATAGCTGTACACAATAAATAATAGACTATAATGGTGGATTTACACCATCACGCACGCGCATTTTTGCAACAAAACTGAAAAGAGAGATCCGTTTATCCGCAGTCAATGCTAATAAGGTGTAAGAGTGAGATCACTTACTTTAACTTGCTATAACATTATTATGGAGATTTGACAGATCACATGTAAACAAACAAATTTATTTTCATCGGTTTTGTTGTAGTAGAATTAAAAAATAAATAAAAACATGGATCTCGTAAAGGCTGCCGTATTAATAGTGTTTTCCATCTTGAGTAGGTACAATCGGCGATGTGAAGCAGAGAAATGTCAAAAATGTATTATGGCGACTAAAACATATGATAGCAGCGCCCATTTTGTTTTATAGGAAATCGAAATTTCGTAAGCCATCGCTATAAAAATATCAACATGCATAGCTTTCCCATAATTCCTACCACGTAAACAAGATGGCCGACCTGAATACGTGTCACGTTTTTTGCATGTTAGGTAATGCTGTCCCTTTCAGTCACACGGATATTTAGTATTTAGCATCCCTTTAATCTTACATGTTAGGAATGTGTGACCGTGTAAATCCACCATAAAACAAACTATATTTACCTGACGACTGAATTCAGCAATCCCCATGACGCGAATCAAAACAAAACTTTAATGACATTTAATTAAAACAAGACTGCACTCACTCGATGCACAAGTTACACCTGCTTGCCCGTTCGCACCTCGCAGATAATAGGTCCGTTCGCGTACTTTATGTGTAGGAAAATGAAAAGCACAGACTACCTACAACTAGACAGTCAACTGAGAGGATTTTTATTCGGATTGCCTACAAGCTGAAAACAGCTGAAAAACCCCGATAAACGCTTATCTGTATTAGTGTTTGCATGCAAATCAAATGGGAAGCTTGCATACAGATAGGATATTTAGTGGGGACAAGTGTGAAGTTGGCAGCTCTATCTCGAAATCACCTCAAAATGATGCAAAAGTGCGCTGTGTTAACAAAACTTGTCGTTTCGAGGTGGATTTGTAGAATTTTAATAAAGTTCCTGCAAACTTCTTCGTTCCGTGGTGAATTAGTAATAAGTGTAAAATATAGTATAAATTGTACATAATAATGTTTTAAATCATTTATAATACTTTTTTTAGAGAAATAAAAATTAAAAAAACTTAAATATAAATCACAGCATAAACAAAAATAGTTTAATTTTGTCCGCTTTGTACACCCTAAATCAGTAGCAAGTAGGATCGTTTGTCGTATATAGGTCGAAAATATATAAAATTTTGTACTGGCTGCTCCTACATGGTCAAAAATATTGTTGTTACTAGTAATGATAAAACTCTCCAGTCACCACGGTCATTACTAAAGCCTGAATACTTACTAACAAAATTATTATTTTCAGTAATTCGTACGAAATGAGTTTTATGTGTCCGAACATCTGAAATAATTTTGTCATTACTAATCTTTTCGTTACACCAACACTATAAATATCAATGACATTATAAATGCAGGTCATATGACCGGTGAAAATGATTTTGAATTTATGGCTTACAATGATTGGATACTTATTGTGTGTTGATTGACGTTCGTATATATAAAAGTGAAACAAATCGGTAGTGCAAACATTTCGAACCGTTTTTATTTTGTTTATGATTTTGTTGAAACATTTGAGTGGGACACAATTAATGACTATTCATAATAGAGTGAAAAAAACCTGTATCAAATATTACAAAACACATAAGTCCTAATCCAAGAAAAGTTTGACAGTCAATAATATTCTCTGCCTCCGCGTTGGCATACAACGCTTGATAGCAACATTAAAAAACATAAGGTTTTGGTTTCACGAATACCATTTGAAAATTGAAGTAGAATGCAGCTTTGTTATAGGTTTTACTGATTTTATATTATTACTCTTGTGATGCGTCTTTCAACGCGGCTGTTTCAACATAAGCCGTTTTAAAATGTATTTCTTTTGAATTATTCTGGTCGTTATATCGAAAAGATCGGCAAAAAAATAACTAAAATTTTGTTAAAACAAGTTTTGTCATTTAAATTTCATATGCTTTCCTAACTTTCAACATTTATCTTTCAACACGACGCTTCAAAGTGTGATTGCATAAGTCAGCTTAAGCTGTTTTGAATTTATGTTAAATTGAATGTTATTCTCAATGTTCCAAATGCTCCAAATGTATTCACTATTTATTTGTTAAATCATCTTGTTACTTAAGATGCAGAGTTAACTTTTACATATCCTTAGCTAAACCTATTTCGTCGTACCAAAAACTAAAATTTATTGTCACAGATTTATAAACTAATTTAACATAGTAAGCCTAGAATAGTTAAATGTGCAATTTTATTTTCATTAATGCATTAAAAGTGCAAAGCACATTTGGTTTTTGTTCGGTTAAGGTCAACAAATTGTGTGAAAAAAATTATTTTCAAACAAAATAGGAATAAATAACAAAGAATAACAAAGCTTCAGTAAAACAGATTACCACACATTTGCAATAATTTTGATTTGTTGCATTGGTTATTTGTTTTTCCAAAGCTACCACTTTACTCAATACCCTGCAAACACACCCATTCTCACCACGACACAAAATCAAGAACTTTGGCAAACGTCAAACAGAAATCGTCATGCCAAGAATTTGTTTACTCTTAGAGTTTGTATTTGTAGACATGTTTTGGCAAAAAAACAAAAAAAAGGTATACAGAATAATTTTTATTTTCAATCATTACAATAGCCAAAAATGGTGATATTTACTTTCAGATATTATACCATTGCAATTTTTAGCCAGGTTTTTATTATCATCTAATATAAACTACGAATTTATGCAACGAGAATTCCTTCCTTAAGGTTTACCGATGGCTCTTATGGTGGGCTTACGCTATGCAAAGTACTTGGCACGTCAGTACGCCAATAATACCAGTTCATCACATGGAAGCTCATGCCTTAGCAGTGCGGGATTAATAAAAGCAGCAACCAGACATTTATCTAATCGCACACAACTAGCGCTGGAATTTTGCATACGAATGGGACTTCAATAATGTAAGGCCGACTGTAGTTGTATCTGGTGGTGTTGCAAACAACGCCTACATTTTCGAAAACATAGTAAACATGGCCAGTGCCTGTGTTCTGTAACTATCGCATGGTTATATTTATCACATGAACGATGTGAATCGAAACAAAATTTCATTATATCACATTTCCGTGTTCTGTATCTATGCGATGCGAAAACAATACCACATGGAACATTGTGAAATGAAACTCCTGGAAATATGTGATAAATCGGTGTTCTGTAACTTTCGAATGCGATAAATTATTCGCTTTAACTGTCAAAATTTATCACATTTCAATTGGCTTGCGAGAAAGGGATATTGAACAATTTTAAACGGATAGTGGACAGTGAACATTTTTGATTTTTTATTTAATAAAATATACAGTTCGTTGATCAAGTTCAACGTTTAAAAAAATGCAAAAGAAATAACAAATAACTAATAAAAACAGTCAGAATTAGTGGAGAAGAATGTAGGTACCTACATTCTGTCGAAAGAATTCAGGAAGCACTTAAATAAGATCCATTTTGAACATTCTTGGAACTGTGTTCCTATAAAAATAAACAGCTTTTTACATCCAACAAGAGAGAGTAAAAGGTTCTTGTTTTTTAAAAAAAAAAAAAAAATAATATAAATAAAAATATTCATTTATTTTTTTCATAGACAGACGAAATAAATGCAAAATTTTAACTTCATTAAATTCATCAACTTAGAACATAGCGTTAGGATCAGATTAATTTCAAAAAAAATTGTCTAGCAGAACGAGCGATCATCATATTTATGAAAATTCAACAGAAACACGTAATTTTCCGATAATCCGCTAAAAAGTCGCGCTACACCGCTCCTTTCCCAACGACATGTAAATACACACTGAATTTCCTCGCCAAACTACCCTTCGATTACCAGTATTTTGACAATCCTTCCAATTTCCCATGATATTAAAAGTTACCAAGGCACATTTTATCGCATAGAGTTACAGAACACAACTTCTTTCCACATGCGATAAACGGTGGAATTTTGTGTTCCAAAGTTTTCGATGCGAAGAGTTATCGCATGAGTTACAGAACATGGGCACAGGATATATAACACGGAAACATTTCGTCACTTTAAACGGTTTTGCTCAGACAATGGAGCTACGAATAGTATTGAAAGTGTAATGTATTTTCCAACGCCATATATGTACGGTCACACAAACCGTGTAAGTTAGGGTAGTCTGAACGCATGATCAAAATGACAGGCGTAATGGGTAAAGAAAAGAAGATGGTGGACTTCCGAAATAGATTGAACAAGAGTGAACGTGTTTTGTTTGTTTTGAGAAAATAAAGAATAAAAGTCGTTTTAATTTGTGAACTGATTTGCTCGGAAAGTGTAAAAACAATTCACATATATTTTGCAAAAAAAAAAGTCAAAATTAAATATTGAAAATGGTGGTAGCACGATCCGAATTGACGAAGCAGCTGAAAACTCTCGGGGTGGATTTCCCAGAGACAGCCACACTTCAGCAGCTGCGAAATCTCCTCGAATCCACTGAAGACAGAGGGGATTCGCCGCCTAATCGTCTAAACGCAGACAACGTGCAACCTTCCGACACTATTGAGCCTTCCGACCACGCCCAGCGGCCCGACAACCTTCAGCGCTTCGACGAACTTCAGTTTGATGATACACCCAAAATGGACGATGACGCAATGATCGAACGGCTCAAGAAGAAGAAGAAAATTCTTCAACTTCGTCGAGAACTGCAAGCACTGGAAGAAGAGAACGTCACCAGGCAGTTGCAAAAGCTGAGCATTGCCGACATCGAGGGATTAGTACTCCCGTTTAGTGGTGATGACGCATACAGTGTCGAAAAATGGGTCAACGATTTTGAAAACGTCCTAGAGACGAGTCATAGTGACAACCACCTTAAATTCATGGCGATGCGTAGACTGTTGAAAGGCACAGCAACAATTTACCTGCGAACCAGCCACGCAAAAGATTTCGACGAATTAAAACAAGGATTACTGAAACAGTTCAAGCAAAATGTCTCAGTCACCGACGTCTATCGCCAACTGCAGAGACGAACGAGAAACAAGGGAGAGAACATTATCGCCTACATGCTGTCTATACAGGAAATAGCAGCGCAGGCAAAGATCGATGAGAGTGAAGTAATGGGCTTCGTTATCGAAGGACTACGGGACAGGACTGCCTACACATCCATGCTTTACACAGCAACAACACTCGAGCAGCTTAAGGAACTTCTTTTAAAATACGATAAAAAGAGGTCCAACGATCAGCCTGTCCAAAGGAGCACAAATCCAACACCAAACCAAGATCCTAAGTCGATTCGCTGCTTCAATTGTTGTCAATATGGGCACTTCGCAGCGCAGTGCACCAAAACAAAACGCCCAGTTGGATCCTGTTTCCGTTGCGGCAGTACAAGCCATATGCGAAAGGACTGTCATCAAGGAGGAGTAAACGCCATCACTGAGGATCCAGAAGCAAACCAGAAATTCGAGCCTCAACCGCTGCAGCCATTCCAAAACGTAAGTGTTGCTTTTTTAAATTGTATCTTGAGTCAAACGAGTCCAATTAACTTAAATTCACTTATTGATAGTGGTAGTCCCGCGAGCTTCATTTCCCGAGAAGCCGTCCCATCGAATATACTTCCGAAACCACATGCTACATCCAACTTCAGTGGAATAGCAGGAGTCAAATTAAATACTTACGGTAAAGTCAATTGTTACATTTCGCTATTAAACAGAACTAATAAAATCTCTCTGTTCATAGTCGAACAACAGGATGGATGCTGAACCCCTATTACTAGGGCGCGATTTTCTACAACTTTTCAATATAAGCTTTGTTATGGACGCCACTGACTTTCAACATTATGAATTAGAATCCAGAAATTGTTTATGTTTATTTAATTTTGAGACTCAAGATACAAAACCTCATTGTAAATGCGATTGTTCAGATGTGACTTCCGATTCATTTAATAAATATGCTATGGATGTAGAGACTTCCGTCGTAGAGTCCAGTGTTATTGACCCTTCCGTGCATTTGAGAAATAACTTCAGCTTGGATGGTGATTGCTCTCGGAGTGAGTGTATTGTTGATAGTGGCGTCTCTGGCGCCGGTGAGCGTAATAATATAGAGCAATCTCCCGAACATATCTCAAAACCAAATTTGAGACCCCCCATCGAATTAAATCGACCCTCAGAGAAAGGGAAAGTGAAACCCCAAACAGAGAATCCTTCAGTTATGAGTAGTGATATCGTTGGCATGAATTCATGGGCTATGGATGATAATATTGAGGAAGTAGGCATCGTCCCAGAGATATACAGTATAAACATAGACGAAGAAATCAACGAGAACCCTAGATTCAACATAAACGCTTCACTAGACATCAACTCGAGGGATCGCATTAGTAACATAATCCTAGATTACCTTTCAAGATATCCAAACCAAATAAATAGGAACAGCCAATTCGAAATGAATATCCGACTAACTACAAACATCCCCGTATACTGCCACCCGAGAAGATTGTCGTATAGGGACAAGCTAGAAGTGGAAGCGATTACAGAAGACTTGCTAGGTAAAGGCATAATCCGACACAGCGACTCATCTTATGCCTCGCCAATCGTCCTGGTAAAAAAAAAATCTGGCGAGACTCGAATGTGCATCGACTATAGGGACCTGAATAAAATAACACTCAGAGATAATTACCCATTGCCATTGATCGAGGACAGCCTGGAGTATTTAAAGGAGATGAAACACTTCAGCTTGCTTGACCTAAAAAGCGGATTTCATCAAGTGAAAATGGCTGAAGGCTCTAAAACGTATACTTCGTTCGTTACTCCAAACGGACAGTTCGAATACAATAGAATGCCTTTTGGATTAAAAAATAGTCCTTCGGTATTTCAACGTTTCATCTCACACATATTGAAAGATTTTATTCAGAAAAGACTCATAGTGGTATACATGGACGACATACTTATAGCAAACGCAGTACTCACTGAGCACATCTCACTATTGGGGAAAGTTTTGAGTTGTTTAGCCGAGGGCGGCCTCGAATTAAGGCTTACCAAATGCAAATTCTGCTTTACGGAGCTGGATTTCCTTGGCTATAAGATAAGTGCTGAAGGAATCCAACCCAACGAGGACCATAAGACGTCAATCCTCCGATTCCCCATGCCAAAAAACATAAAATAACTGCACTCTTTCGTAGGCCTATGCGCATACTTTAGAAAGTTTGTGCCTCAATTCTCACGAATTGCCGAGCCACTATATGGTTTGCTAAAGAAGGATGTTCAGTTTCACTTCAGTGAGAAATGTATACTAGCATACGAAAAACTGAAGCTAATGTTGACAAACCCGCCTGTACTGGCCATTTATGATCATCGAAAAGAAACTGAGCTCCATTGTAACGCTAGCGCTACTGGGTTTGGCGTGGTCTTACTGCAAAGACAGCCGGACGGCAAGTTTCATCCGGTCTTTTTCTTTTCCAAGCGTACCTCCCCAGCCGAAAGTAAATACCACAGCTTTGAACTTGAAACACTCGCTATCATATACGCACTTAGACGTTTCCGGGTCTACCTAGAAGGCATTCCTTTTAAAATCGTAACTGATTGCAATTCGTTGACATTGACCCTGAACAAAAAAAATCTTAATCCCAGAATTGCACGATGGGCCCTAGAACTACAAAATTATCCCGATCACGTAATTCAGCATAGAGGGGGAAGTAACATGGGCCACGTCGATGCACTCAGCCGCAGTGAAATTGTGTGCGCCGTCAATGAGGACGATATAGAATTCCGTTTAGAGGTTACTCAAAATAGAGACCCAGACATCCTAAGTACCCGAGCTAAGCTCGAAGAAAACGGCTGCGAGCCTTTTGAGCTAAAAACATAGGGACGGGCTACAGTCCGCTTGGGCGAACTGTTGGATACCCTATTCCTATTCCTATCCCTCATAAGTGGGCGTGACAAAAGTCTAAGTATGGTTAAATTGTTAAGAACGCTCTACATATTTTGTTATATAAGATTTAAAGGATTTTATCAAAAAAACGCTCCCTAGCTCAAACTTGGGTGTTTCAATAAAATTGTTTTATTTAATTGTGGGCGTGTCAGTAGGCGGATTTAAAAAAAAATTAACACATGAGCATAAAGGGCTCCTAGAGAGTATATATTATAAATTTCAGCTCCCTAGCTCAAACTTTGGATTTTCAAAAAAATTGTTTTATTTATTTGTGGGCGTGTTAGTGGGCGGATTTTGAAAATATTTATACATGAGCTTAAAGGGCCCCTAGAGAGTATATATTATAAATTTCAGATCCCTAGCTCAAACTTTGGATTTTCAAAAAAATTGTTTTATTTATTTGTGGGCGTGTCAGTGGGCGGATTTTGAAAATATTTATACATGAGCTTAAAGGGCCACTAGAGAGTATATATTAAAAATTTCAGCTCCCTAGCTCAAATTTTGGATTTTCAATAAAATTGTTTTATTTTTTTGTGGGCGTGGCAGTGGGCGGATTTTGAAAATTTTATATCCCGAGCAGTTTTAGGAGTCATAGATCATATATAAAAAATTTCAGCTTCCTAGCTCAAAATTCGATTTTTTCCAAAATTTTGTTTTTTTGAGTTTGTGGGCGTGTCTGTGGGCGGATTTCAAAAATTCGTAAACTTGATTATTTCGGGACCCTAGAGAGTATATGGTTAAAATTTCAGCTCTCTAGGTCCAGTTTAAAGGCCTAATTTTTGCCGACGGACGGACGGACGGACGGACATGGCTAGATCGACATTACTATCGATGCTGATCATAAATATAGTAACTTTTAGGGGTCTACGGGCAATATTAAGGTATGTTACAAACTATGCGTCAAAATTAATATACCCCTAGAATAGGGTATAAAAATGGCCTAGTATACAGGAAAGGCAAAAGTGGCAATCTTTATTTCTACGTCCCCAGTGAAATGGAAACAGATGTCATAAGACTTATGCATGAGAAGATTGGCCACTTAGGGGTAAGCAAATGCCATGATAAGATCAAATCCTGTTATTGGTTCCCGAACATGCGAGCCAAAATTGAAAGATTCACTAGAAATTGCTTGAAGTGCATCATGTACTCAGCTCCGGCTAGAATTAATAAGAAAAATATCTACAGTATTCCGAAGGAACCGATACCATTCGACACAGTCCGAATCTCAAATCTAAGCGCAAGCATCTATTGGTCGTAGTTGACTCTTTTACTAAGTTCACTAAACTCTATCCTGTCAACTCCACCAGCTCGTTGGAAGTAATTTGCTCACTTAAGAAATACTTCGAATATTATAGCAGACCCAAGAGAATAGTATCTGATAGGGGGACTTGTTTTACATCCTTGGAATTCAGTGAGTTCCTCGTCCGAAATAATGTGGTCCATGTAAAAGTAGCCACGGGTTCTCCCCAGGCAAATGGCCAGGTCGAGCGCGTCAATCGCGTACTCACCCCAATGCTGAGCAAACTTAGGGAGCCTATTGAACACTCTGATTGGTCCAACAAACTCTGGGAAGTTGAGTTCGCTATCAACAATACTGCGCATTGCACTACGCGACAGTGTCTTTCTGTGCTCTTGTTCGGTGTGTGCCAAAAGGGGCCTGTGATAGATCTCCTGACCGAGTATCTTGAAACAAATACCTCGCATGAGCGCGACCTAGAGTCTCCAAGAGCTTCTGCCTCGGCAGCCATAAGGTCTTCCCAGCAATACAACGAGAGGTACTTCGAGAGCAATCATAGGCCAGCTGAAGTTTTCGAACCAGGAGACTACGTAGTTATCAAAAATGTTGATGCCTCTCCGGGTAACAAGAAACTTATACCCAAGTTTAAGGGTCCCTACACTATCCATTAAAAGCTTCCTGACGATAGGTACGTAGTCAGAGACATAGAAAACTGTCAAGTCACCCAACTGCCCTACGACGGAATACTCGAAGCCTGTCACATCCGCAAGTGGAAAGAAGTCAATAAGCCAAACAATCCAGAATCACATCTGAACAAGGTCATAAAAGAGCAACACTAAAAGAATTACTTCATGTGCATATCTACTTTAAGCAATGTTCGAGGTCGACCATTTTGTCAGATCGGCCGAACTGTAATGTATTTTCCAACGCCATCTATGTACGGTCACACAAACCGTGTAAGTTAGGGTAGTCTGAACGCATGATCAAAATGACAGGCGTAATGGGTAAAGAAAAGAAGATGGTGGACTTCCGAAAAAGATTGAACAAGAGTGAACGTGTTTTGTTTGTTTTGAGAAAATAAAGAATAAAAGTCGTTTTAAATTAAAGAAAACAATCGTTTTACAAAAGGTTAATGGAGAATCCATTTAGAAGACTGATTGGCTTTTAGTTAAATTTTTCATTAAATAATATATTTTATCGGCTAAAACTAAACATATTGCAGTTAGACCACGAAGACTGCTCATATTACGAATACAATAAATCTTGACAAAAATAATGCAAAACAGCCGAGTCTACATGTTTACTTTTTGCCGTTGCGATTGAATTTCGGCTTTGAGATTTGAGTTCTCCTTTCACATCTTCAATGGCAAGCTTCCATCTAAAAGATGTTGTCTGAGATTCGATATTGCATCGTTAGTCAGCTGTTCATAGTCATGAAGCTTCTAGATAAATCAATTTTTCTATAACAACAACATTAAATATGAATGAAGACATACATAGGTTCTTACTTCTCAGACTGCAACAATGTATCTGTCATAGTTAAACCAAAAGCTTTTGATTAATTTACCCGTAATTAATTTTTCGTTCACTTTTGATTAAATTTCTAAACAAATTCGTAGGGTAGGTATTCCCAAAAAGGTCCAGTAAATATTTATATTTCTAAGTGAATAGAAGTTTTTTTTTTTTTTTTTTTGCGAGATTTTTGTATTTTTTTGTATTTTATTTGAACTTATTAATACACGATACTACAAGATTTATAATCTTAAAATTAAGTATCTAGTAATAATACAAAACATTTTAGGGAAAAGGAAACTTATATGAAAGTTATTAAAAGTACATTTACAAATTAATTGATATTATTATTATAATTATTTTTTTTTTTTTTTTTTTATATACATATATAAAGATTGTATTCTAAAATATTTCCTTGATAAAATTAGGCTGATAGGGGTAGTGGGTAGTGAAGTAATTGTCTGCAATTCGACAGGAAGAGAATTCCAGAGTCGAATCGCTGACATAATGAAGGAGCGTTCTGCTATTGTGTGAGAAAAGCGTGGAAATATCAAGCAAACTCCTCTACGGGACTGAGAAAAATGTATCATTTCACTTAAGTATACCGGACATTTGTTGTGAATAATACTATGCATCTTTAAAAGATTTCTGAAGGAGTAGAATTTATCCAGGTTGATACCCAGAAGAGTAGAATTAAAACGTGAAACACTGGTATACCTACGGACATCATATATGTAACGTATACAATCATTAAACGCAACATTTAGTTTACGATGACATTCATAATCCATGGAAGGATAGACATTACAATTGAACGTAAAGAACGGAACAATCAGGCTTTTTACTAGACGCAGTTTCATGCTGGGAACCAGCAGGTGAGATGAACATCTTAGGGAACGAAGACCGGCGTAAACTTTCCTAATTGTGTCAGAGACTGCATCACAGCAACTAAGGGATGAGTTAATGCAGAAGCCCAGATATTTAACCTTACTGACATACGGAATAGTTTTGCCACCTAGTTCAATAGCTGGAAAATCAAGTGAATTAACTTGAGATCTCGAGAGGATCATAGCCTTTTCACTGGATTAAGCTGAAGTTTATTTAATGTAGACCAGCTTTGAATTCTCCCTAGATCTTCGTTAACTCGAGCAACACAATCTTCCATTAAGCCTATAGGTCGAGCTAGGTATATTGAAACATCATCAGCATACATCAGCACTTTGCAGTTTACAACCGATTCAGGAAGGTCATTAATAAATATTGAAAACAGCAGCGGGCCCAAAACTGAACCCTGTGGCACCCCGGAATTTACAACCGATGGTAAGGATGTTCCACTCACAGTTTCGACAATCTGCACCCTATTTTTAAGGTATTCACTCAATAATTTAATGGCAGCAGAGGAAAAATTATACTTATTTCTAAGTTTGGCTAATAAGATTGAGTGATCAATGCTGTCAAATGCTTTAGTGAAGTCCAGGAGGACCATAAGTCCAAAATTGCCAATATCAAGTGCAAAACGTAGATCAGAAGTTACCTTCAACACGGCTGATTCGCAGCTGTGATTTTTACGAAAACCTGACTGCCATTCCGATAACATTTCATGCAAAGCTAGATAGTTTTGTATTTGTTTAGCAATCATTTTTTCCCAAACTTTGGATAAAAAACACAAAAGACTAATGGGCCGGAAATCTGCGGGGCTCGACGGATTCACTTTTTTGGGGATTGGTACAATAGTGGCTTTTTTCCATTGCTCAGGAAACTGACAGGAGTAAATACATGCATTGTAAATGTGCAACATAAATCTTAGTATTAATGGCAAAATCAGCTTTATAAATTTTGGAGAAATGCCATCATGGCCGAGAGCATTTGATTTGACTGAACTAATGGCATCCAGAACGTCGGCTACCCCTACACACTCAAAAGAAAAAGACTGGTCAGAGCTCTCATATCGTGACACAACATAGGGTTCGTTTACAACACTGGGAGATGGAGCAAAAAATCGGCTCATATCTTCTGGATTCAAGGAACATTTTAATTTGCTTCTATCGGCAGTTACACCCTCAGCTTTGAGGTTTCTCCAGAGATCTTTTGAGCATAATGAAGGATCAAGTCTTTTCAATAAATACGTTCTTTTAAGTGAGCGAATAGCAGCATTGACGTTATTACGAGCAACTGTGTACTGTCTTCTGTTAAACACTGAAGGGTTTCTTTTATATGTTTTATAAAAACGCTCTCTCTCTCTGATACGCAACTTGATATCATTGTTGTACCAAGGGCAGTGTTTAGGTTTGACCATTTTTGTGACTATAGGAACGTAGTCATTATATAATCTGCCTACAATAGAATTAAATAGCTCAACTTTGTCGCTAACGTCGGGTAAGTTATAAATTTCGTGCCAATTGAAGTTGCTACTGTCGCGTTCAAGGTTTGCTAAATCGAAATTTCGATATGATCTGTAACTATAAAATCCACTGTTACGTAACTCGTTGACAAGAAAATCAAGAGAGCAAAAAATAAAATCATGAATGAATTCAGAATTAGGTCTTACTTGCTCATTACCGAGAATTCTGTGTTTTGAGCTGGTCAAGAACAGATCAATCAAAGATGGATTCGTGCTCGACTGAAAGCATGTCGGATACTGATTGTTAATGACCGACAATCCCAGTTTATCACAGAAATAGTGAAACAAACGTGTAGTGCTGTTGTTATCCAAAAGATTAACATTAAAATCACCACCTACTAACAAATGATTATACTTTGGACTTAGCTTCAGAAGGATATCTTCCAGTTCCGTTAGATACTCCTCTCTAAAACAGTTTGGGGGACAGTAAACAACAACAAGTAGGCATTTTTCAAGGGAGTTGTTAAGCTCAATACAAAGAAACTGTACTACTGAAAGGCTTAACGAATAGGTATTATTGGACGAAATATTTTCTCTAACGTACATACACACACCACCTCCGATTCTGTCTGGACGATCATTCCTAAACAATTTAAAACCAGGAAACATAACGAGTTGGGAAAAAGTACTAGGATTAAGCCATGATTCCGACACCATAACTACATCTAATTTGGAAGTACTAAGCATTTGATAAAGAGCAGTATACTTGGACCGTATATTTCCCGCATTTAGGTGACATATACTCAGACCGTTGAATGCATCACACAATACGTTGAGAACGCTCCTTACATTGTCAGGATCTAAGCCGAAGACCATTAAAATCGATCAGCAATGAAAATAATACCCATTCAGAAAAGGACATTTCAACAAATGGAATCCAAAAAAGAAAGATTTAAAGAAGATTAGATAGATTTTAGCCATTAAAAGAAAGAATAATTCATTTAAAATCAACTCCGCAAAAAATTCATAAACATCAAATGAAACAAAAAAAATAAAAAAATATTACAAATAAATTTGAAAACGTACAAGTGGCATTACTGGCCGCAAGCAAAAGATGAATAAAACATACCTACATACATATGTCATAACAACAAAAAAAAAAAGTAATAATACAGACGTCATGAGTGACAAACAAATTTAAGTATATGTATAATGCAAGAAAATAAAAATAAAAATGAAACAAAACATGAAAAGCAGCAACAGCCAGATTCTCTATGGATAAATTAAATGTAACTAGGAAACAAGAATATAGTGTATGTATTTTTAAGCCCCTCAGAAATAGCTTGTATAATAAATTAAAGACTTTTTGATTTATTCTTTAAAAGTCCGAGAAAGTTTAATAGTTTTTTTTGTGGAAATTTTTTTTTTTCTATAATGCTATATATTTCAGAATGCCTCTTTTTAATAAGAAATTCGAGTCTAAAACCATTCTTGCGAGGACAGGTCGATGTAATATAGGATGTCCACCTATAAGCGAAGATTTAGACGAATATAACAATGTTTCCCTGATCCTGAGCACAGACTACCTATACTATAATAATAAATAATGTTCTAATGGAGCGGTTTAAGTGCTTAGGAGTAAACAGGAACTTTGTAGAACTAAAGAATAGAAATGATTTTATTAACAGTCTTTTTCAGAGAAAAAATACTTACTTATTATTGCCAAATCGCTGGAAATGCATTGCGTGAAAAGTAGGTCACCAGCTAGCTTGTCATGGTTGGTTTTCGCTGTGTGAATGTGTTTGTGAAGGTAGTTTCGTAGCAGATTGTAAGTTGGTGGCTTTAGTTAATGCGAAAATGTATAGATTATCTATTTAAAAGGGAAAAATTAAATTACATGAAAAGAAAGATATGAAAATAGATACTTACACAATTTGTGTTACAATGTAGTCCATCATGAGTGCAATAGGTTGACCCTCGGCCGGAGAATGTGCATAGCTATATCCATGGAATTCAATTCGACTGACAAATAACTGCAGAAATAAATTTATCTAACAGTTTGTACACTTTAGACTTTCTTACTTGAATCGTCTTATCGAACCGTCGATTACCACCGCAGTTCTTGAACACACAGCCAAGAATTAATTACTATAATTTTTTTTCATTTGCACTCGGATCGTAACATCCAATGAGATGGCGAATAGTGATTTTTGGCTCTCCTCTACCAACTCTTGGTTTCATTTTACGGCTAGTAACTCCTTGTTCAAAGACAATGTCCCGATGTAGGGGTTTCAGTGCTTGAGAGCAAACAGGAACTTTGTAGAACTAAAGAATAGAAATGATTATTTACTATTATTTATGATTATTTATTATCAGTCCTTTTCAGATGGAAAATACTTACTTATCATAATCGAACTCATATTAAAGAGCCATTTAGACAAAACTGTCGGGACTGAGTTTCTGTTGCTTAAGGAAGCCTTTCTAATATCCCTGGAATTGCATTGCGTGCATATGTAGGTCATCAGCTAGCTTGTCAAGGTTTGTTTTTGCTAATTCAATGTGCTTGTCCACAGCTGGAGAGGAGTTTACAGGTCGTAACTATTTAAAAGAAAAAAATTAAATTACACGAAAAGAAAAATATGAAAATAAATATTTACACAATTTGTTTTACAATGTAGTTCATCATGAGTGCAATAGGTTCACCCTCGGCCGGAGAATGTTCATAGCTATATCCATGGAATCCAATTCGACCAAAAAATAACTGCAGAAATAAATTTTAGCCAATTTGTAAACTTTAGAAAGAAGTTTCTTACTTGAATCGTCTTATCGAACCATCGATTACCACCGCACTTCTGAACACACAGCCATGAATAATTAGTAGATAATTTTTTCATTTGCTAGTTCATTCATTAAGCTAGTTATTTTGTGTATTTGCATATTGTTCCTAAACTATACAACTTAAGAGTGTACAAATATATTATTAATCTTTGGAATAAAAGAATAACAAAGTTCTGTCAAATGACACAAAATTAAACTCACCACACAAACTTGTCATATTTGACAATCAGCCAGAAGACTTCACTTTTATTGATTCACATGTATTCACCGATAGGAAATTTTGAGAGAGGAAACCGCTCTCTTTTTTGAGGGGCGCAGCGGAGGGGGTAGTGAGAGTTGACTGTCTAGTTGTTGTAGGTAGTATCTGTGATGAAAAGTGTCAAATCTCCAAAATCGAGAGAGAATCCTCTCATTTCTAAGAAAAGTACGCGAACGCTTTTGTGTAAAAACTTCTTAGTTTGGCTTGAAAAGAAGCAACAGCTGTTTTTTTTTGCTGGCAAACTCATACGATTTCATCATTTGACAGTTTTCATTTTCTTACCAGCTGAAATTCTGTGTGAAGAAAAATGAACGAAAGTACATTTTTCTTTCGTTCATCTTTTCACCATTTTCTCAGTACGCGAACGCGTTTGGGTAGTTTTGCACGAAAGTTTATATAAATTTACGTTTGCATATTAGTTCGCGAACGGACCTAATGTTAAAGGTTATCGATTACGCGGACAATGGGATGTTGCAATAATAGGTATGATAAGGTAGGGTGAAGTTTAAGTAGTTAAATATTTTTAAAATATGTATATACGAACTGTGATAAGATTTTAAATCAATTAGGATTAGTGCAATATTAGGATTATTAAAGTGCAATATGGATTAAGGTTACGTTCGGTTAAGGGTCATTACCCTAGTTTAATCCAACTGTGCTGGTAGCAGCAATATAAAGTGAACATTTTCTTTGGCAAGTTTTTTGCAAGCAAAGTTTATTTGTGATTAATATCCGATAAACATCATTTATATTGTGCAATTAAACTTCGACTGATCAAAACAAAGAAATAGGAAAAAGGGGTGAGTTGGAAAAAAAAGAAGAAAAGAAATTATTAAAGCCAAGATGTACTTAGCATTAAACATCTTAACAGGCCCATACGAAAGTAAGACAGGCTCTGGAGACGAAAGACACCAGATCGAAAATTAGGAAGATAAAAAACAAAAAAAAGGCAGAGGTAGGTACATTTTTTTGAATTAAGGTGATAAATAAGCCTCTTAAAACGGACATGTTCTTACCAGGTATTGGGTTCAGGCGTGAAGTCAGAAGACGACCCTCACCTCTGCTGATTTGTTTTGTCCTGGGATCGGGAAAGCCGCTATTGTCGCCCACAGACACCATACATTAAACGTCCGCTAAGCTGTGCTTCAGTGTAAATAACGACCCAAGACCGAGTTGAAGCCAGCAACGGACACAACAAAAGGACAAGCCAAAGGCCACAGCAACTTCGCCCTTGAAAGGTCAACGCGGTCAGAAGGCGCTCCGCTTGCCGTCAGCCATTGTGCCTCAATAGGATTATATCCCCCTTAATACTCAGTGATTAAGTTCAATAGAAAGAACGTTTAAAGACAAGATAGTGAATTTAGAGAAAGAAAAAGTGAATTAGTGAATGAACTGAAAGATAGCATTAGCACAGTAGTTTAATTTTTTTTTTTGGATTCGCTTATTGGTTTTTTTTTTTTAAATTGAATTATTTGTAAGGATATAGTGTTCGAGTGAGTGAAGACGCGGAAAAGAGGCAGTAAAGCCCAACGTTTTACTGAAATTTACAGAGGTCATCGCTCCAAGTGCTGCCGGCAGGACGACGAGGGACGACACGTAAGTTTTTTTTTGATTCTTTTCATTTTATTTCATTTGTTTTTTTTTGAGGCAAACATTTTGCCAAAAAAGTTTCTTAATTAAGAGTAAGTTTAGGGTTCAACCGTTGCCGAGAACACCGGTATCCATTGGGTTTAATCTTTAGTTCTAAAGTAGTTTAGTTGCAAATGAATTATAGTATATTTCAATATTGAATTATTTGCGGGTTTTCAATGGAGTAGATACTTTGTGTGATTTGGTGTGTGGAGTAATTCGGAAGGCCGTCCTTCCGCTTGTGCCATGACGTAGACGATACGTAGACGACCGACGGACATAAGGACGGGACGTGACGACGTACGTACTCTCCACTACAAGGACACGTAACGGACAAGTGGCTGGATTCTGGTCAAGGGGCTGTCTCTCGTTGTTTTCGGCCAGAGAGATAGCCAAAGGAGTGTCATCCGACACATAGGATGGGTAGGCCGAGCCAGAGCCAACATCATCTGGCAAGTCTCAGGAACGAGACGAACCTTACCAGGGAGCGACATCAGGAAGCAGTTGATGCAAAGGAGTCTAGAATTAGGTTAGATATAAGTTAGATTAGGGATATAGAAAAAGGTTTAGCTTACGTTTTAGGTTAGAATATGATTAGTTTAGCATAGTTAGGGTAAGTGAGATGCACCTGACTTCCTGTACTCTCTCCTTGGTAGGGCAAAGGTATTGGCATTTTCTTTTCGTCTGTCCTATCTTTCTCTTCGTTTCTCTTTCCTTTTTTCTGTCCGTCCGATTTAGTTCTCTGCCTATCTTCTTCTTTTTTTTTCTCAGGCAGGATAAATTTTGTTTGTGAGCAGGTGGTTTAGTGTGAGGGGAGACAAGAACTACCGCCGTCCGATGAGCGATAGCCGTGCAACCGCGAGAGTGCCACCGTCCTCCTCCACTACTCCGAAGATGCCCCTGTGGCCAAGCCTCGACTCATAACATAGCTTGTGTGCCACTTCAGTTGACCATTCGGCCGAAATGAACTTTCCTTCTTTTCTGAGGTCACTGTTTGCTCCCTTGAAGTTAGTGCCGCAGTCGCTGAACATGTTGCTGCGGTTTCCTCGTCTTGCCACAAATATCTTAAACGCTGCGATGAATGCTGCAGCGCTGATGTCGTTAACTAGTTCGCTGTGTATGGCTTTAGTTGCCAGACACACGAACACCGCAATATATCCTTTACTGTGTCGATTGCATCTGCCCTTCCATAGTTTTATGTCTATTGTTCCAGCATAGTCGACCCCAGTGTTTGTAAATGGTCTGCTGACCCTTACGCGCTCCGCTGGGAGGTTGCCCATTAGTTGCTGGTGCATTTTTGTGTTAAAGCGATGACAACGAACACATTTGTGGATTGTTAGTTTAACAATTCCTTTTGCATTTGTTATAAAATAACTATTTCTTATTTCGGCCATCATCAGCTGTTGCCCGCCATGCAAAGTCCGTTCATGAACATCCTGGACTACCAATCTCGAGAAGTGGTGTCTTTGGGGTAGAATAATTGGATGTCGTTGATGAAATGGGAGTGCTGAGTTGAGCAGTCTCCCTACCACCCGCAGGAAGTCATCCTGATCTAAAAATGGGTTCAGGTTTCGGATCAAGCTGCCCTTTAGTAAATGCCTTTCTTGTTTGAGTGCCTTGATCTCGTTATGAAACGTTTCCTCTTGAACGAGTTTAACAAGTCTGTCATGCGCTAGACTTTGTCGCCGTGATTGGATGAATGTTGATCAACCGACGTTTTTTTTTGGATTTTTCAGGTTAAAAATATATCTCCGCCATACAGCTACACTGCGAAGAACACGTTGAAGCGTGGAAAACCTTTGAAATTCAGTGTTGATTACACTGCAGTGTGATATCAGTATTTGTGCTAGTTGCACCCTTTCTCTGCCTTTGCTTTCGACCTCGGTTTCTGGCGGATTTGTTGTTGGGTGTGTATCCACCGAAAATTCTTGTAGAAAAGCTGGTCCATGCCACCATAAGTGGCTGCTAATGAGTTCCTCTGGGTTTAACCCTCGTGAGCCGATATCAGCTGGGTTGTTATTACTGCTCACATGTCTCCAGATTGTTTTGCTGGTTAGCCTCTGGATTTCGGTGATCCGGTTGGCTACAAATGTGTTTCGCGTGGCTGGACTTCCCTTTATCCAAGCTAACGTGATCATTGAATCCGACCAAGCAAACGTTTGTGCCTCTTCGAGTTGCATGGCGGTAGTGATTCTGTACAGAAGCTTTGCCAATAGTACTGCGGCGCATAATTCTAACCGTGGCAAGGATAAACATTTCAGTGGAGCGACCTTTGTTTTTGATGCGAATAAGTGACTATATTTCTGGCCATTTTTGGAGACTCGTGCATATATCACCGCCGCGTACGCCTTTTCAGAGGCGTCACTGAACCCGTGGAGTTGTATCTGGGATGCATGTTCATATCCCATCCAGCGAGGTATTTCCAATCTTTCCAACTTCTGCAGATTTTCTCGCAATTCAACCCAGGGTCCCTCTACCTCTGGCCCGATCATGGAGTCCCAGGATAGTTCTCGGGCCCACAACTGCTGCAGCATCATCTTTGCCTTGACTATACATGGCGCGAACCATCCCAGAGGATCGAAGAGACGTGCGATGTCTGCCAGAACGGATCGTTTGGTGTGTTTTTCTACTTCGGGTAATTTAATTTTAAACTTAAATACGTCCTTTGCTGGATGCCATTGGATACCCAGTGTCTTGATGGCATCCGGTGAATCGAATTGTAGCGGGAGATTCACTTCCCTTTCAGTTTTAGGTATCTGCTCCAAAATGTTTAATGAGTTGCTAGCCCATTTACAAAGAGCAAATCCAGCTGCAGTTAACACAGCGAGAACATCTCTTTGTAACCTAATGGCTGTTTCTTCGTTATCGGCTCCATACAGGAAGTCGTCCACATAGAAGCCTTCGATAAGCGCCTTGGTTACATGGGGTTTAGTTCGTTCAATATCCATCGCCACCTGATGCGTCCGTACTGCTAAATAAGGAGCCGATGCCGTACCAAACGTAACCGTGTTGAGGGCGAAGGTTTTGATTGGTTCATCGCTTTTCGTTCGCCACAAAATAAGCTGGTAGCTCGTATCTTCCGGTGCCATCCATATTTGAATCATACTGATGTCGGCGGAAAAGACGACCTTGAACTTCCGCCACTGTGCGACGAGATCAATAATGTCCTTTTGTAGATGCAGACCTACCATCAGATGATCATTAAGCGATTTGCCATTGCCATTCGAGGTAATACATGAGGCGTCAAAGACCACCATCAGCTTCGTGGTGGTGCTTGATTCTTTGAACACTGCATGATGTGGTAGGAAGTAGTGTTCTCCAGCTGCCATCTCAAAGTCTGTTTTGACTTCCATCATGTGCCCCAATGCGACATATTCGTCCATATATTTGATGTACGCCTCCCGCAGTTTCTTGTTGCCGGCCAGTCGTCTTTTGATTTGAAAAAATCGTGCTATTGCAGATCTTTTGGAATTTCCAAGGATTGGCCGTTGATTTTCCTTAAATGGAGGCCGTACTTCGTATCGTCCATCTGGCGTACGCTGCACCGTGTTTTGGAAGTGTAGTTGACACCTCTCCTCTTCCCGTGTCAATTTTCGTTCCTCTTAGCCCTCCTCTACGTCCCAAAATTGCCGAAGTTGGTCTTCGAGTGTGACGTGATGGGTTTGCATTCTTCCTGACTTAGAGTGTGGATTGCTGTTGGTGGCTCCTGTAAGGATCCAAACTAACTCGGTATTTTGTGCCACTGGTGATCCAAATTGGCTCTTAATTAAGCCTTCCAGAATGATAGATGCGTATAAATCAGCGCCTATTAAAAGATCAATCTTCCCGGGGTAATTATAAGAAGGATCAGCTAAAGGAAGTTTCGACAGATGCTTCCAAGAAGTCGTTTGGAATTTCTGTGTTGGTAAGATAGATGTCAATTTTGACAAGACGAATGCCCTAACATTGAGAGAGAATGCGGGATTGCTGAAGGAAAAAATAATGAACTCGACCTGACAGTTTGCAGTTCCTGTAGACGTTTCTCCTAACCCTGTTACATTTGCATTTGCCCGATGCTTTTTCAAATTAAGCATCTTTACGACGTTTTCTCTTATAAACGTTGCTTCTGATCCTGAGTCTATTAAGGCTCTAAGTGTGTGGTAATCGCCATTGGGAGACAAAACCTTGACAAGTGCTGTTCCTAACAGCACTTGAGATCCCATTTGGTTGAAATGCGAATTGACATTTTGAATATTGGACGAGGAAGGCTCATTTTGTCCATTCCTCCAGTTTAAATTTGTTGGTTGGTGTTCATTTTGGATCAAGTGACTGTTGTAAATTTGGTTGTTCTGTGACTGCCAAGGAGAATTTTGATGAATGGGTTGATTGTGGTTTGTAGTGTCTGGGTGATACGCATTGTGTGTATCCATATGCAACAAGGTGTGATGCTTATTCCCACATTTCTGACATCTGTTGCTACTTTTGCATGTGGATGCGTGATGGCCATATCCGAGGCATTTGGAACAAGTTGAGCTCCTCTTCACTACCTCTACTCGTTCCTTTACATCCATTTTCATAAACTGCTTGCAATGCCTAATTCCGTTCGAGGCCTTGCACACGCGGCAGAGAAATTTCTTTCCTTCAGAGGAAGCTTTCACATGAAAAGCCGTATGTGTAGCTTTTCGAAAAGAGTTTGGCATCCCTTGAAACCGTGTACCCCCGTTTGACTCCATTATATTTTCGAGGGAGCTAAATTTCGCTTCAATAAAGCTTGCAAAATTTGTCCACTCCGGAAGAATCTTGGAAGTTCCCAAATTTGACTTCCCAGTTCTTTTGGGTTTGAGTAGGGAGCTTATAATATACTACATAAATTAGAATGCAATCCCATGCTTCAACTGGTATGCCCAGATTGGATAGCCCATGGATACATTCTGTGCTCGTATCGTGTAGAGACTTGAGCGATTCCGCGGACTCTTGAATGATCTTGCGTTGCTCCATTAAGATCCTGAGCTGTTTGTTAACAAGCTTACGCTTATTTTGGAACCTATCCTTCAGTATTTCCCAAGCAGATGAATAATTCTTTCCATCAATTGGGAGATGCTGAATTAGACGTGCTGCTTCTCCACAAACATGCGTTTTGAGATACTGAATTTTTTGAATCTCCGACAGATTGACATTTTGGTCAATCATGCTTTCCAATAGATTCGAAAATTCGCACCATTCTTCGTGTTTCCCAGAAAATGGCTTTATTTGAATGGGTGGAAGGCGGATGTTACACACCGATGTGCGAGAAGTGCCGTTTAACAGCGATATATCTAAATTGTCTTTATTGTGGTCTACAAATTTATCATTTTCATTCGTTAACATTCCCATAAAGGAGAAATACACCCGCTTAATTTTTGAAAATGTTTCGGCCTCGAAATAAGCGTCTTTAAGAGGATCCGGCGCACTATTCCCGAGGGTTTCGTGATCCTTTTTGGCCCGTTTAAAGCATTCATCCAAATCGTTAAGACATGCGTTCACATACCCCCTTGACTTACGCGCCACAATTGTCTTTTTAAACTCTTCAAAGTCTGTTTCAAACTCCTTTAAAATAATATCTTGTTTTTCAATATATTTAGCTATTTTCGCCATAATTTAGAAAGTCTATTACCTTAATCACGCACTTGTATAGGGTCTTTATTAACCAGACGGTTTTTTTTGTAGCGGAATATGTTTGAGTATTTATAAGTATATATATATAATATAATATAATATATAATGTAGAATTTTATTTGTGCAATAAAATAGGTGTAAAAGGAATGATATTCCTACCGTAGTTTTGCTTCAGCAACTGCAACTTTAGTATCTGTGACTATCAGTTACAGTTGCCGAAGGCTTGGTGTTGCACAGTTCCTTGCTGTGTTGCTGACCGTGATGCTGCAGACCGTTGTACCACTTGCTAACCGTTGTGCCGCTTGTCTCCTTATACCGCTTGCCAACTGTTGTGCCAATCCGTTGGATACAGTACTCGTTGACTCGTTTGGTTTGGGTATTGCGTAGCTGTAATAAAATATAATATACGTGTTAATCGTATGTATTTTACCAGAAAAGGATAAAAGAGGATTAATATTCCTACCTTGATTTGCTTAAGCAACTTCAAATTTAGTATGTGTTACTATCAGTTACAGTTGCAGAAGCCTTTGTCAAGTTTTGACCGTTGTGATGATTCTTTGGAACCCGCTTCTGCGCCTCCTTTAAATACATCTCTTTTGGAAGTTTCCAGCTCGTTGGGTACTGTGGCCGATTGACTGTCCGTCGTTGATCGGATGTGATCTTAATTGGATTGTTGATCCAACTACACTCCCTCCACAGTACACATTAAATGTTTCAGTTGAAACGTTATTATTTCCACTGATGTGTTTGTAATCTGATAGATTCTTTCTCACAGTACATTTTTAATTACTTTTGAATTGTTAAAGCAATCAAGCACTTCACAAGCAAAATCACAGATTTTATTTTAAAAGGATCGAAGGACCATGTTCCAGACTAGTTGAGCCTGGAATTTAATGTTGGTTGAAGGAGATGCCTTCAACGATTTATGGAAAAATGGGGTATTTCCTTGTGACGAAATAAAACTCTTCGTTACCACGTTATAATAAGCTTTATTTTTTAAGTTGGTCGGCTAAGTTGAACTGGACAAAGTAGAGTGCCGCAAATGTCTCTACGAACCAACCTCGTAATCTCGGTACATAGATTTTCTCATAAACATAATCAATCAGCTGGACTTTTATTTCTTACATACATAATCGTAGCTAGTCGTTGACCCTAAATTGCATGCCATAAATTGCATTTACATAATCGACTTTTTCTGCATTCGCGGTTGTCTCGAATAATTCCCCTTGTTGACTGTTGTTGGAGCGCGATGGCCATATGTTGATTGGTGTTTATATTTGCTCATATGGTTGTTGCACCTTTTGTAGCCGGTGGTTGGTGAAGGCACGCACTTTTCCTTACGTGGGTTGGTTTGCGTGCGACCGAATCGGCCTACTCGATGATCTTCATGTTGTGAATTTCATTCTTCGGTTTTTTGAGAGTTCGGGTTAAATCGTTGCGTGAGTTGTGTCTCTAGTTTGTAATTTTTCGGCGGTTTTTATATTTCCAGTGTTATTTTGTGGTTATTTCTCATGCTGGAAGAGTCCTGGTGAGCTGTCCTTTGAGGCTAGTTGTAGGAAATGTGAAACTCGTGTTTGAGTTGCTTAAATGTCTTATATTCCAATGACTAGCCCAAATGCACGTTCATTTCATTCAACGTGGCAAAGGACGGCAAGCGGCAATCAGAAAGAGCAGCAAGAAATTAGGAACGACTTGGAAAGGACAGCAAGCGCAAAGATGGGAAAAACTAACCATACTTCATCCAAGAAGAGATTCCCATGCGATCTGTGCGCAGGCGATCATGTGGTCTACGCATGTCCAGACTTCCTAGCTTTAAGTTTTCGAGCAAGGGAAGATTTTGTCGGTAGAAGGAAGCTTTGCCCCAACTGCCTGAAGAGGTGACACAACACCAGCAACTATTACCAGGGTAGGTGCATCCGCTGCCCAGGGTCACCAGCGCATAATAGCGTATTATGCCCGATGAAGGAGCTGAACAAGCCATCAAACATCTTGTCCAGTAGCAGCAGCATCAGGGGAAAGAAGGAATGACAATCAAGAAAAAGGAAAGCAGGTAGCGAGTTCAGTAGAGATGGAAAGAAGAGCAAAATGGAAAGATATAACGAGAAGACGAAAATAAAGGATGAACATTATTTTTTGTCGAATTGTTATTTGGAAAGGGGGAAGAATTCTTTATATCCTACAGTTATGGTAAGACTATCATGGGAAGGTGTATTCTTTGGTCATATTAGGGTTATTCTAGACACGGGCGCCCAGTTGAACATTATTTCAAATTCTCTTTTCCGCCCGACGGGGTGGGGAAGCAAACCCATAACCAGGAGGCTGGTAGGCATAGACGGTAATCCATTTCAAGTTCGCTAAAAAATCTCGTTTTTTTTTTTTTTTTTAATTTCTGGCTCGCCAAGGCGATTTATAAGGGGGGTACTTCGACCTAAAAGATCTTTTGTACCGTATGGGCCAGAAAAGTTTAAACTAGTAGAATTTCCACTTTCCGTGTAAAGCGGACAATTTTTCCAGTAGAAGAATTCTTTATGTCCTCGGGTCTCATTTGCTCCCTGAAAAAGATCTTCTTTCTAATTCCATTAAGGGCTGGACATTCACATAAAATGTGTTCAGCTGACTCGTCCTCTTCAAGACAGAGTCGGCACTCAGGAGAGTCTGATATTCTCATTTTGTGTAGATGATATCTTAAACCATGGTGACCAGTAAGGTAACCTACTAGGTTTTTGATATCGTGCCTGCTTAGGTTTAGACATTTGCTGGCATTTTTATTGAATGAGCTTTGAAAGTGATTAGACGTATTGGCAATCTCGTCCGGCAAATCATTTAAGAATCTTTTGTTTATCTACGCGAATCGTAAAGAGCCATATAAAAAAGTTCCGCTTGCATACTTCTAATAGTTTTATATTTGTATATTGATTTAAAATCGCAAAATACAAATAAAATAAAAAATAAACTTATTTTCATAAATTGCATCTTGCAAGCGCGCTCTCAATTTCGTTTCATACTCTTACGAGCATAATGGCAGGAAAAACGCGATTAACTTATCTTGAAAAAGAGAAGCAATCGACGCCTATACCATCTAAGGAATCCGTTCAAACGCCCAGACTTAACAACATCCTATCGGAGAGAAAAGGCACTGTCAGCGAATCCACACCATCCACCAGCAAATCCACAGCGATCGTGACTATATGTGACTTAGAGGAGCGAATAGCTAAGCTACTTGAAGAAATTGCAAATCGCATTTCCATCGAAATAGGTTCTTTGCGAAGTGATTTAATTCAACAAATTTCAACAATCGAAGAAAGGCTGTCTTCACATGTCAAAGAAGTCGACATATATCTTAAAAACCTAAAAGAACGACAAGAGAACGTTGAGATTCCTATTGACACAGTCGAGAAGTCCATCCAATCTCTTCAAACGCAAGAAGAAGAGATAAAAGCACGAATAGCTGATTCATGCACACTCGAAGAGGAGGTAACTGATCTCCAAAAAAGATGTGAAGCTTTTGAACGGCGGGAAATTGCAGCTGATGGCATAATTTTTGGTGTACCCGAGCTACCAAATGAAAATTTAAAGACAATTTTTCACCATCTTTGCCACAACATCGAATGTATGCCCCCGCCATTGAAAGGCATATTCCGTAGTCGAAGAAAACTGACTCTCCCATCGAAGTCAAATTCAACACTTCTCGCGAAAGAAACTCCGTCTTGCAAGCAGTGGCCCTCTTTTGCAAAAATCACAGGCCGCTATGCCTCCAAGATGTGGACATCAAAGCAGAAAACAACAACAACATCTACATGTACGGGAGTCTTACTAAAAAAAACCGCTCCATATACCAGTAAGCTACGCGTCTCAAGCGCAGTAAACAGCTGTTTTCTGTTTACACACATTTTGGTTCCGTTTATGTGAGAGAGAGTGCAGAAGCTAAATCGATATTGGTAGAGAATGAGCGATTTTTAAATGCCATTGCCGCGAGGTGCCAGCTGAAGAAGACGCAAAATACAACAAATCAACACTGAACGTCATCAACAACCAACAAGTATAGTTTTATTTCTTTGTTTTGTTTTTTCTCATTTCATTTTCTTACTGTTGTACTGTTTTTGCTTGAAATTATCCCCAATGCCCCTTTTCATAAATCTATGTTACTTTAAGGAAGAGAAAATGTATGTTCATGATCTGAGTGTATTACTTGGTTCTCGCATCATTATCCATCTCAAATATAGATTTAAATGAAAGTAGAGTGAGTTCCATCGGTGGTGGTAGAGAGGACATGGTTCGACCTATGATTAGAGTTTTTTGTAATCATAGCTACGGTCTTAAGGTTTGCCATTTGAATGCGCAAAGTTAAACCCAAAATTGGATGAATTTAAAGACATATTTGTAGATTCTAAGGTTGATGCAATCTGCGTGTCGGAAACTTGGTTTAATAAAGATGTGAAGGATGCTGCCTATGATATAAGTGGATACAGACTCTTTCGAGCAGATAGATGTGATCGTACTGGTGGAGGCGTTGCAATATACGTTAGAATGGGTTTGGTCTGTCGACGAAAATGTCGTTCGCCGAAAGGGTCTGCCTCCCAATATTTATTTGTATGTATAATTCGGGGCGAAAGAAATATTTGCTTAGGTGTTGTATATAGACCAAATAGGAATATTGATCTGACACCTATTTACGACGTTTTGGAAGAAGTTACGACTTGCGCAAGCAATGTCATTGTTTGTGGTGACATTAATAGTAATTTGTTATGTGAAAGTCATTTAAGTGAAAATATGCAATTGTTTGATTTAAAACCCGTGAATTGTCAAGTCCCTACGCATTTTAGCACCACCTCCAGTACACTAGTAGATGTCTTTTTTGTAAATAATTCTGACAAAGTATTATTTTATGACCAAATCTCTGCACCAGCTTTTTCGAAGCATGATTTAATATTTTTGACGTATGACTTTGATATTGGCAATAGCACAGCAGCATCCACCTATACATACAGAGATTTAAAAAATATTGATATGACCTCTCTTGAACAACATATAAATTCGATTCCATGGAACTGTAAAACGATTGTTTTCTTTAATTTAAAACGACTTTTATTCTTTATTTTCTCAAAACAAACAAAACACGTTCACTCTTGTTCAATCTTTTTCGGAAGTACACCATCTTCTTTTCTTTACCCATTACGCCTGTCATTTTGATCATGCGTTCAGACTACCCTAACTTACACGGTTTGTGTGACCGTACATAGATGGCGTTGGAAAATACATTACAGTTCGGCCGATCTGACAAAATGGTCGACCTCGAACATTGCTTAAAGTAGATATACACATGAAGTAATTCTTTTAGTGTTGCTCTTTTATGACCTTGTTCAGATGTGATTCTGGATTGTTTGGCTTATTGACTTCTTTCCACTTGCGGATGTGACAGGCTTCGAGTATTCCGTCGTAGGGCAGTTGGGTGACTTGACAGTTTTCTATGTCTCTGACTACGTACCTATCGTTAGGAAGCTTTTTATGGATAGTGTAGGGACCCTTAAACTTGGGTATAAGTTTCTTGTTACCCGGAGAGGCATCAACATTTTTGATAACTACGTAGTCTCCTGGTTCGAAAACTTCAGCTGGCCTATGATTGCTCTCGAAGTACTTCTCGTTGTATTGCTGGGAAGACCTTATGGCTGCCGAGGCAGAAGCTCTTGGAGACTCTAGGTCGCGCTCATGCGAGGTATTTGTTTCAAGATACTCGGTCAGGAGATCTATCACAGGCCCCTTTTGGCACACACCGAACAAGAGCACAGAAGGACACTGTCGCGTAGTGCAATGCGCAGTATTGTTGATAGCGAACTCAACTTCCGAGAGTTTGTTGGACCAATCAGAGTGTTCAATAGGCTCCCTAAGTTTGCTCAGCATTGGGGTGAGTACGCGATTGACGCGCTCGACCTGGCCATTTGCCTGGGGAGAACCCGTGGCTACTTTTACATGGACCACATTATTTCGGACGAGGAACTCACTGAATTCCAAGGATGTAAAACAAGTCCCCCTATCAGATACTATTCTCTTGGGTCTGCTATAATATTCGAAGTATTTCTTAAGTGAGCAGATTACTTCCAACGAGCTGGTGGAGTTGACAGGATAGAGTTTAGTGAACTTAGTAAAAGAGTCAACTACGACCAATAGATGCTTGCGCTTAGATTTGATTCAAGGCATCGGCCCCAGGTGATCGATATGGACTGTGTCGAATGGTATCGGTTCCTTCGGAATACTGTAGATATTTTTCTTATTAATTCTAGCCGGAGCTGAGTACATGATGCACTTCAAGCAATTTCTAGTGAATCTTTCAATCTTGGCTCGCATGTTCGGGAACCAATAACAGGATTTGATCTTATCATGGCATTTGCTTACCCCTAAGTGGCCAATCTTCTCATGCATAAGTCTTATGACATCTGTTTCCATTTCACTGGGGACGTAGAAATAAAGATTGCCACTTTTGCCTTTCCTGTATACTAGGCCATATTTTAGCTCAAAAGGCTCGCAGCCGTTTTCTTCGAGCTTAGCTCGGGTACTTAATATGTCTGGGTCTCTATTTTGAGTAGCCTCTAAACGGAATTCTATATCGTCCTCATTGACGGCGCACACAATTTCACTGCGGCTGAGTGCATCGACGTGGCCCATGTTACTTCCCCCTCTATGCTGAATTACGTGATCGGGATAATTTTGTAGTTCTAGGGCCCATCGTGCAATTCTGGGATTAAGATTTTTTTTGTTCAGGGTCAATGTCAACGAATTGCAATCAGTTACGATTTTAAAAGGAATGCCTTCTAGGTAGACCCGGAAACGTCTAAGTGCGTATATGATAGCGAGTGTTTCAAGTTCAAAGCTGTGGTATTTACTTTCGGCTGGGGAGGTACGCTTGGAAAAGAAAAAGACCGGATGAAATTTGCCGTCCGGCTGTCTTTGCAGTAAGACCCCGCCAAACCCAGTAGCGCTAGCGTCACAATGGAGCTCAGTTTCTTTGCGATGATCATAAATGGCCAGTACAGGCGGGTTTGTCAACATTAGCTTCAGTTTTTCGTATGTTAGTATACATTTCTCACTGAAGTGAAACTGAACATCCTTCTTTAGCAAACCATATAGTGGCTCGGCAATTCGTGAGAATTGAGGCACAAACTTTCTAAAGTATGCGCATAGGCCTACGAAAGAGTGCAGTTATTTTATGTTTTTTGGCATGGGGAATCGGAGGATTGACGTCTTATGGTCCTCGTTGGGTTGGATTCCTTCAGCACTTATCTTATAGCCAAGGAAATCCAGCTCCGTAAAGCAGAATTTGCATTTGGTAAGCCTTAATTCGAGGCCGCCCTCGGCTAAACAACTCAAAACTTTCCCCAATAGTGAGATGTGCTCAGTGAGTACTGCGTTTGCTATAAGTATGTCGTCCATGTATACCACTATGAGTCTTTTCTGAATAAAATCTTTCAATATGTGTGAGATGAAACGTTGAAATACCGAAGGACTATTTTTTAATCCAAAAGGCATTCTATTGTATTCGAACTGTCCGTTTGGAGTAACGAACGAAGTATACGTTTTAGAGCCTTCAGCCATTTTCACTTGATGAAATCCGCTTTTTAGGTCAAGCAAGCTGAAGTGTTTCATCTCCTTTAAATACTCGAGGCTGTCCTCGATCAATGGCAATGGGTAATTATCTCTGAGTGTTATTTTATTCAGGTCCCTATAGTCGATGCACATTCGAGTCTCGCCAGATTTTTTTTACCAGGACGATTGGCGAGGCATAAGGGGAGTCGCTGTGTCGGATTATGCCTTTACCTAGCAAGTCTTCTGTAATCGCTTCTACTTCTAGCTTGTCCCTATACGACAATCTTCTCGGGTGGCAGTATACGGGGATGTTTGTAGTTAGTTGGATATTCATTTCGAATTGGCTGTTCCTATTTATTTGGTTTGGATATCTTGAAAGGTAATCTAGGATTATGTTACTAATGCGATCCCTCGAGTTGATGTCTAGTGAAGCGTTTATGTTGAATCTAGGGTTCTCGTTGATTTCTTCGTCTATGTTTATACTGTATATCTCTGGGACGATGCCTACTTCCTCAATATTATCATCCATAGCCCATGAATTCATGCCAACGATATCACTACTCATTACTGAAGGATTCTCTGTTTGGGGTTTCACTTTCCCTTTCTCTGAGGGTTGATTTAATTCGATGGGGGGTCTCAAATTTGGTTTTGAGATATGTTCGGGAGATTGCTCTATATTATTACGCTCACCGGCGCCAGAGACGCCACTATCAACAATACACTCACTCCGAGAGCAATCACCATCCAAGCTGAAGTTATTTCTCAAATGCACGGAAGGGTCAATAACACTGGACTCTACGACGGAAGTCTCTACATCCATAGCATATTTATTAAATGAATCGGAAGTCACATCTGAACAATCGCATTTACAATGAGGTTTTGTATCTTGAGTCTTAAAATTAAATAAACATAAACAATTTCTGGATTCTAATTCATAATGTTGAAATTCAGTGGCGTCCATAACAAAGCTTATATTGAAAAGTTGTAGAAAATCGCGCCCTAGTAATAGGGGTTCAGGAAGGATGCGTTGTTCGACTATGAACAGAGAGATTTTATTAGTTCTGTTTAATAGCGAAATGTAACAATTGACTTTACCGTAAGTATTTAATTTGACTCCTGCTATTCCACTGAAGTTGGATGTAGCATGTGGTTTCGGAAGTATATTCGATGGGACGGCTTCTCGGGAAATGAAGCTCGCGGGACTACCACTATCAATAAGTGAATTTAAGTTAATTGGACTCGTTTGACTCAAGGTACAATTTAAAAAAGCAACACTTACGTTTTGGAATGGCTGCAGCGGTTGAGGCTCGAATTTCTGGTTTGCTTCTGGATCCTCACTGATGGCGTTTACTCCTCCTTGATGACAGTCCTTTCGCATATGGCTTGTACTGCCGCAACGGAAACAGGATCCAACTGGGCGTTTTGTTTTGGTGCACTGCGCTGCGAAGTGCCCATATTGAGAACAATTGAAGCAGCGAATCGACTTAGGATCTTGGTCTGGTGTTGGATTTGTGCTCCTTTGGACAGGCTGATCGTTGGACCTCTTTTTATCGTATTTCAAAAGAAATACGAGTGTTGTTGCTGTGTAAAGCATGGATGTGTAGGCAGTCCTGTCCCGTAGTCCTTCGATAACGAAGCCCATTACTTCACTCTCATCGATCTTTGCCTGCGCTGCTATTTCCTGTATAGACAGCATGTAGGCGATAATGTTCTCTCCCTTGTTTCTCGTTCGTCTCTGCAGTTGGCGATAGACGTCGGTGACTGAGACATTTTGCTTGAACTGTTTCAGTAATCCTTGTTTTAATTCGTCGAAATCTTTTGCGTGGCTGGTTCGCAGGTAAATTGCTGCTGTGCCTTTCAACAGTCTACGCATCGCCATGAATTTAAGGTGGTTGTCACTATGACTCGTCTCTAGGACGTTTTCAAAATCGTTGACCCATTTTTCGACACTGTATGCGTCATCACCACTAAACGGGAGTACTAATCCCTCGATGTCGGCAATGCTCAGCTTTTGCAACTGCCTGGTGACGTTCTCTTCTTCCAGTGCTTGCTGTTCTCGACGAAGTTGAAGAATTTTCTTCTTCTTCTCGAGCCGTGCGATCATTGCGTCATCGTCCATTTTGGGTGTATCATCAAACTGAAGTTCGTCGAAGCGCTGAAGGTTGTCGGGCCGCTGGGCGTGGTCGGAAGGCTCAATAGTGTCGGAAGGTTGCACGTTGTCTGCGTTTAGACGATTAGGCGGCGAATCCCCTCTGTCTTCAGTGGATTCGAGGAGATTTCGCAGCTGCTGAAGTGTGGCTGTCTCTGGGAAATCCACCCCGAGAGTTTTCAGCTGCTTCGTCAATTCGGATCGTGTTACCACCATTTTCAATATTTAATTTTCACTTTTTTTTTTTTGCAAAATATATGCGAATTGTTTTTACACTTTCCGAGCAAATCAGTTCACAAATTTAATTTTCTGCGTGGTTACCCCACATCTGAGATGTAAAACGATTGTTTTCTTTAATTTAAAACGACTTTTATTCTTTATTTTCTCAAAACAAACAAAACACGTTCACTCTTGTTCAATCTTTTTCGGAAGTCCACCATCTTCTTTTCTTTACCCATTACGCCTGTCATTTTGATCATGCGTTCAGACTACCCTAACTTACACGGTTTGTGTGACCGTACATAGATGGCGCTGGAAAATACATTACAGAACCTTATCTATTTTATGCCCTCTCCAGATGACCAAATTAAGTTCTTACAAAACAACGTAAATCTTCATTTCGATCTACACGTTCCAATAAAAACTGGTATTATAAAAGATCAAACAAAAGCCTGGTTAACGAACGAAATTCGAGAGTTAATGGCTCAACGTGATGAGGCGTATCGACGATGGAAACATTTTCGGGTGGAAGAGCTTCATCAGGCTTATAAAAGTGTACGAAATAGTGTTGTTCGTGAAATACGCAATGCTAAGACACAATTCTATTCCAACCGACTTAGTTCTTCTTCCGGTGGTCATAAACTATGGAATGAGATTCGAAAATTAGGAATCGGGAAGCAAAAAGCTAATTATTCTACCGGAATCGATCCCAACGAACTAAATCGAACGTTTTTGTCAAACCCACTTTGCAATGACCCAGTAGCTTACTATTCAGTCGAGGATGCTTCTTTACCGGTTGCTACGTCTTTTGTGTTTAATAGGGTAAGTGAATTGGATATAGTAGAAAGTTTTCTGTCTGTTAAGTCCAAGACTGTAGGTGTTGATGAGGTAAATCCGATTTTTGTTAAAGCAATCTTGCCGTTTTTGCTACCGTTTGCAACTCATATCATTAATACTGTTTTTATAACCGGCATTTTTCCCAGCGAATGGAAATTAGCAAAAATAATTCCAATACCTAAGAACTCTAAAGGTGAAGAATTCAGACCAATCTCCATCCTACCTCTTTTGTCCAAAATATGTGAAAGAATTATGCATAAGCAGCTTAATTATTACGTTACTCAAAATAACTTGTTGCTACAAGTACAGTCGGGTTTCCGAAGTAAACATAGCTGTACAACTGCTTTGTTGAACGTCATTGAAGATATAAGAGATAAATTAGATAGGGACAATGTTACTTTTCTGGTACTCTTAGACTTTTCCAAAGCTTTTGATTTTGTTAATCACTCGATTCTGCTCAGCAAATTAAGGCGATTTTTCTCAATTTCCCCCACTGCTGTTAAATTAATATCATCTTATCTAAGTGAACGAAAACAGGCCGTGTCACTAGATGGCAACCTTTCCGATTTTCTTCTCTTAAAGCAAGGAGTTCCCCAAGGCTCTATTCTAGGGCCTCTATTGTTCTCCATATATATTAACGATATTGCTTCTGTCATATTAAGCTCATCTAAGCATATTTATGCCGATGAGGCTCTTTTGGATCTGCGCAACTCTAAGTTGTATATGGTCAGCATGGATTTATATTGTTCCCATGTGCCGGTGCGTTTGGCTTTGTTAAAAAGCTTTCTCACTCTCATTCGAATAGACTCAAGGTTATCATTCCACCATGGTACGCACCTTTTAACCACGGTTCTTTTAACCTTGCAACTACTTTTGAATGAGGCAAGAATAATATCATTTATTTGACATTGCGCAGCATCTGCATCATTTGTTGTGGATGGTGCTTTTGGCAGCATGTCAGATCTGACCGCTAGATTTTCGCGGTAAGTTCCCCAATTTGTCAGTCTGTTGTCATAACGGACTGACGCGTGTTCGGCATTGCATCTTATCTCGAATCGGATGTGCATATGATCCGATAGAGATGCCTCGCCAGACACATGCCACCCCTCTATGATATCTTTCATAAAAGGAGATGAGATAGTAAGGTCTAGGACCTCTTCTCTAATAGAATTTCTAAAAGTGGGACTATTTCCCTTGTTTAGAAAAACGAGGTTGTTGCTATATAAAAATTCTAATAACGACTCACCTCTATTGTTAGTATCTCGGCTGCCCCAAATCGTGTTATGTGCGTTTGCATCGCAGCCGATTATGATGTGTACTTTTTGGTCCTCACAGTACCGGACAAGTTCCTGTACTGGTAGGGGAGGAACTACATCAGTGTCTCCAGCAAAGTACGCCGATGCACACACAAATTTGTGTAGCTGTTGGCCTTTGTGGCGTTCTATTAGAACTGCCACCAGGTCCCTAGTCGTGAAACCTGGAATGAGAGAATATTTTATATCTTTCTTAATAGAAATGGCCGCCCGTGGTCTGAAAGGACCTTTGGCGAAAATAATCTCTCTATTTTTACAGTTTAATCCAGATATCTTACCATTGTTTGCCCATGGTTCCTGGATTAGACCAATAGCGATATTCCCTTCGGCACATCGCTGGCTAAAGGTGTCCGAGGCACCCATAGCCCTGTGCAGGTTAGCCTGCAGCACGCTTAGACGGGATGTCATTATTTCCGTGCGAATTCAGGGTTACGTACTCTGTTAGGCTTATTGTCACCTCTCCTTCGTACGACACCCTGTTGAGGGAGATCACTTTGTCTACCTCTCGGACTTTTGTTTTTGTGTCCGTCTTGCGCCCATGCCTTCTTACGATCCATACCTGGTTTAGGCCTGAACCGTTGTTGGCTATCTTTGGCGGTGCGGTGCGCACTATTGGCCTTTTCGGCTGCGCTTGGTATTGCTCTTGTGGCTTCTCTTTCTAGCACTGGTGTTTCCGTGCTGGAAGCTGCTGGCTTCGCGGCAGTGCTGGTACTGGTCCCAATTGGATCAGTTACGGTGCTGCCGTGAGCTTTGGTGATGTGCTTTTGAGGATCTTTCAGGCCCTGTTTGGCCGTCTTATCAGCACTTTTTAATATGAGTTTGGTCTGTCCAAATCGGAACGAGACCATCCCCTTTAGCTCCACAAGTCTCCTTATGGAGCTGTCATTGATTGCAAAGACCATATGAGCGATGTCTCTCTCATCCGATCTTTGCAGAACTCTCCACGTTCTCGTGTTTAGTTCTCTGTTTTGGCCATCTAATAAAGCCAGGATCCTTTCGCTAACTACCCCGGTACTCTGCGGGAAGAACCCTCTGATGACATGCGGTTTTGGAAAATGTTCCTCTCCCACAAGCATCACCTCTAACCCGCATTTCTCCTTAAACTTCGCGAAGGTTGTCTCCATCCACTTTGCAGTAATGGCGTCCGCACATACTATCATAAGCCATCCGGCTTTGAAAGTAGTACCGCGGAATGCTGGTTTGACCTCCTCGTCACGTTTTTCAATCGTGATGTCCATAATCCTCTCTTGTATCAAACCCATTTGTTCGTTGGAGAGAGGATTACGATCGATGTCCACTGGTACAACCCCCAGTCTGACATAGCTCGTTATATTGCTATACGAGACTTTGTCGACGGTTGTCTTCCCAGTGCGACTTCGCTTCGCTTCGGATTGAGGCGGGGTATTATCCTCTGATCGCGTTCGCTTCACCTCGGGACCCTTGTTAACCATCGTTTGTTTCGCATAGATTCGGGCCTGCTCAATGGTGCTCCCCTTCTTCTGCGCGCGCCTAAATCTGCGCTGTTCCGATGGTGTGAATCTGACGTACTCAGACTCAGTCCGTGCCACATTGCCGACTGTCTTAGTTACGTCCTCTGTATCGGGATGTCTTTCATCCGATAATATGCTGTTGCATATGGTGCTAGATTCTGAAATAGAGTCACTGAGTTGAGACAAGTTCTCTTCAGGTTCCCCCATTTCAGAGTCGATGATTACAGACTCTATCCCATTGACAGATGTCGTGTCGTCATCGACAGGGTGTTCTAAAACATCCCTAGTTGATGATGCAATCTTAGAGGCATCATTCTCTATTTGGTTTTTTTGTTTTGGATCAATTTTGATTCCCACGAGTATTCGGGATATTGTGTCGCCCGTGGTCTACCCGTCTAACCACAGGAAGGCTATCTTAAAATTGGAGGTCGCCTGGTATCCGAAGTTTGCAAACTAACGACTAAGCACCCTCTTAGCCATGCATCTCTCAGCGCTTGCTACCTTTAGATTAGGGGTTTGTTGGGGAAGTAGGACTTAGGGATTTGAGGGAGGGGATAGGGGGTAATTGGGGAGAAAGAGAAAGCGGAGAAGTGGGGAAGGGGGGCGGACGTGGAGTCATGGTCAGTTCTTAGTTGACGCTCATCAGACGGCCTGTCCCTTACCAGAATAGCCCGATGACTCTTTACGCCGTAAGCCTCCGCACCGGCACCATCGAATTTGCGTTCCATGATGGTGCACACGTCAAGGTGACTGACCCCGCAAGGAGGAAATCTCGCTTAAGGTGCATCCTTGGTTTGTGTCAGATTATTACATAGAGGATAGATTTTGGATATTACATAAGGAAAGTCAGTGGCAACCAGTCACTCCAACAGTAAGGCTGGAGGCTCCATTGGAAAGGGACATTCACAAAAGATTGGCGGACCCAGAATACTTCACTCCGGGTCAAATACATGTTCTATTAGGAGTGCAACCATTTGCAAGGATAGTGGAATCGGTTGTCCCACAATTAGGAGATGGGATGCTGATGATGGATACCAGATTCGGTAAGATAAAGTTAGGCATGGCTAACGAAAATAGTAAGCAGACTTTTTCGGCCATAGAATATTCAGAAAGCGAGCAACTAGATAGACTTTTTACCAGGTTATGGGAAATGGATGAGATTGGAAAGAGCTCGGAAAGAACACCAGAGGAAGAGATGGTTGAAAAACACTTTATAACCACACACAGGAGAGACGAGCAGGGTAGATTTGTGGTTTTCATACCACTCAAAGACAGAGTGCGAGACATTGGGGAATCAAGAGGGATAGCCCTAAGTAGATTCTTGTTCTTGGAAAGAAAATTGGAGAAGGATAAGGAATTGAAAGCAAGTATGTAGGAAAGATGTGAGATGAGATTCATACCGGACACATTAAGCTGGTAAAGGGAAAACCGAAGGAAGGAGGGCCTGTTTATTATATTCCACACCATTGTGTGCTCGACAAGTTTAGGATAGTGTTCGATGCGAGTTGTCAAACAGTGAAAGGCACGTCACTAAATGATGTACAATTACTTGGAGAGAAGCTTCAGCGTGATTTGCACGAGATTTTCATGAGATTTCGAAGACACAAGGTAGCATTTTGTGCTGATATTACTGGAATGTTCAATCAAGTCAGGATAGTTGAAGAACATTTGGATCTTCAAAGAATTTTTTGGAGGGAGAATAGTAGCGACCCACTTAGGGAATATTGGTTGACCGTGGTTACGTTCGGTTCAACTTCTTCTCCATACTTGGCAGTACGCTGCATGAATCAAGCCGCTGTAGAGGCGATGGAGAGTTTTCCCGAAGCTGCGAGAATCATACTAAAGGATTTTTATATCGATGATTGCGCTTCAGGGGCCAGTACAGAAAAAGAAGCCATTGAATTGGCAAAAGATATTCATAAAGTTCTGAAAGGAGCAGGTTTTGACCTGTGCAAATGGAAATCCAACAGCGAAAAGTTTGTCTCGGAGATGCATTCGCTCAGTGAGAGCTCAATGGTGTTTTCGGGCGGAGATAGGGTACCAGATAAAACATCAGTCCTGGGTCTTAAATGGCTTATTGAGCAGGATCAATTCACTTTCATTGTGAAAACACCAGAGCTTAATGGAAAGATAACGAAAAGAAAGATTGTGAGTTGTGTAGCGCAGCTATATGACCCGAGCGGATATATTTCCCCAGTTCTTATAATTGGGAAGATTTTAATTCAGAATCTTTGGCAGTTAAACTGCGAGTGGGATGAGGCAGTGCCAATTGAGATGGAAAGGAAATGGAAAGTATTTTGGAAAGATAGTGTACAGTTGGAAATATTTAGAATTGATAGGTGGATAGGGACGGAGGAAGAGGCTACTGTGCAGATTCATGGGTTTTCTGATGCGTCGACATCAGCCTATGGCGCAGTCATTTACGTTAGGACAGAGAATGCCAGCGGGAAGATTACAAGTACACTTCTGGTCTCAAAGTCACGAGTAGCTCCAGTGAAGGTAGTTACAGTTCCAAGGTTGGAATTGACTGCGGCTGAGCTTTTGTCACGTTTGTTAGTAGAGGTCAGGCAATCAATGGAGTGGGGAAATGTGGAATATGCACATTGGACAGACGGTGACGATGCATTGGATGACGAAGTTTTTTTTTTTTTTTTTTTTTTTTTTTTTTTTTAATAAAAAAGGAAATCCAAATCCCAGAGCACTCAGACTCGTTAACGGTCCATTGTACTACCAGGCAGAAATCCTTCTTTTGGTGTAAAGGCATGTGAATGGGTGGCGTATGTTGTTGTTCCCCGTGGGGATTGAACCTGCACCGCATGGGTCACAAGCCAACACACTAACCTCTACACCGTCGCCACCCTAGGATGACGAAGTTACCATGCAGATTGAAGACTTATGTTGCGAATCGTGTTTCATCAATTCAATCTAATACTGAGGTGAAACGCTGGCACCATGTGAAAACGAAAGATAACCCTGCGGACTTGGCGAGCCGAGGGGTCAGCCCGGCAGAGCTAGTTGTAAACAAGTTATGGCTCCATGGACCGGAATGGCTTATGAGGAAAGAGAGGTATTGGCCGAAGGAAGAGGTTATAGTTGAGTGTGGGGAAGCGGAAGAAGAATTGAAAATCTTTACCCTTGCAAGTTAAAAGCCAGAGTTGCGAATATATGTGGAAAGTATTGGAAAGGCTATACCATTGGTACATCGTACGAATAGTTTGGAAAGAATAGTGGTAAAACAGAAAGTTCAAAAAGTAAGGAAGGTTAGTCGTAGGCATATAGATAGAATATTACCTACAACAAAAGAGGAAAGAGCAAGTTCCATGAGTTATTTAATTCATGAAGCACAAATGAAAAGTTATAGTTATGAGATTTCATCTCTTTCTAAGGGGAAAACATCTCTGGAAAGAAACAAGATCGAATCGCTTAAACCAATTCTAGACGGAAAGAAACTGCTTCGAGTAGGTGGTAGACTGGAAAGGGCGGAGCTTGATTATGAGATGAAGCATCCGGTGATTCTGCCAGGCAGCTCGCGCTTAGCCTGTGTTGAAAATTAATGCAGTTGGACGTAAAACTGCAACAGCACCTTATAATAAACATAAATTTCACACACATCTATCGTCTATATCCCCTTTTATAATTGTAAACATTATATATATGTGTATTAGCACATTACATGAATTTACTGACACATAATTGAACCACTCAATGTATGCATAATGAATTCTACATATTTCTTTTGTAAGTTAGTTTTTCTGCAACTATTCTTTAAAACGGACGTTGTCATAATATTGTAGCCATTAAAGACTCTTTTTCTTGCGATCGGGCGTTTTTCTTTCATTTTCCGGATTGTTAAAGCTTGGATTTCTTTACATTTGGTTTGGTGGTGATTTGAGGCTTGGATTTCTTTACATTTGGTGCCGAAACCCGGGATAATGGAAGTGTCGGCTCGTGGTGCGTTTAGGGCACAATTAACAAAAATCGCGAAGACTGCGCAGGAGTTTCTCGATTCTGAACAATCACGCGTTACTGAACAAAGTGCGGTACAGTTGGAGTCGGTAGAAGACGAGTTGTGTATCCTGATCGAACGATTGACTGCAGTATATCAAAGTGTAAAGACTGCAGATCAGCAAGTGCATGCAAAGGACCTGATTAAAAGAGAAGACATTGAAAAGGATTTGGAGAAGATCAGGGATTTACCATTTTGGGATCAATTCGACAATGCTATACATCAGAATAGTAATCTAACCGCCGCAGATAAATTCCAGTACTTAGAAAATGCGTTATATGGTGCTGCAAAGCGTACCATAACCGGATTTACCGCTTCGGCGACATGCTATGATGCCGCTATTTCCTTGTTGTTAGAGCAACATGGAAATAGTGACAAACTCATCGACAACTATATACAAAAGCTTATAAATATACGTCCCGTTGTGTTAAAGTCGGACGTTGTTGCATTGAGAAGCCTATATAACACCGTCACTACATGCATACGATCGTTGACAGCACTACAAATACCATCGACCCAATACCACGTCATGTTGAAATCAATTCTGTTTCGTTGTTTACCAGCGGATCTGCGAGTGGACTATCCCCGTGCAATATCCAAGGAGAAACCAAGGGCAGAAGACGACAATGCAACGCATAGTGAAGAGGAAACACAAACACAATCATCTCTTTGCGGAGTTAGTGACCCGTATGTACGAAACATCATGCGGTTTCTTAAGAAAGAGGTGGAGGCAATCGAAAAGAGCAAAGTTCTTCTTCAATCAAACACAAAAACCACTACGACGTCACCTACAACAGCTGCTAGTCTCATTGGATTAAATAACAACGAATTGTGTGTATTTTGTAACGCATCGGAACATTCCACGAAAGACTGCGTGAAAGAGATGACTGTAAAACAGAAAAGAGACATACTCATTAAATCAAATCGATGTTTTCGGTGTGCAAAAGTGGGTCATTCGTCAAGGAAGTGCAAACGTGGAAAATTCCTAAAGTGCAACAATTGTGGTGGAAGGCATATTACAGCGATGTGTGACCCTTCGTGTAACAAAGATCCCGTTGATGCAGAAACGGGGTGTAATCTCTGTACGCACAGTTTAAATTTTTCAAATGTCTTTTTGAAGACAGCGCGATGCATTATTGCTAGCGCAAACAACAATTTGCTCATACGAGTCATAATCGACGGTCGAAGCCAACACTCCTATATACGGGAAAGTTTAGTGGAGAGACTGCAATTGCTCTCTAGTAAAACAATAAATTTAAAAGTGTTTCCCTTTGGGTCCAAAAAACAATCAGCCTCTAAAGTGTTTAAAAAAGTGCAGGTTTTGCTAAAAAGCCAATATAATAACAAAAGTATTCTGCTGGAAGCAATTGTTGTTCCGGACATCTGCGTCGACGTTTTAAAGGCTCCAGATGGTTCATGTCGCACCTTTAAAAGATTTCAACTGGCTGATCATTTGTGTGCCAATATGGAAGCGGTGGAGGGGCTGAGCTTACTCATAGGTTCAAACTTTTATTGGCAAGTGATCAGCGGGAAGCAACGCAAGCTGTCCAGTCGTCTTAGAGCGGTCGAAACAATCTTTGGGTGGGCTCTACAAGGCTGTAACTTGTCTGGCGAGGAACCTGATCAAGAGGAAAATAAATCTTCGTCAGTTGTCAAAAACGTTCTATGCTTACCAAATTACGACAATGTTGAATTATCCGCGATGTGGTCATTGGAGACAATTGGCATTCGAGGGGAAGAAGAAGAGAAGGCGCATATGACTGAGGAGTTGACAAGGACGTGTTTGAAGAAAATCGGAAATCGTTACGAAGCCACAATTCCTTGGAAGGATCCACAACTGGTGTTGCAAAACAATCGAAGTGTAGCGGTAAGTCGTTTAAACAATTTAATGACACGCTTATCCTAGAAAGCTGAAGGAATACGACTTGGCAGTGCATCAAATGATCGAAGATGGGATAGCAGAACCGGTTGAACATACATCAGAATCAGCCTCAGGACGTATTATTTATCTGCCACATCGACCCGTTTATAAGGACACCAGTACTACAACTAAGTTACGTATAGTTTTCGATGCCTCCTGACATACAAAAGACATTCCGTCTCTAAACGATCAAATCTTTACTGGGATCAACCTATTGCCAGATGTCTTCGGTATTCTATTAAATTTCCGTCTTGGTCGTATTGGTGTCGTCGCAGATATTAAAAAGGCGTTTCTTCAGATAGTTTTAAATGAAGCCGATAGGGATGCGCATCAATTTATTTGGTACTCGTCATTTCCAATAACTGGCAAGCAGCTTCTTTATAAAGATTTTCGCATGACCAGAGTAACTTTCGGCGTTAGTTGCAGTCCATTCATTCTATCTGCAACGATACGATCTCATTTGAAGCAAGAAGAGTTAAACTTCCCGGAAACTTGCAAAATATTAAGTGAATGCTTTTATGTCGATGACCTCGTTGTTAGCGTCGACACTGAAGATGAGTGCGTTCGACTGTATACACAGGCTGTTAATATTATGGGAAGAGCTTCCATGAACCTAAGGAAGTGGCATTCCAACAGTCAAGCGCTTCGGACGGCGACAGGTTCCCAGGAGTTTTCGATCAGTCAAAAGGTCTTGGGTTTAAGATGGTCACCATTTAGCGATGAGTTAGCAGTGCCATTGGATTCAGTTAACAGTTTTCTCGAGTCGAACAAGTTCAATGGAACAAAGCGGAATATTTTACAAGCAATTGCCAGAGTCTACGACCCATTGGGAATGGTCTGTCCGACAATGATTAAGTTCAAAATACTGTTTAAATCAGCGTGGAAGAAGAAATTAATTTGGGATGATCCTTTACCTTCTGATTTAATGCTGCAGTGGAACGAATGTGTTCGCAACGTCTTACAACTAAATGAAATGACGATTCCCAGGGCAGTTCGACCAGCTACGTCTTCGAACGTTATTCAGTGCCACATCTTTGCTGACGGTAGTATTAACGCTTATGGAGCTGTTGTCTATCTTCAAACGGTGAACAGTGAAGGTGTAGTAACATCGTCGTTTCTGTGTGCAAAGAGTCGAGTCGCACCGCTAAAAAAGGACAAAAGGAATGAACTTACGCTACCGAAATTGGAACTTACAGCTGCTTTAATTGCTGCGCGTCTATGCAATTATCTCAAAAAAATGCTTCGAATCCCCATACAGAAGTTCTTTTTATGGACGGATTCAAAAATAACTTTGCACTGGATCTACGGTCAGACACAACGTTGGAAACCCTATGTCCAGAGCCGTGTCGTGGAAATACGTCGTTTTACTGAAATCTCAAGCTGGAGTCATTGTTCTGGAAAAACAAATCCTGCCGACTTGCTTACGCGAGGAATTTCCGGTGAGAAGCTGGTATCGTCTATACTGTGGCAACGAGGCCCGGACTGGCTTAATGACGTCAACTTCCTCTCTGGTGCTCAACAACGAAATACCGATTGCAGCGAACTGAGCACAATGTTATTAATAGAAGCGGACAGTTCACATCAAACCGTACAGCCGATGCTGCGCTGCGAAGATTTTAATAGCTGGATTAGACTGTTGCGAGTGACATGCTGGGTATTCCGATTCATCAACCATTCCAAATCCAAGCACAGGACTCTAGACAGATGTTTGTCTAAAGATGAGCTCGAAGTTGCTGAACGATACTGGCTCAGGTATGTAAATTGTCCAGTTTTACTAACGATTTAAGATCTTTACAGAAGGGAATGGCACTTACGTCCTCGTCAAAAGTTGCAGAGCTATCTCCCTTCCTAGACGAACATCGGCTGCTGAGAGTAGGTGGTAGACTCCAGATGTTAGAGGAGGCGTTCGGCCTCTTATTGACCTGTCATGGAGGAGTGAGCCGAGTACTTACCAATTTGAGAGATCGTTTTTGGGTTGTCAGAGGACGCCAGTTGGTGAAGAAGAGATTACGTAGTTGTATTGTCTGCAAGAAGCTCTTTGGTCAACCAGCCTCCCAACCATTTGCTCCTCTGCCAATTCAACGAATTACCCTTACCAGACCATTTGATAACGTAGGCATCGATTTTGCTGGGCCATTGTATTATACAAATTCTGAGGTGGATGGTCAGAACAAGGCGTATATTCTCATATTTACTTCTGCTGCCATTCGATTTTGGGAGAGGCTAATCAGAACCGTTAAAAATACTCTAAAGGTAGTCATTGGTAAGGCTACGCTTACATTCGATCAACTGCGTACGATACTTAGCGAAGCAGAGGCTGTTACTAACGACCGGCCATTAACCTATGTGTCCAATGATCCGTTGGAATTAGTACCTCTTACACCATCCAAGTTTCTGATCGGGTGGTCTGCGCCATTACAAGCTACTGAAGATGAGACCGTCAGTGAATCGAGCATAAGAGCGCTCTGGAAACACCGCATGAAGTACAGCGCACAAATTTCGAAGAGGTGGCGAGTAGAATATTTGCAACTCTTGCGGTCATTTCATCACAGTACCCTTAAAACATCAGTCCCTATCAAACCAGGTGACGTCGTGCTTCTTTTTGATCCTGCAAAGCCACGCGTGCACTGGAAGATGGTAATCGTCGAGCGGGTTTTCCCTGGTAGGGATGGAAAAGCACGCTCCTGTGAGATACGCTCCGCTGATGGCAGCATATTGCGGAGACCAGTCCAGCTCCTGTATCCACTGGAGTTGACAAATTTGTCCTGCCCCGAGGATGTTGAAAATGAATGCAGTTGGACGTAAAACTGGAACAGCACCTTATAATAAACTTACATTTCACACACATCTATCGTCTATATCCCCTTTTATAATTGTAAACATTATATATATGTGTATTAGTACATTACATGAATTTACTGACACATAATTGAACTCACTCAATGTATGCATAATGAATTCTACATATTTCTTTTGTAAGTTAGTTTTTCTGCAACTATTCTTTAAAACGGACGTTGTCATAATATTGTAGCCACTAAAGACTCTTTTTCTTGCGATCGGGCGTTTTTCTTTCATTTTCCGGATTGTTAAAGCTTGGATTTCTTTACATTTGGTTTGGTGGTGATTTGAGGCTTGGATTTCTTTACATTTGGTGCCGAAACCCGGGATAATGGAAGTGTCGGCTCGTGGTGCGTTTAGGGCACAATTAACAAAAATCGCGAAGACTGCGCAGGAGTTTCTCGATTCTGAACAATCACGCGTTACTGAACAAAGTGCGGTACAGTTGGAGTCGGTAGAAGACGAGTTGTGTATCCTGATCGAACGATTGACTGCAGTATATCAAAGTGTAAAGACTGCAGATCAGCAAGTGCATGCAAAGGACCTGATTAAAAGAGAAGACATTGAAAAGGATTTCGAGAAGATCAGGGATTTACCATTTTGGGATCAATTCGACAATGCTATACATCAGAATAGTAATCTAACCGCCGCAGATAAATTCCTGTACTTAGAAAATGCGTTATATGGTGCTGCAAAGCATACCATAACCGGATTTACCGCTTCGGCGACATACTATGATGCCGCTATTTCCTTGTTGTTAGAGCAACATGGAAAGAGTGACAAACTCATCGACAACTATATACAAAAGCTTATAAATATACGTCCCGTTGTGTTAAAGTCGGACGTTGTTGCATTGAGAAGCCTATATAACACCGTCACTACATGCATACATTCGTTGACAGCACTACAAATACCATCGACCCAATACCACGTCATGTTGAAATCAATTCTATTACGTTGTTTACCAGCGGATCTGCGAGTGGACTATCCCCGTGCAATATCCAAGGAGAAACCAAGGGCAGAAGACGACAATGCAACGCATAGTGAAGAGGAAACACAAACACAATCATCTCTTTGCGGAGTTAGTGACCCGTATGTACGAAACATCATGCGGTTTCTTAAGAAAGAGGTGGAGGCAATCGAAAAGAGCAAAGTTCTTCTTCAATCAAACACAAAAACCACTACGACGTCACCTACAACAGCTGCTAGTCTCATTGGATTAAATAACAACGAATTGTGTGTATTTTGTAACGCATCGGAACATTCCACGAAAGACTGCGTAAAAGAGATGACTGTAAAACAGAAAAGAGACATACTCATTAAATCAAATCGATGTTTTCGGTGTGCAAAAGTGGGTCATTCGTCAAGGAAGTGCAAACGTGGAAAATTCCTAAAGTGCAACAATTGTGGTGGAAGGCATATTACAGCGATGTGTGACCCTTCGTGTAACAAAGATCCCGTTGATGCAGAAACGGGGTGTAATCTCTGTACGCACAGTTTAAATTTTTCAAATGTCTTTTTGAAGACAGCGCGATGCATTATTGCTAGCGCAAACAACAATTTGCTCATACGAGTCATAATCGACGGTGGAAGCCAACACTCCTATATACGGGAAAGTTTAGTGGAGAGACTGCAATTGCTCTCTAGTAAAACAATAAATTTAAAAGTGTTTCCCTTTGGGTCCAAAAAACAATCAGCCTCTAAAGTGTTTAAAAAAGTGCAGGTTTTGCTAAAAAGCCAATATAATAACAAAAGTATTCTGCTGGAAGCAATTGTTGTTCCGGACATCTGCGTCGACGTTTTAAAGGCTCCAGATGGTTCATGTCGCACCTTTAAAAGATTTCAACTGGCTGATCATTTGTGTGCCAATATGGAAGCGGTGGAGGGGCTGAGCTTACTCATAGGTTCAAACTTTTATTGGCAAGTGATCAGCGGGAAGCAACGCAAGCTGTCCAGTCGTCTTAGAGCGGTCGAAACAATCTTTGGGTGGGCTCTACAAGGCTGTCACTTGTCTGGCGAGGAACCTGATCAAGAGGAAAATAAATCTTCGTCAGTTGTCAAAAACGTTCTATGCTTACCAAATTACGACAATGTTGAATTATCCGCGATGTGGTCATTGGAGACAATTGGCATCCGAGGGGAAGAAGAAGAGAAGGCGCATATGACTGAGGAGTTGACAAGGACGTGTTTGAAGAAAATCGGAAATCGTTACGAAGCCACAATTCCTTGGAAGGATCCACAACTGGTGTTGCAAAACAATCGAAGTGTAGCGGTAAGTCGTTTAAACAATTTAATGACACGCTTATCCTAGAAAGCTGAAGGAATACGACTTGGCAGTGCATCAAATGATCGAAGATGGGATAGCAGAACCGGTTGAACATACATCAGAATCAGCCTCAGGACGTATTATTTATCTGCCACATCGACCCGTTTATAAGGACACCAGTACTACAACTAAGTTACGTATAGTTTTCGATGCCTCCTGACATACAAAAGACATTCCGTCTCTAAACGATCAAATCTTTACTGGGATCAACCTATTGCCAGATGTCTTCGGTATTCTATTAAATTTCCGTCTTGGTCGTATTGGTGTCGTCGCAGATATTAAAAAGGCGTTTCTTCAGATAGTTTTAAATGAAGCCGATAGGGATGCGCATCAATTTATTTGGTACTCGTCATTTCCAATAACTGGCAAGCAGCTTCTTTATAAAGATTTTCGCATGACCAGAGTAACTTTCGGCGTTAGTTGCAGTCCATTCATTCTATCTGCAACGATACGATCTCATTTGAAGCAAGAAGAGTTAAACTTCCCGGAAACTTGCAAAATATTAAGTGAATGCTTTTATGTCGATGACCTCGTTGTTAGCGTCGACACTGAAGATGAGTGCGTTCGACTGTATACACAGGCTGTTAATATTATGGGAAGAGCTTCCATGAACCTAAGGAAGTGGCATTCCAACAGTCAAGCGCTTCGGACGGCGACAGGTTCCCAGGAGTTTTCGATCAGTCAAAAGGTCTTGGGTTTAAGATGGTCACCATTTAGCGATGAGTTAGCAGTGCCATTGGATTCAGTTAACAGTTTTCTCGAGTCGAACAAGTTCAATGGAACAAAGCGGAATATTTTACAAGCAATTGCCAGAGTCTACGACCCATTGGGAATGGTCTGTCCGACAATGATTAAGTTCAAAATACTGTTTAAATCAGCGTGGAAGAAGAAATTAATTTGGGATGATCCTTTACCTTCTGATTTAATGCTGCAGTGGAACGAATGTGTTCGCAACGTCTTACAACTAAATGAAATGACGATTCCCAGGGCAGTTCGACCAGCTACGTCTTCGAACGTTATTCAGTGCCACATCTTTGCTGACGGTAGTATTAACGCTTATGGAGCTGTTGTCTATCTTCAAACGGTGAACAGTGAAGGTGTAGTAACATCGTCGTTTCTGTGTGCAAAGAGTCGAGTCGCACCGCTAAAAAAGGACAAAAGGAATGAACTTACGCTACCGAAATTGGAACTTACAGCTGCTTTAATTGCTGCGCGTCTATGCAATTATCTCAAAAAAATGCTTCGAATCCCCATACAGAAGTTCTTTTTATGGACGGATTCAAAAATAACTTTGCACTGGATCTACGGTCAGACACAACGTTGGAAACCCTATGTCCAGAGCCGTGTCGTGGAAATACGTCGTTTTACTGAAATCTCAAGCTGGAGTCATTGTTCTGGAAAAACAAATCCTGCCGACTTGCTTACGCGAGGAATTTCCGGTGAGAAGCTGGTATCGTCTATACTGTGGCAACGAGGCCCGCACTGGCTTAATGACGTCAACTTCCTCTCTGGTGCTCAACAACGAAATACCGATTGCAGCGAACTGAGCACAATGTTATTAATAGAAGCGGACAGTTCACATCAAACCTGTTGCGAGTGACATGCTGGGTATTCCGATTCATCAACCATTCCAAATCCAAGCACAGGACTCTAGACAGATGTTTGTCTAAAGATGAGCTCGAAGTTGCTGAACGATACTGGCTCAGGTATGTAAATTGTCCAGTTTTACTAACGATTTAAGATCTTTACAGAAGGGAATGGCACTTACGTCCTCGTCAAAAGTTGCAGAGCTATCTCCCTTCCTAGACGAACATCGGCTGCTGAGAGTAGGTGGTAGACTCCAGATGTTAGAGGAGGCGTTCGGCCTCTTATTGACCTGTCATGGAGGAGTGAGCCGAGTACTTACCAATTTGAGAGATCGTTTTTGGGTTGTCAGAGGACGCCAGTTGGTGAAGAAGAGATTACGTAGTTGTATTGTCTGCAAGAAGCTCTTTGGTCAACCAGCCTCCCAACCATTTGCTTCTCTGCCAATTCAACGAATTACCCTTACCAGACCATTTGATAACGTAGGCATCGATTTTGCTGGGCCATTGTATTATACAAATTCTGAGGTGGATGGTCAGAACAAGGCGTATATTCTCATATTTACTTCTGCTGCCATTCGATTTTGGGAGAGGCTAATCAGAACCGTTAAAAATACTCTAAAGGTAGTCATTGGTAAGGCTACGCTTACATTCGATCAACTGCGTACGATACTTAGCGAAGCAGAGGCTGTTACTAACGACCGGCCATTAACCTATGTGTCCAATGATCCGTTGGAATTAGTACCTCTTACACCATCCAAGTTTCTGATCGGGTGGTCTGCGCCATTACAAGCTACTGAAGATGAGACCGTCAGTGAATCGAGCATAAGAGCGCTCTGGAAACACCGCATGAAGTACAGCGCACAAATTTCGAAGAGGTGGCGAGTAGAATATTTGCAACTCTTGCGGTCATTTCATCACAGTACCCTTAAAACATCAGTCCCTATCAAACCAGGTGACGTCGTGCTTCTTTTTGATCCTGCAAAGCCACGCGTGCACTGGAAGATGGTAATCGTCGAGCGGGTTTTCCCTGGTAGGGATGGAAAAGCACGCTCCTGTGAGATACGCTCCGCTGATGGCAGCATATTGCGGAGACCAGTCCAGCTCCTGTATCCACTGGAGTTGACAAATTTGTCCTGCCCCGAGGATGTTGAAAATGAATGCAGTTGGACGTAAAACTGGAACAGCACCTTATAATAAACTTACATTTCACACACATCTATCGTCTATATCCCCTTTTATAATTGTAAACATTATATATATGTGTATTAGTACATTACATGAATTTACTGACACATAATTGAACTCACTCAATGTATGCATAATGAATTCTACATATTTCTTTTGTAAGTTAGTTTTTCTGCAACTATTCTTTAAAACGGACGTTGTCATAATATTGTAGCCACTAAAGACTCTTTTTCTTGCGATCGGGCGTTTTTCTTTCATTTTCCGGATTGTTAAAGCTTGGATTTCTTTACATTTGGTTTGGTGGTGATTTGAGGCTTGGATTTCTTTACATTTGGTGCCGAAACCCGGGATAATGGAAGTGTCGGCTCGTGGTGCGTTTAGGGCACAATTAAAAAAATCGCGAAGACTGCGCAGGAGTTTCTCGATTCTGAACAATCACGCGTTACTGAACAAAGTGCGGTACAGTTGGAGTCGGTAGAAGACGAGTTGTGTATCCTGATCGAACGATTGACTGCAGTATATCAAAGTGTAAAGACTGCAGATCAGCAAGTGCATGCAAAGGACCTGATTAAAAGAGAAGACATTGAAAAGGATTTCGAGAAGATCAGGGATTTACCATTTTGGGATCAATTCGACAATGCTATACATCAGAATAGTAATCTAACCGCCGCAGATAAATTCCTGTACTTAGAAAATGCGTTATATGGTGCTGCAAAGCATACCATAACCGGATTTACCGCTTCGGCGACATACTATGATGCCGCTATTTCCTTGTTGTTAGAGCAACATGGAAAGAGTGACAAACTCATCGACAACTATATACAAAAGCTTATAAATATACGTCCCGTTGTGTTAAAGTCGGACGTTGTTGCATTGAGAAGCCTATATAACACCGTCACTACATGCATACATTCGTTGACAGCACTACAAATACCATCGACCCAATACCACGTCATGTTGAAATCAATTCTATTACGTTGTTTACCAGCGGATCTGCGAGTGAACTATCCCCGTGCAATATCCAAGGAGAAACCAAGGGCAGAAGACGACAATGCAACGCATAGTGAAGAGGAAACACAAACACAATCATCTCTTTGCGGAGTTAGTGACCCGTATGTACGAAACATCATGCGGTTTCTTAAGAAAGAGGTGGAGGCAATCGAAAAGAGCAAAGTTCTTCTTCAATCAAACCCAAAAACCACTACGACGTCACCTACAACAGCTGCTAGTCTCATTGGATTAAATAACAACGAATTGTGTGTATTTTGTAACGCATCGGAACATTCCACGAAAGACTGCGTAAAAGAGATGACTGTAAAACAGAAAAGAGACATACTCATTAAATCTTGTTGTTCCGGACATCTGCGTCGACGTTTTAAAGGCTCCAGATGGTTCATGTCGCACCTTTAAAAGATTTCAACTGGCTGATCATTTGTGTGCCAATATGGAAGCGGTGGAGGGGCTGAGCTTACTCATAGGTTCAAACTTTTATTGGCAAGTGATCAGCGGGAAGCAACGCAAGCTGTCCAGTCGTCTTAGAGCGGTCGAAACAATCTTTGGGTGGGCTCTACAAGGCTGTCACTTGTCTGGCGAGGAACCTGATCAAGAGGAAAATAAATCTTCGTCAGTTGTCAAAAACGTTCTATGCTTACCAAATTACGACAATGTTGAATTATCCGCGATGTGGTCATTGGAGACAATTGGCATTCGAGGGGAAGAAGAAGAGAAGGCGCATATGACTGAGGAGTTGACAAGGACGTGTTTGAAGAAAATCGGAAATCGTTACGAAGCCACGATTCCTTGGAAGGATCCACAACTGGTGTTGCAAAACAATCGAAGTGTAGCGGTAAGTCGTTTAAACAATTTAATGACACGCTTATCATAGCAAGCTGAAGGAATACGACTTGGCAGTGCATCAAATGATCGAAGATGGGATAGCAGAACCAGGACGTATTATTTATCTGCCACATCGACCCGTTTATAAGGACACCAGTACTACAACTAAGTTACGTATAGTTTTCGATGCCTCCTGACATACAAAAGACATTCCGTCTCTAAACGATCAAATCTTTACTGGGATCAACCTATTGCCAGATGTCTTCGGTATTCTATTAAATTTCCGTCTTGGTCGTATTGGTGTCGTCGCAGATATTAAAAAGGCGTTTCTTCAGATAGTTTTAAATGAAGCCGATAGGGATGCGCATCAATTTATTTGGTACTCGTCATTTCCAATAACTGGCAAGCAGCTTCTTTATAAAGATTTTCGCATGACCAGAGTAACTTTCGGCGTTAGTTGCAGTCCATTCATTCTATCTGCAACGATACGATCTCATTTGAAGCAAGAAGAGTTAAACTTCCCGGAAACTTGCAAAATATTAAGTGAATGCTTTTATGTCGATGACCTCGTTGTTAGCGTCGACACTGAAGATGAGTGCGTTCGACTGTATACACAGGCTGTTAATATTATGGGAAGAGCTTCCATGAACCTAAGGAAGTGGCATTCCAACAGTCAAGCGCTTCGGACGGCGACAGGTTCCCAGGAGTTTTCGATCAGTCAAAAGGTCTTGGGTTTAAGATGGTCACCATTTAGCGATGAGTTAGCAGTGCCATTGGATTCAGTTAACAGTTTTCTCGAGTCGAACAAGTTCAATGGAACAAAGCGGAATATTTTACAAGCAATTGCCAGAGTCTACGACCCATTGGGAATGGTCTGTCCGACAATGATTAAGTTCAAAATACTGTTTAAATCAGCGTGGAAGAAGAAATTAACTTGGGATGATCCTTTACCTTCTGATTTAATGCTGCAGAGAAACGAATGTGTTCGCAACGTCTTACAACTAAATGAAATGACGATTCCCAGGGCAGTTCGACCAGCTACGTCTTCGAACGTTATTCAGTGCCACATCTTTGCTGACGGTAGTATTAACGCTTATGGAGCTGTTGTCTATCTTCAAACGGTGAACAGTGAAGGTGTAGTAACATCGTCGTTTCTGTGTGCAAAGAGTCGAGTCGCACCGCTAAAAAAGGACAAAACGGATGAACTTACGCTACCGAAATTGGAACTTACAGCTGCTTTAATTGCTGCGCGTCTATGCAATTATCTCAAAAAAATGCTTCGAATCCCCATACAGAAGTTCTTTTTATGGACGGATTCAAAAATAACTTTGCACTGGATCTACGGTCAGACACAACGTTGGAAACCCTATGTCCAGAGCCGTGTCGTGGAAATACGTCGTTTTACTGAAATCTCAAGCTGGAGTCATTGTTCTGGAAAAACAAATCCTGCCGACTTGCTTACGCGAGGAATTTCCGGTGAGAAGCTGGTATCGTCTATACTGTGGCAACGAGGCCCGGACTGGCTTAATGACGTCAACTTCCTCTCTGGTGCTCAACAACGAAATACCGATTGCAGCGAACTGAGCACAATGTTATTAATAGAAGCGGACAGTTCACATCAAACCGTACAGCCGATGCTGCGCTGCGAAGATTTTAATAGCTGGATTAGACTGTTGCGAGTGACATGCTGGGTATTCCGATTCATCAACCATTCCAAATCCAAACAGAGGACTCTAGACAGATGTTTGTCTAAAGATGAGCTCGAAGTTGCTGAACGATACTGGCTCAGGTATGTACAATTGTCCAGTTTTACTAACGATTTAAGATCTTTACAGAAGGGAATGGCACTTACGTCCTCGTCAAAAGTTGCAGAGCTATCTCCCTTCCTAGACGAACATCGGCTGCTGAGAGTAGGTGGTAGACCCCAGATGTTAGAGGAGGCGTTCGGCCTCTTATTGACCTGTCATGGAGGAGTGAGCCGAGTACTTACCAATTTGAGAGATCGTTTTTGGGTTGTCAGAGGACGCCAGTTGGTGAAGAAGAGATAACGAAGTTGTATTGTCTGCAAGAAGCTCTTTGGTCAACCAGCCTCCCAACCATTTGCTCCTCTGCCAATTCAACGAATTACCCTTACCAGACCATTTGATAACGTAGGCATCGATTTTGCTGGGCCATTGTATTATACAAATTCTGAGGTGGATGGTCAGAACAAGGCGTATATTCTCATATTTACTTCTGCTGCCATTCGATTTGGGAGAGGCTAATCAGAACCGTTAAAAATACTCTAAAGGTAGTCATTGGTAAGGCTACGCTTACATTCGATACTTAGCGAAGCAGAGGCTGTTACTAACGACCGGCCATTAACCTATGTGTCCCCTGATCCGTTGGAATTAGTACCTCTTACACCATCCAAGTTTCTGATCGGGTGGTCTGCGCCATTACAAGCTACTGAAGATGAGACCGTCAGCGAATCGAGCATGAGAGCGCTCTGGAAACACCGCATGAAGTACAGCGCACAAATTTCGAAGAGGTGGCGAGTAGAATATTTGCAACTCTTGCGGTCATTTCATCACAGCACCCTTAAAACATCAGTCCCTATCAAACCAGGTGACGTCGTGCTTCTTTTTGATCCTGCAAAGCCACGCGTGCACTGGAAGATGGTAATCGTCGAGCGTGTTTTCCTTGGTAGGGATGGAAAAGCACGCTCCTGTGAGATACGCTCCGCTGATGGCAGCATATTGCGGAGACCAGTCCAGCTCCTGTATCCACTGGAGTTGACAAATTTGTCCTGCCCCGAGGATGTTGAAAATGAATGCAGTTGGACGTAAAACTGGAACAGCACCTTATAATAAACTTACATTTCACACACATCTATCGTCTATATCCCCTTTTATAATTGTAAACATTATATACATGTGTATTAGCACATTACATGAATTTACTTACACATAATTGAACTCACTCAATGTATGCATAATGAATTCTACATATTTCTTTTGTAAGTTAGTTTTTCTGCAACTATTCTTTAAAACGGACGTTGTCATAATATTGCAGCCATTAAAGACTCTTTTTCTTGCGATCGGGCGTTTTTCTTTCATTTTCCGGATTGTTAAAGCTTGGATTTCTTTACATTTGGTTTGGTGGTTTGATTTGAGGCTTGGATTTCTTTACAGCCTTTTTAGTGATTGATAGCGCCCATAAGGCAACGAGACATGGGGGAGTTCAGGTCATGATGCAATTTATCAGGCAGTTGTATTGGATACCCAGACTACGCAGTGTATTACGCAAATACATTCATAAATGCGTTTAGTGTGCCCGCTACACGGCACGAGTGGAAGATCAGTTAATGTCAGACCTACCAGCGGACAGAACAAAAGTGGGAAAGCCTTTTCCATGCTCCGGGGTTGACTATGCTGGGCCCTTCGAGCTTAAAGTGATTGATAGAGCCGGAAAGCAAAAGAGGAAATGTTGGGTTGTAGTTTTCGTTTGTTTAAAGACCAGATCAACCTATTTAGATGTAGTGACGGATTTAACATCTGATGCGTTTATTGCTTGCTATGAACGTTTTATAGCTAGGAGGGGTAGGTGTGACCGTATGTATGGCGAACAGGGACCTTAGGGAAGCGTTTGGAAAGTGAACAGATAACGATGCCTTACATCATTTTAGTCAAAAAGGGACAGATTGGATTTTCATTACTCCAGCTGCTCCTCACCAGGGTGGTATGCGGGAGGCGGTGGTGAAATCAATGAAGTTTCACTTGAAGAGGATAGTAGGACAGAGAGTGTTGCCATGTGAACAGTTTTTAACACTGTTGGCGCAGATTGAGGCGATATTAAATGCAAGGTCAATTCATCCACTGAGTGATGACCCATGTGATATTCAGGCGCTTACACCAGGTCATTTCCTGATTGGAGAACCCTTGGTGGGTGCCATACCTTACGGTTCAGAGGACCAACCAACTACAGTTGGAGCTAGGCTATGGAATGAACGCAAAACTATGATTAACCATTTTTGGGAAAGGTGGAAAGAAGAGTATTTGACTACTCTACAGGAAAAGAAGAAATGGAGGAAAGAAAAGGAAAGTGTAAGGATTGGACAGTTGATTATTATCAAAAGCGAAAGGTTCCCACCAGCCCAATGGGCACTGGGAAGAATTACAAGGTTGATACCGAGCAAGGATGGGATCATCCGATCAGTTGTCATCCAGACAGCAACGAGCGAGCTGATTCGACCAGTGCAGAAGATATGCATCATTCCGGTGGAACCAGAGCGACTAGACGAGAGACAGGAGAGAGTAGATTGATATGAGTAAGTAATTCTGTCATTATGTAAAACTATTAGTTTTAGCTGGCACTGTATCATATTGTATAACTATATGAGGTTTTCTTTATTTTCAAACATATATTTCCATCTGGCAATGCTATTTTATTTTACACTCTGTTATATTATACTTGCTGTCGCAGTCATGGTTAAAAAGAGGCAACTACTGTACTGGAAGCAAGAGGCATGACTGTGAGTTGAGACCGTAGTCGGCAGTTGTGAAATACAGTCCACGAGGGAAAGACCTAGAAAGAAGTAAAGTGGAAGGTGTAAAGTAATAAATGTTGGGTTTTTGTGCCTTGTGCTTTTCCCAACAGAAACAAAACGTTTCTTGTGTTTTATTTGTGTACAGGCCAGGAAAGTGGTTGGAGAGTGGAAGGGCTTCCGAACAATTTCCTATGTTTCATACATAAACATGCATACCTTTCCTCCTACAAGCATTTCAAATAACCGAATTGTATTTCAGACGATACAATCGTGTTATCTGGCAAATGCATCCGCAGTCCCCAGATCCCATCATTTCCTATGGTGTCATATGCACAGACATTACGTTTGCACATTCCACCACGGTCGTGAACTGGTCGCACTTAGCTTCCAAGTGTCAAATATCCTCTTCAAGGTAACGTGACATCCTCAATTTTTCTAGGCAGAGCAGACAGTTAAAAATAGTTATTAAGTTATTAGTTAAAAGTGAAGCGAAACCGCGAGGAGCCTAATCAAATACATATGTAAAAATTAATGTATTGGAAATCGGAAATAAAAATTGATTGAATAACCATTAACCAGTGTGTCTAGTTTCTTTTGTCGTTTTCCACTTCTTGTTGTGTTAATAATATTCGCGCTAAAAGCCGAATTATCACGGGCTAAGTACCCGTAGTACAGTGAAAATAAATCATACAACAAGTGAAAATAAATCATACAACAAATTGACGCAGCCGGTAGGATCTAGGAAGCATTAGCGATTTTCTTTAAATTAAGATAACTCACTAGTAATAGCTTGAAAATACTATATTCTTTGTATACTGGGTAAGACACAATAACCCGTAAACTTGGGACTGAGTCTGGTCTCAAGAGTATACATACCATTAACAACCAAATTAAACAAAATCAGTGGATAGTGCTAACGAAAATTGCAATACGTTTGCGAAAAAGAGTATACATACCATTAACAACAAAATTAAACAAAATCTGTGGATTGTGTTAACGAAAATTGTGGAAACAAACTAATGAACCAAGCAGAAGACTAGCCAGGCACATCTAGAAAACAGCCACCGCAACTACCCCAACCATCACCAGGACAACCACCGCAACTACCCCAAACACCACTAGGACAACCACCGCAACTACCCCAACCAACAGTTTCACCAAGAAGACAGTGAAAATTTAACAGTTCTGCAGTGTGAAAATTTAAACAGGGAGTTGAAAAAAAGTGAAAGTTATTTAAAGAATAGTGAAAGTGATTTAGGAGCTAGCGAATTAATTTTAAATTGGTTGAACATTTCCATTCCTGAATCTGAACAGGAAATTCCCATTCAAACCCATACCACAGAAAATAAACCAGAAACCTATTCTAAAATGTCGGTTGACTACTGCAAAATAGCAAAGCTTACAGCTCAGTTAGTCCCAATATTCTCGGGTGAACAAAACCCTTCATCGAGCACCGAACTACAGACGTTTTTAGGGTGTTGTAAGAAGGCAATTGAATGTCTACCTGAGGAAGAACACCAAGCGTTCGTTTAGATTTTTCCAACGAGACTCCGAGGTGCTGCTTATTTGTAAGCCGCATCTAATCAAATAACGTCCTTCGAGGATGCGGAAAAGCTTCTCAACCGCACATATTTACCAAGGGAAACTTACCAAGAAGTGGTAAATAAATTGATTACTATGAAACAATACCCCTCGGAAGCTCTCATCGCTTTTACAGCTAGGTTAAATCAGATGCTGCAGCTTTGCAAGGAGGCAGCGGATCTTAAGTATGGCTCAGTTGCAGCGCCAGCTGTGAAAACACAGCTGGAAGATTTTGCAAAGAACGCCTTGAAAACCGAAGTCTCTAATCCCTATCTCTGCCAATATCTATTAACGATAGGGGAATAACATATAGACAAACTAGTGGAAAGAGCATTAGATATGGAACGGTTGCAACAAACGGTCCTTCCAACAACACAAAATATGCATTCAAATACCCAACTTCAAAAAGCCCCTATTTATCCACCTTTTAATAATAGTTTCTCGAACCCGAGCTCATGGTCCGAGAACAATAGTAGTTTCTCCCAACCGCACCTAAACCAGCAAACATCTTTCGTTTCAAACATGAAGCAATACCATGATTATATTCAAAATAACATTGTCCCGAACACTTTACAAAATAATAGACTAAATCATTGGATAGTTTTCAGTTTCTGTGAAAAGACGGGCATACATACAGTGATTGTTTTAGTAGGAAAAATACACCTTTCTGCACAATTGCAGGTTATACAATCACGACATTAGAGACTGCCGACGAGCTAACAGGCCAGCTAACAATAAGTATGCCAATAATAGGAAAAAGGACTTCAACCAACGAAATCCTGCAAGAGAATATGAAAATTCTCCCTCAAACCAGGCGGCCAACAGCTCGCCGCAAAACGTCCCTAGGGTCTACAATATACAAACAAAATGTGATTTTTGTGGTCGACCGGGCCATGAAGTCACCGACTGTAGGCAAAAGGTTAAATGGGAATCGGAGAACCAGGGAAACTTCCAGCTGTCGAGTCCCAAACACCCAGCTCGATGTTAATTCATAACAAAAAAAACCCAAAAGGCACTTTCGGAAGCCCGAACACGGTGTCCCCACAATAGTTCTTCCTCTCGACATAGGCCTAAACGGTCACACAAAACTAGTTGTGGACACCGGCTCCGAAGTTAGTCTTATCAAAGAAAATTCACTCAAGCCAGACATAAAATTAGAAACCCATAAGGCCTGCCTCTTGCAAACACCATTTGGAAACGGAAAGAGTGTTGGAACTTGTCAGGGACATTTTAAATTTAACACTAAAATTCCATGCACTTTCCAAGTTTTGGGTAATACGCTTGCGTTTCCGGAGGACGGGATACTTGGAAACGATTTCCTGTCAAAAAATTGTAACGTGGAAGCGCCTAACCAACTACTTAAATTTACTTGCACACCAAATAATACCAAACTGTTCAGGATACCCCTCAACTCAACAAATCACGGTACCTCCCACCCAAAAATTGCCGACAATAGGCAAACTAGAATTAATAATAATACAAATATAATAACCCCACCCTATAGCGAAGAAGGCCATGGTATTAAAAGGTCAAACATACTAACCTGTTCCAGTTTCTCTACTGTGAACATCGTATTAAATAAGCACATTTGTCTGCCTAAACGATCACAAAAATTTATAAGAATTCCCTTGGAATTATCGGAAGAAATGCTCTGCTTACCCGATTAGGTAGGCGACGGAGTCTTCCTTTCTAATTGTATCTTTCGTTCAGGGCAACATAAATATGTAATAAATGCCATAAATACACATAACAAAACATTTGTAATAAACAAATTAAAACTGCAACTAAGCCCAGCGCAGAACTATAATATAATATGGAAACGGAAAAACATACCCCAGAGACGAAACATTTAATTCAGAACATAAAATACTTCCACCCGCAACACAACCTGCGGATAACAAAACTTGAAAATGAGCTTAACGTAGGAAGAAATCTATCTTCTGAAGGAAAGTCCTCCATAATAAGCCTCTGCAACGAGTATTGTGATATTTTTCATTTAAAAGGAGATCACCTTACATATACAACCGCCATAACACATGAAATACCATTGGTTCAGAACCAGGCACCGATAAACCAAAGGATGTATAGACTACGTCAGACAAAGAGGCAAGTAATAAACGATCAGTTAAAGGAGATGTTAGAAGACGATGTTGTTCAACATAGTAAATGTCCTTGGAACTCACCTCTTCTGGTAGTTCCCAAAAAACAAGGTCCGGATGGTGAAAACAGATGGAGAGTTGGTCGATTATCGCAGACTGAATGATTGCACTATTGGTGATGCTTACGTACTACCACGTATTGAGGACATACTTGATCAACTCGGACATTCCCCTTATTTTTCCACTTTAGATTTAGCCAGTGGCTACCACCAGGTTATGGTAGATCCAAGAGATCAACCAAAAACCGCTTTCAGCACCAACTACGGACACTATGAGTTTAAGAGAATGCCTTTCGGTTTAAAATGAGCGCCGGCTACGTTTCAACGATTGATGAACTATGTCCTCACCGGATTACAGGGTATCGAATGCTTTGTATATCTGGATGATATCGTCATCTACGGAAAAAACTTAACGGACCACAACAACAAACTTCGAAAAGTTTTTAATAGACTAAGAGAAAATAATTTAAAACTTCAGCCGGAAAAATGCAGGTTCCTACAAAAGGAAGTAGATTATTTGGGACACATATGTTCAGAAAAAGGAGCACTTCCAAATCCCAATACAACTGCCACTGTTCATAATTTTCCAACTCCACGAACAGTTAGTTAAGTGCAATCCTTTTTGGGTCTAGCAAACTATTATCGCAAATTTATACCACAGTTTTCTAAAATAGTTGGGCCTCTAACTAATCTACTCTGAAAAGATGTAAAATTTAACTGGACAGACAAGTGCCAGAAGGCTTTTCAAGAAATTAAAGAACAGTTGGTTTCACCTCCTTTTAATTTATCCAGACTTTTCAAAACATTTCAACCTTACTACAGACGCAAGCAGCGAAGCGATCGGTGCTGTGCTTTCCCAGGGCGACGTAGGAAAATACAAGCCCATTGCGTATGCTAGTCGCACCTTAAGCAAAGCCGAACGTAACTACTCTACTATTGAGAAAGAGTTATTTGCGATCGTATGGGCTACTAAAAATTTCAGATGCTACCTTCAAGGACGCAAATTTACTGTATATACCGACCACAAGCCTTTGAAGGGAGTATTTAACGTAAAAGACCCGACAACTCGCCTCGTCCGATTTCACCACAAATTGTCCGAGTTCGATTACAAAATAGAATATAAGCCAGGCAAATACAATACCAATGCTGACGCGCTTAGTCGAATTCCACAATTTAATGGCGCGAACTCTGCACAAGGTTTCATTAAACGTAAACGGTGTACGGCAATGGATAGAATCCTAACCTATGCCGAATACGAAGCCGAGAAAGCGAATAAAAAATAGAAAAAAACCTGTAGAGTGCAGGATATGTTCGAATTTGGATTCATCGAAGTCAATTATGCAAGAAACTGCAGACCCTTTAATAACTAAGGTACAAGCCGAGGTGCACCGGCCACCGGGCGAGCTCATCAATACACCGATAATTGCAGCAGCATGTAATGCTGTAACGCGCTTGCAATCACAAAAGGAGAGTAGAGCCCAAACAGACCAAACCAAGCGATTCTGAAAAGCTAGGTGCTGCCGCATCACAGAGCGAAGAGGAAGTACAGGCGGTAAATGCAAAACCTATAGAAGTAATCAGTAGCTCCGAGGAAATACAAACAATTCTCAAAGACTATCATGACTCGATTTTTGGCGACCATCAAAGCGTAGTGAAAACGTATAAGCGAATTCGCAAAAAATATTGGTGGCGACACATGCTCAGAGACATAAAGAATTACATCAAAAAATGTAAAAAATGTCAGACAATGAAAGCAACACCTTTGATACGAATGCCAATGATCATCACAACTTGACTGACATTTCAACTGTCACTGTGAAGTGTAATAAAAGTGTAAGCTCCTAATCACTTTTTCAAATTCTGCACAGTTTTTAGTTAAATTTAAAAGAAAACTTGATCACCAAAAAAAAAAAAAAAAAAATCTCACCTGCATTTCCAAGGTAGGAAGTATTTTAAGTCTAAAAAATTTGCAAAATTCAACTTTCGCTAAAAGTAAACGGGATCCCTCTATGAACGGCAACAAAAGAACAATAACTGACACTTCACCAGAGCCTAATTACACTAACAAGGAGCATAGCTCATATCCACAACACAAGATGGCAGTCGGAGATATGTCTATAGCCGAATTTAAAATTCTCCTCAGTGACTTGATCGCAGACCAAATAAAAGATTTGGCAACTAAACACGATTTTGCATCTCTAACTATCGAGTTGGATGCTTTACGTACGGCCAACTCACAACTGTGCCAAAAACTAAATGCCATGACGAAGCGGTGTGAGCTCCTAGAGTCTCAAATTGAAATTATCTCGCGGAAAACAAATGAAAACTGTATGGTGGTACACCTTCCTCTAGACAGAGAAACCGACGGAGTTGAAGTAGCCAAACAAACTTGCCGTGGGCTTCTCAAGTTACAAGAAGGTGAAGATATTCACTTTAAAAAGGCACGGATAATAAAAGACACTCACGCACAGAGGAGCACTGTCTTTTTAGAATTACACTCGCCAGATGAGGTGGAAAAAATAATGTCTGTCGCTTATCAACTCAAAGGTACTACCATTAGTATTTCCCGAGAGCAGACACAATTGTACCGGCAAAAAAAGCAGACACTATTCGAAATCAAAAACAAACTCGCTGAAATTAATCCCGAAGCAAAAATCACAATTAAAGGCGACAAAATGCAAATAAACAACAAAATTTTTGTATACAAGTTCGCGCGTGGTCTGGTTGTCAACTCTCCGGCGGAGCTGCATTTTGTCAACAACTTATTTGGTGACATTTCATGTGATTATTTTGACTGCAGCGAGGGAGTGAAGTTAGCTGCGGCTGATAAGCAAGCACCATCGGTCTCTCAACTGACGTCACTTGCCCGCGAATCTTCGCATATTCTTAAGTCGATAACACAATAGGAAAATAATGCCGTCTGCCAAAATATTATTATTAACACTATTAATTTATCAATACTCTCCTATAATATTTCTGGCCTAAAAAATAAACTTTTGCAACCAGACTTTTTTAAATATGTCTTAAAGTTTGATATAATAATACTTATCGAGACTTTTTTAGAAGAAAAAATGGAAGATGATTTCCGTAAATATTTTAAAGATTTTAACTTAAAATTTGTTCCAGCAATTAGGTCAAATGTACTCGTACATGGAAAAGCGAGCTTGGGTATTCTTTGTGGAGTGAAATTTAAATACAACTATTTCGTTGATGTCAAACGTATGAGAGATAGGCTTGTTGTTGCAATTTTAAACAGTCAATTTAAATTAAATATTGTACCTGTCTACCTCAATTGCAATAACTGGCAAAACGATTTCGACAATTTACGTGGCTTTCTTAACGATTCTTCCTTGGAAAATATTATGATAATCGGTGATTTTAATGCTCGAATTGGTAATTTTCAAAACTCTCCTGCTTATAGTTTATTTACTTCATTCAGCACAAATAGAAATTCGAAAGATCAAACCTTCAATAGGGAAGGTATGCTTCTGACGGAATTACTTATGGATTTCGGGTTGTATGTGCTGAATGGGGTAGCAAATGGTGATGTGAGCGGCGAACTGACGTTTATTAGCGGCCAAGGTCAATCGGTCATAGACCTTTGTGCGATCTCGGGAGATTGGTTGAACGTGGTTGATGATCTGCAGGTGCCCATAGCCAGTTTCTCAGCGCACTTACCACTAGATGTAAAATTCCATCTCGTTGAGAATACCCGTCAGAGAATCCCAGTTAGTCTCCCCAAACTTAAGTGGGTCGAAAGTAGAGTTTATCGGTACAAACATCTTTTGAATCACCATTGTAATGCTCTCCCACTGCAACCTGAGAGCGACATTGATATGATTGGTGACAGTATTACAAGGGTAATCCACGCGTCGGCTCCTCCTGTGAACAACACCCCTTCGTTCACTCCTAACAGCAAATGGTTCGATAGAGAATGTAGCAACTTACGAAAACTCTCTTTTAAGTTCTTAAAACTTTTTAGAGCTACAAACTCTTTTGCCTTCAAATCGTTGTACCTGCGCGCCAATAAGGAATTTAAACAGTTATGCTATCAGAAAAAAGCTAGTTACCTCAAAAGTCTTGCAACTAGGTTACAACAGTCCAAAAACTCAAAAGAATTCTGGAATAATGTTCAGAAATTGGGAGGGCGCATTCTAACTGTGAAGATTTCTGTCGAAGCTAATACGTTAGCTGCTCATTTTAAAACACTGCTATCAGCGGAGGAGGGTCTTCACAGTTTTAGCTTTGCATTACCAAACACAATGGTATCTGAACTTGTCTGCCCGATTTCCTTAGCAGAACTTAAAGCTTCCTTGCAGGCTATGAAAAACAACAAAGCTCCGGGGTGCGATGGTATTCCAATTGAATTTTTTAAAAACGGAACAGACCAACTCGAGACTTATATTGTGTTTTTTTTTTCAATTTAATATACAACAGCGCTTGTGTACCAACGTGCTTTACCAAAGCGCTTATTTTTCCTATTTTCAAAAAAGGTGATGTGAGTCGACCAGCAAACTACAGAGGCATCTCTATTCTGAAAAGACGGGCATACATACAGTGATTGTTTTAGTAGGAAAAATACACCTTTCTGCACAATTGCAGGTTATACAATCACGACATTAGAGACTGCCGACGAGCTAACAGGCCAGCTAACAATAAGTATGCCAATAATAGGAAAAAGGACTTCAACCAACGAAATCCTGCAAGAGAATATGAAAATTCTCCCTCAAACCAGGCGGCCAACAGCTCGCCGCAAAACGTCCCTAGGGTCTACAATATACAAACAAAATGTGATTTTTGTGGTCGACCGGGCCATGAAGTTACCGACTGTAGGCAAAAAGTTAAATGGGAATCGGAGAACTAGGGAAACTTCCAGCTGTCGAGTCCCAAACACCCAGCTCGATGTTAATTCATAACAAAAAACCCAAAAGGCACTTTCGGAAGCCCGAACACGGTGTCCCCACAATAGTTCTTCCTCTCGACATAGGCCTAAACGGTCACACAAAACTAGTTGTGGACACCGGCTCCGAAGTTAGTCTTATCAAAGAAAATTCACTCAAGCCAGACATAAAATTAGAAACCCATAAGGCCTGCCTCTTGCAAACACCATTTGGAAACGGAAAGAGTGTTGGAACTTGTCAGGGACATTTTAAATTTAACACTAAAATTCCATGCACTTTCCAAGTTTTGGGTAATACGCTTGCGTTTCCGGAGGACGGGATACTTGGAAACGATTTCCTGTCAAAAAATTGTAACGTTGAAGCGCCTAACCAACTACTTAAATTTACTTGCACACCAAATAATACCAAACTGTTCAGGATACCCCTCAACTCAACAAATCACGGTACCTCCCACCCAAAAATTGCCGACAATAGGCAAACTAGAATTAATAATAATACAAATATAATAACCCCACCCTATAGCGAAGAAGGCCATGGTATTAAAAGGTCAAACATACTAACCTGTTCCTGTAGTGAAGCAGATTCCAGTTTCTCTACTGTGAACATCGTATTAAATAAGCACATTTGTCTGCCTAAACGATCACAAAAATTTATAAGAATTCCCTTGGAATTATCGGAAGAAATGCTCTGCTTACCCGATTAGGTAGGCGACGGAGTCTTCCTTTCTAATTGTATCTTTCGTTCAGGGCAACATAAATATGTAATAAATGCCATAAATACACATAACAAAACATTTGTAATAAACAAATTAAAACTGCAACTAAGCCCAGCGCAGAACTATAATATAATATGGAAACGGAAAAACATACCCCAGAGACGAAACATTTAATTCAGAACATAAAATACTTCCACCCGCAACACAACCTGCGGATAACAAAACTTGAAAATGAGCTTAACGTAGGAAGAAATCTATCTTCTGAAGGAAAGTCCTCCATAATAAGCCTCTGCAACGAGTATTGTGATATTTTTCATTTAAAAGGAGATCACCTTACATATACAACCGCCATAACACATGAAATACCATTGGTTCAGAACCAGGCACCTATAAACCAAAGGATGTATAGACTACGTCAGATAAAGAGGCAAGTAATAAATGATCAGTTAAAGGAGATGTTAGAAGACGATGTTGTTCAACATAGTAAATGTCCTTGGAACTCACCTCTTCTGGTAGTTCCTAAAAAACAAGGTCCGGATGGTGAAAACAGATGGAGAGTTGTGGTCGATTATCGCAGACTGAATGATTGCACTATTGGTGATGCTTACGTACTACCACGTATTGAGGACATACTTGATCAACTCGGACATTCCCCTTATTTTTCCACTTTAGATTTAGCCAGTGGCTACCACCAGGTTATGGTAGATCCAAGAGATCAACCAATAACCGCTTTCAGCACCAACTACGGACACTATGAGTTTAAGAGAATGCCTTTCGGTTTAAAATGAGCGCCGGCTACGTTTCAACGATTGATGAACTATGTCCTCACCGGATTACAGGGTATCGAATGCTTTGTATATCTGGATGATATCGTCATCTACGGAAAAAACTTAACGGACCACAACAACAAACTTCGAAAAGTTTTTAATAGACTAAGAGAAAATAATTTAAAACTTCAGCCGGAAAAATGCAGGTTCCTACAAAAGGAAGTAGATTATTTGGGACACATATGTTCAGAAAAAGGAGCACTTCCAAATCCCAATACAACTGCCACTGTTCATAATTTTCCAACTCCACGAACAGTTAGTTAAGTGCAATCCTTTTTGGGTCTAGCAAACTATTATCGCAAATTTATACCACAGTTTTCTAAAATAGTTCGGCCTCTAACTAATCTACTCTGAAAAGATGTAAAATTTAACTGGACAGACAAGTGCCAGAAGGCTTTTCAAGAAATTAAAGAACAGTTGATTTCACCCCCTTTTAATTTATCCAGACTTTTCAAAACATTTCAACCTTACTACAGACGCAAGCAGCGAAGCGATCGGTGCTGTGCTTTCCCAGGGCGACGTAGGAAAAGACAAGCCCATTGCGTATGCTAGTCGCACCTTAAGCAAAGCCGAACGTAACTACTCTACTATTGAGAAAGAGTTATTTGCGATCGTATGGGCTACTAAAAATTTCAGATGCTACCTTCAAGGACGCAAATTTACTGTATATACCGACCATAAGCCTTTGAAGGGAGTATTTAACGTAAAAGACCCGACAACTCGCCTCGTCCGATTTCACCACAAATTGTCCGAGTTCGATTACAAAATAGAATATAAGCCAGGCAAATACAATACCAAAGCTGACGCGCTTAGTCGAATTCCACAATTTAATGGCGCGAACTCTGCACAAGGTTTCATTAAACGTAAACGGTGTACGGCAATGGATAGAATCCTAACCTATGCCGAATACGAAGCCGAGAAAGCGAATAAAAAATAGAAAAAACCTATAGAGTGCAGGATATGTTCGAATTTGGATTCATCGAAGTCAATTATGCAAGCAACTGCAGACCCTTTAATAACTAAGGTACAAGCCGAGGTGCACCGGCCACCGGGCGAGCTCATCAATACACCGATAATTGCAGCAGCATGTAATGCTGTAACGCGCTTGCAATCACAAAAGGAGAGTAGAGCCCAAACAGACCAAACCAAGCGATTCTGAAAAGCTAGGGGCTGCCGCATCACAGAGCGAAGAGGAAGTACAGGCGGTAAATGCAAAACCTATAGAAGTAATCAGTAGCTCCGAGGAAATACAAACAATTCTCAAAGACTATCATGACTCGATTTTTGGCGGTCATCAAAGCGTAGTGAAAACGTATAAGCGAATTCGCAAAAAATATTGGTGGCGACACATGCTCAGAGACATAAAGAAACATCAAAAAATGTAAAAAATGTCAGACCATGAAAGCAACACCTTTGATAAGAAAGCCAATGATCATCACAACTTGACTGACATTTCAACTGTCACTGTGAAGTGTAATAAAAGTGTAAGCTCCTAATCACTTTTTCAAATTCTGCACAGTTTTTAGTTAAATTTAAAAGAAAACTTGATCACCAAAAAAAAAAAAAAAAAAAAAAATCTCACCTGCATTTCCAAGGTAGGAAGTATTTTAAGTCTAAAAAATTTGCAAAATTCAACTTTCGCTAAAAGTAAACGGGATCCCTCTATGAACGGCAACAAAAGAACAATAACTGACACTTCACCAGAGCCTAATTACACTAACAAGGAGCATAGCTCATATCCACAACACAAGATGGCAGTCGGAGATATGTCTATAGCCGAATTTAAAATTCTCCTCAGTGACTTGATCGCAGACCAAATAAAAGATTTGGCAACTAAACACGATATTGCATCTCTAACTATCGAGTTGGATGCTTTACGTACGGCCAACTCACAACTGTGCCAAAAACTAAATGCCATGACGAAGCGGTGTGAGACTCTAGGAGTCTCAAATTGAAATTATCTCGCGGAAAACAAATGAAAACTGTATGGTGGTACACCTTCCTCTAGACAGAGAAACCGACGGAGTTGAAGTAGCCAAACAAACTTGCCGTGGGCTTCTCAAGTTACAAGAAGGTGAAGATATTCACTTTAAAAAGGCACGGATAATAAAAGACACTCACGCACAGAGGAGCACTGTCTTTTTAGAATTACACTCGCCAGATGAGGTGGAAAAAATAATGTCTGTCGCTTATCAACTCAAAGGTACTACCATTAGTATTTGCCGAGAGCAGACACAATTGTACCGGCAAAAAAAGCAGACACTATTCGAAATCAAAAACAAACTCGCTGAAATTAATCCCGAAGCAAAAATCACAATTAAAGGCGACAAAATGCAAATAAACAACAAAATTTTTGTATACAAGTTCGCGCGTGGTCTGGTTGTCAACTCTCCGGCGGAGCTGCATTTTGTCAACAACTTATTTGGTGACATTTCATGTGATTATTTTGACTGCAGCGAGGGAGTGAAGTTAGCTGCGGCTGATAAGCAAGCACCATCGGTCTCTCAACTGACGTCACTTGCCCGCGAATCTTCGCATATTCTTAAGTCGATAACACAATAGGAAAATAATGCCGTCTGCCAAAATATTATTATTAACACTATTAATTTATCAATACTCTCCTATAATATTTCTGGCCTAAAAAATAAACTTTTGCAACCAGACTTTTTTAAATATGTCTTAAAGTTTGATATAATAATACTTATCGAGACTTTTTTAGAAGAAAAAATGGAAGATGATTTCCGTAAATATTTTAAAGATTTTAACTTAAAATTTGTTCCAGCAATTAGGTCAAATGTACTCGTACATGGAAAAGCGAGCTTGGGTATTCTTTGTGGAGTGAAATTTAAATACAACTATTTCGTTGATGTCAAACGTATGAGAGATAGGCTTGTTGTTGCAATTTTAAACAGTCAATTTAAATTAAATATTGTACCTGTCTACCTCAATTGCAATAACTGGCAAAACGATTTCGACAATTTTCGTGGCTTTCTTAACGATTCTTCCTTGGAAAATATTATGATAATCGGTGATTTTAATGCTCGAATTGGTAATTTTCAAAACTCTCCTGCTTATAGTTTATTTACTTCATTCAGCACAAATAGAAATTCGAAAGATCAAACCTTCAATAGGGAAGGTATGCTTCTGACGGAATTACTTATGGATTTCAGGTTGTATGTGCTGAATGGGGTAGCAAATGGTGATGTGAGCGGCGAACTGACGTTTATTAGCGGCCAAGGTCAATCGGTCATAGACCTTTGTGCGATCTCGGGAGATTGGTTGAACGTGGTTGATGATCTGCAGGTGCCCATAGCCAGTTTCTCAGCGCACTTACCACTAGATGTAAAATTCCATCTCGTTGAGAATACCCGTCAGAGAATCCCAGTTAGTCTCCCCAAACTTAAGTGGGTCGAAAGTAGAGTTTATCGGTACAAAAATCTTTTGAATCACCATTGTAATGCTCTCCCACTGCAACCTGAGAGCGACATTGATATGATTGGTGACAGTATTACAAGGGTAATCCACGCGTCGGCTCCTCCTGTGAACAACACCCCTTCGTTCACTCCTAACAGCAAATGGTTCGATAGAGAATGTAGCAACTTATGAAAACTCTCTTTTAAGTTCTTAAAACTTTTTAGAGCTACAAACTCTTTTGCCTTCAAATCGTTGTACCTGCGCGCCAATAACGAATTTAAACAGTTATGCTATCAGAAAAGAGCTAGTTACCTCAAAAGTCTTGCAACTAGGTTACAACAGTCCAAAAACTCAAAAGAATTCTGGAATAATGTTCAGAAATTGGGAGGGCGCATTCTAACTGTGAAGATTTCTGTCGAAGCTAATACGTTAGCTGCTCATTTTAAAACACTGCTATCAACGGAGGAGGGTCTTCACAGTTTTAGCTTTGCATTACCAAACACAATGGTATCTGAACTTGTCTGCCCGATTTCCTTAGCAGAACTTAAAGCTTCCTTGCAGGCTATGAAAAACAACAAAGCTCCGGGGTGCGATGGTATTCTAATTGAATTTTTTAAAAACGGAACAGACCAACTCGAGACTTATATTGTGTTTTTTTTTCAATTTAATATACAACAGCGCTTGTGTACCAACGTGCTTTACCAAAGCGCTTATTTTTCCTATTTTCAAAAAAGGTGATGTGAGTCGACCAGCAAACTACAGAGGCATCTCTATTCTCAATTCTCTAAGAAAGATTTTTGCTTCGATCTTATACACAAGACTTTCCAGGCATGCATCAAGCTGGTTTTCGGGCTGGTTTTTCCACCGTTGATCATATTTTCGCGCTGACTAGCATCGCTAGAAAATATATTGAAAATAATAAGAAACTTTTTGTGTGCTTTGTAGATTTTAAAGCAGCGTTTGATACAGTTAACAGGCAAGCTTTAATTTATAAACTGGCATCCCTTGGAGTGTCAAGAAAGTTCTTAATGTTGTATGCCAAATTTCTTTCGTCATCTTGCGCAGCTGTGTGGGATGGGTCAAACCTGTCCGAATGGTTTGAGACATCTGCAGGCGTCCCTCAGGGCTGCATATTAAGCCCAATTTTATTCGCGTTGTACATTGATGCAATATCTGATATTCTTCCGGGTGGCGTTAATTTTGCGGGCAATCACATAAAAGTACTTCTGTAAGCTGATGACCTAGTGTTACTGGCGGAAAATCCTTCTTCTTTGCAACTGCAAATTAATAGATTGCAAACCTACTGTAAAACTTGGGATCTCCATATCAACGTCGCAAAAACCAAGGTCATGGTATTTGAGAACCGGCAGAGAAGACGTCCTGGGGTAGGAACTTGGCGCCTTAACAACGAACAAATTGAGATAGTTCGTGAGTTCAAGTACCTGGGTGTTTTGTTTTCGTATAATCTAAACTTTAACAAGCATGCCAGAGAAAAAAGTATTGAAGCCAAACTGGCACTCAACATGATGTGGCCGAAGTTCTTCGCCAATCAAAACATTGACCTTTCTTCGAAGTATCAAGTGTTTAACGCTACAGTTAATACTTGTATGTGCTATGGTGTGCAGGCCTTTGGTGTGAGCCCCCTCGAAGAATTTGAGGTAGTCCAAAGATTCTTTTTCAAGCGTCTATTCCGGCTACCAAATGCGACTCCGACCTAAGCTATTCATGTAGAGTCAGGTTTGCCTCCCATCTACGTGCGAAACGTGAAAGCTCATTCTGATTATTTAACCAGAGTGGTAATGAGAAGCGGGAATAATCTTTCCAAGACTTTCTTAATAAGATTGCTACAAACCAATGCTTCTCCATTTAAGGATTAGAACCAGCTAGCGATATCTCTCGAACTGAATATCTCCTTTACTTTAACTAATGTTAACGACTGACAGAGGCTTTTTGCAATGATCATTGCTAAAGTGGATGACAAATTATACGATCAGCACCTAATTAGAGCATCTTCCTCAGCTTCAAGGTTAATCTATAGGAACCTAAACCATCATTTGCTATCTCACGAAAGTTTCAATAAAAATTTTTCATCGAAAGTTATAAGCACCATTTTTAGAGCGAGAGCAGAATTAATAAATTTGAATTCCATGCCACACAGAACAGATCTTGAGGAAACGTGTAATCTATGCAACATGAGAGTGCCTGAAAATATTCACCACTTCATTGCGGAATGCCCTATTTTACAAGAGATTCGTCGACTATACTTCCGAGTACGCAATCTGTCCGTAAATGGTCTGTACGATATACTAAACGGAGCTAGGGGTTGGCTTGTTTTGTACAAATACTGCAATCATGCTCTGTTATATCGTAATAGCTTTTAGAAGTCCAAGCTACAAGCAAATTTTGCCGTTCTTCTTAAGTTATTGCCTTAATAATCCAAAATTTTTCTTTTATGTTTCAAATCATTTAAAATTGCTAGTTATTTTTTTTTGGTGTTCTAAATCACTTCAAAATTATAAATCTTTTTGTTGCAAATCATCAAAATTGATGTAGACCCCCTCGCTGATCCATATTTTATATAAATATATTTATTTTTTTTTCATCTTTTCTGTCGACTAATTGTTAAAGACATAACGACTTAATCTTTTATGCTTAAACCCTAAATCTTGTGTTGTAAATAAGTATTTCTGTCTTTTTCAATTTTCCTTTTCAATTTAACTTCTATGTAATAATTTCTTTAATATCTATGAAATGTCATTTCCGGCAGACGGCTATTTCTGCCATGCTCGTGTTCTCAAACACAAACTATTATACATTGTTATGTTGGGAACCAGGGTCGAGCCACAGGGGCAACTTCGATACAGGTGAGGAGGACGCGGCATGCTTGTGGTTGCTCGGCTCAGCTCGTCGGACGGGGGTAGTTCTTGTCCCCTCACCATATACCACCTGCTCAACAAACGTTTTGTCCATGCCAAAAAGTTGTAAAAAGAGAAAAAAAAGGAAGGAAGCTACTCTACGTAGACCACGGACGGACAAAAAAGGATAGAAAAGCAAAAATGAAGGAAAAGAAAATGTCCAAGGACCTGGGCCGATACCCAAGAGAGAGAAGGGAAGGAGCACGCGAACTAACCTAACTAGCCTAAGCTTAAGCTAACTAATCTAACATTAAAAGCTAAGCCCTAAAATATAACTAAGCTAACTTAAACCTGTCGGGTTGGTTACCCACCAGGCGCGTCCCCAGGTGGTGGATAGGGGGACCTCGGTACGATACGTTCGTGATCCGAGGTTTTAGAGTCATAGCGGCGTTTTATACACCGTCAAAGCTCTATCGCGAACCAAACCAAAAAACAAGTATGCAGGAACAACTTAATGATTCAAATACTCCAGGTGGTACTCGCATGGGCGAAAATCCACCCGTGGTCTTTTCGACCACGGTCGGGGCACGGATTCTGGAGGCCCCAACCGACATACATATACCCCCCGCCTGTACAGGCGTTGACCTTCGAGTTGCGAAAAGGTTTGCTTCCGAAGATTCCTGCAGCTCTATCTCCGACACGTTCGGTAGACTGGGCTGGAAACATGAAGAAAGTGGCGGAGAGGTTCAACCTGATACGCTTAATCTTCAGACCAATAGACAGACAGCCGATAGGTGTGATGCTGCCGACGAGGCCTGCGAAACCGAACAGGTGAAACGGGCCAAAGAGGCGGCGTCCACTGGTCAGCGTCCATCTAAGAGCCAGCGAAAGAGGAAAAGGAGAAAGGCGGCTATCGTGCGGCGCGAAGAAACTGCACCGCCAGTTGAAGGCGCAAGCGCTGAGAACTGCCCTTCCCCGGCGGCGACGGAAAAGAGATGCAGGTCGGCAGAGGTTACCCCAACCGAAACCAGCCAGCTGACTGAAACCAACGCTGCCTCCCCTTCCAATAGCTCGAACAGGAACAAACGGAGGAAGAAGACCTCAAGCACTCCTGTCGGTGGAACTGCGCGCGCACCTTCTGCGTGCCCTTCCACTAGTATGACTGATGTATTTCCAATGATTGGATTTACTCAGATTAACCTTCAACACTCCAAGGCTGCTACTGCACTCATCAGTAAGAAGCTTTCTGTGTTGAATACAAAAGCCCACATAATATCCATACAGGAGCCATGGGTGTGGAAAAATCGCATCTGTGGCCTTGGAGGTGTCCGTGGCACTACGATACTCTGTGACGAGCGGTCCGAGAGACCAAGGGCTTGTCTTGCTATGTCGAACCTTTTCTCAGCGACTAAGCTTGGACAATTTTGTGGCCAAGATTTGGTTGCTGCAGCCATTAGCTACGAAACGAATGGAAATTGGAAGACCTTCATCGTGGCATCAGCTTATCTCCCCTATGATTCGGTAGTGCCTCCACCACCGAGGGCAATTGCTGAACTCATTGACTATTGCGACACCAGGAAGATGGGCCTAGTTATATGCTGTGATGCCAATGCTCAAAACACTGTTTGGGGCAGCAGCAAATGCAACATGCGAGGAAACCATCTCCTGGATTTCATTCTATCATCTGATCTTACTATCAACAATGTTGGCTCGCAACCAACTTTTGTGACGTCAAGAAGACAGGAAGTGATCGACCTAACTTTATCAAATAGATACTTTAAGGCGGTTACTAACTGGAGGGTCTCTTCGGAGGTGTCCCTCTCAGACCATAGATATATCGAATTCCAAATCGAATGCGAAGCCATAACTTTGCAGGAGAGGAGGAATCCGAGAAAAACCAACTGGATACGCTTCAGGGAGGAATTAGGGAAAACTCTCAAAACTCCAACCAAACTCAGGACGAGACAAAAGGTAGAGGAAGCTGTTCAAGACCTGAATAGTGCCATTACTAGCTGTTTTGAACTGACGTGCCCAGTAAGCAAACCCCCTGGCAGAACACCGGTTCCCTGGTGGAGCTCGGAACTGCAAAGAATTCGTAGAGAAGCTAGAAAGCTTCTAAATAGGTCACTCAAGACTGATTTGGAGACAGACTGGAATCTCTACCGATCGAAGCAGAAGGAATATAAGAGGCTAATTCGGGTATCCAAAAGTGCTTCTTATAAGAATTTCTGCGAAAAGATTGAAAAGCTGGGTGAAACTAGTAGGTTGGTTAAAGTTCTGAAAAAGGGCAAACCAGCCAAACTGGACTCACTTAGAAAACTTGATGGCACCTTCACTGAGACGAAAGCGGAAACTCTTAGTTATCTGCTGGAGTCTCACTTTCCGGGTAACCAGATTACAATTGGTTCACAACCAGCCCCGATTACCGAGACTATGAGTGAGCCAAGACAAACAACTCGGCGTAGCTGGTATATTGCGAAGGCCGTGGTGACGGACGAGGCCATTAAATACGCATTTGCGTCTTTTGACGGCTTCAAGTCGCCTGGTACGGACGGAATATACCCAGCCATGCTGCAACAATGTACAAACCAGCTGCTACCGACTATGAAGAAAATCTTCACCGGTGTCCTAGCACTGGCATACATTCCAACACCCTGGCGTACAGTTAGAGTGACATTCATACCAAAAATTGGCAGAAGTGACTACTCGCTCGCCAAGAGCTTCAGACCAATCAGTCTGACTTCTTTCTTGCTGAAAAGCTTGGAAAGGCTGGTCGAGCTTCACGTGCGCAAAGGTGCTTTGCGATTGCACCCACTGTCTCCGATGCAACATGCCTATCAACGCGGAAAATCCTGCGAGACTGCGCTCCAAAATCTAGTTGGTAGAATTGAAGGCGCGCTTGACAGAAAAGAATACGCGATGGGCATTTTCATCGATATTGAGGGTGCTTTTGACAATGCGACTTTTGATAGCATGTGCAGCTCCGCCAGACAACACGGAGTAGACGAACCATTGGTGTTGTGGATTAAAGCAATGCTAATGAATAGAACGTTGGTTGCGGATGCGGATTGTGGCCGCTATGTTATGGCGGGGGTAAACAGAGGCTGCCCGCAAGGCGGCGTCATGTCTCCACTGCTGTGGTGTATGCTGGTCGACTCTCTGTTGAACGCACTCAACAGTTCTAATATTTACGCTCAGGCGTACGCGGATGATGTTGCCGTGCTTTCTGTTGGATCATGCCTAGCGACTGTATGCGCCAAGGCGCAGGCGGCCCTTGACGTGATCGACGAATGGTGCACTAGGAATGGGCTCTCGGTCAATCCTCTTAAAACTGAGGTTGTTCTCTTTACGAGAAGGAGGAAGCTGGTCGGGTTGACTGAGCCAGTGCTAAAAGGCGTCACAATCCAACTCTCCAATGAAGCAAAGTATCTGGGAGTCATCCTGGATAGCAAACTTCTTTGGTCCAAACATGTTGAGCTGAAGACTGCCAAGGCGCTGTCTATTTTCTGGCAGTGCAAAGGCATTTTCGGCAAGACATGGGGCTTATCACCGAAAAGAGTCCTATGTATTTATACGGGTATGATAAGACCATTTATAGCATACGCATCGGTTGTTTGGTGGAATAAGCTTTCACGTAAATACGTCACTGCTGCTTTTGCCAAACTCCAAAGGCAGGTATGTCTCGGCTGCACGGGGGCCTTCCCCAGCACGCCTGGCTCCGGCCTAGATGCACTATTGAACCTTCCGCCCCTTGATGTTTACATCATGGGCTGTACAATCAAGGCTATCTCACGTCTTACAAGAGGTGGCTTTTGGTATAACTCGCACTGGAGTTTTGATGAACTTGCGCAACGGTTGTCCTTCGACTCCTGTCTTATGGATATGCCGTCTGATGCGATGACACCGGAACTTCGGCTAAAGCGCAAATACGAAGTCGACTTTCCTCGCGTCCAGGACTGGCTCTGGCCGGACTCTGAACCTGGAAGGGAATGCAGTCGAATCTTTACGGATGGCTCCAAAACTGATCAAGGATCTGGTGCTGGTGTCTTCGTGGAGAGCGATAGCGTTAGACTTTTCTTTCCGTTAGGCAAACATGCGTCAGTCTTCCAAACAGAGACTTATGCTATCCTAATGGCCATGGACTATGTTACGAGGAACAGGTGGAGGGGGCGAAGTATCTGCGTCTGTAGCGACAGTCAGGCTGCGCTTAAGGCCTTACTCAAACCCTTAACTACCTCCAAAATAGTACGTGAATGCAAGATATCTCTGAATTCGGTCGGAAGGCTGAATTCACTTAAACTTGTCTGGGTCCCGGGTCATAACGGGATCACGGGAAATGAGATCTCCGATGAACTTGCTAGACAAGGCTCAGAGGGGGACCTCTCAGGACCTGAACCAGCGATCTGTCTGCCTGCGTCCTCGGTCAGGGCTTCCATTGACGGTTGGGTTTCCTATGAACACAATCGCCGTTGGCATGACTCTCCAGGGTGCAGACAGACTAAGCAAATGCTCCCCGACGTCTGTGGGAAATCCGCGGCATTCTTGTTGTCTCTCAACAGAAAAGACTGCAGACAGACTACTGGCGTTCTTACGGGACACTACGCTTTTGCCAAACACCTTAAGGTGCTAGGCCTAAGCGACACCACCAACTGCGAAGCCTGTGGAGAAAGCGACGACACTGCGGAACATTTCGTCTGTGATTGTCCTGCTTTTGCTCGTATCAGGTGGCAGGTATTTGGTGCGGATATGGTGAGTGCTGTAAACCTAAGCTCCTTATCATTGAAGCGCCTTCTCGTTTTTCTTAGAAAAACGAGTAAATTCCCACAGTAAAATGTGGTGTGTCTGCCTGGCAGTACAATGGACCAGTATTGAGTCTGAGTGCTCCAGTGCAGAAAGTTTCACACATCCCGACAAAAAAAAAAAAAAAAAAAAAAAAAAAAAAGCTAACTTAAAACTACACTAAAACTATCTTACCCTAACCGCACCTCACTTTCCCTAAATCTCTCTTTGATACCGGGTTCGTCATGAACCCGAAACATGCCAGATGTTATTGGCAAAGGTTGGCCAGCCCACCCTTGTGTCTTTCGACACAACCTTAGCTATCACTCTGGCCGATGTTGTGAGTGATAGCCCTCGGCGAACCCTCCAGTCACAATTCAGGTCAATATGTCCGTAGAGAAAAGTTCGTATGTCGTCGCGTCATGCCGTCAAAGTTCGTGTTGTCCTGTTATATCATTGTCGATCCATAGAAGGACGGCCTTCACAGCCGTTCACACACCAAAAGCAAAACACTAGCCGCGCATATTCAAATGCACAAAAAAAACCCAAAATTCAATGCCATGAAAGGCTATTTCAAATATCAATATAAAAAAACTTAAAACTACCGCAAAAGAAATTCAAAAAAAACTTAATCTAAAATTCTGCACTTAAAGCTTAAAACTAAAATTCAAATATATAAATAAAACTTAACGTACTCACGATTTTATACGGTCCCCCGTTGTCCTGGTACCAGCACGACGAAGAACGTAGATGGATGACGGCCAAGACGGCCTATAATACGCGCACTATCACTATTAAGGGCAGAATTCACAAAAAAATATTACCCTAACCTTACTTAAGAACTCGAATTAAAGGAAACTATTTAAAACTAAAATAAACTAAAGCTAAGATTTCAAAAAAAAAACAAAAAAAGGAATTCAAAATCACTTAAAAAAATGTTGGCTTTGAAATATCAAAAAAAAAATTAAAATTAAGCTTCAATCCAGCCAAGGGTTTAAAACTATACGCCACTGCGTTTTACGGGGTGAGTTTCGGCACTTCTTGGCGCGTTTTGTTGTTGTTAGCACAACCTAGGGGGCGGAGCACTTCGGCGTACTGCACTCTATGTTTATTGTATATGTTTTGTTTGTGTTTAGTCACTGTTTAATGTTTTTCACTTTTGTAATCTTGTTATTTTATTCAAATTGTCTTTGTTCACTGTCGTTGTTGTTATGTATGTTGGTAGGTTGCGGCTCTGTGGCCGTACAACCCGAACCTGGTGAAGCGGTTTCGCTGGCCTCCACGGGAGATTGTCCTAGCACTGCACTTAGATGCTAAAGCCCAAGGTTAAAAGGGCAGAGGTCTGAGCACCAACCAACCTAAAAGTGGTGGCCCAAACTAGACCCAAACCTTAAGAAAAGTACTCTTAATATGTATTCTTTTAAAATGAACATTTCACCTACCTCTGCAGCGACTTATCCGGTATGAAATGACCTTTACGCCCTTCAGAACAGACCAGATAACAGTTCGGCTATATATCTACCATAAGAATTCCCGTGAATAAATTTATTTTCTAATTGCCTTTTAAAATTTAACTCACCCAGGATTTATCTTCAAACTTTTTCTTGCAGTGTATTTTTGTATACGCACAACGAAACCTTGCACAAAAATCCAATTAGCTACGAGGGAATCGACCGCTCAGAAATTATCAAAGTGCACAGCTGTTAGTACGTTTACATGACCGAAACGAAAGATCGAATTGAAACTGAATTGGTTTTCGAGGCGGGTTTTCGCTCTCACTGAATTCAGAGATTGAATTGAAGTAGAATTCAGTTCCACACTTCCTACTTAATACGTATTTTGGATAGCCTTGTATTGGTGGCGACAAAAATCGCAGTCAAGTGAACATAACAAAGGAAAACAAAGAGGGCACGCACACACACTCTCACTCGATCTCTCGATCTTTCAATTTGCGTTTACATGCTGATTTTCAATCCAATCGCAGAAAATTTTGTGATCGGATTGAGTGAATCCCTCAATCTTTCAATCTGCGTTTACATGGAATTCAATTCGGATTGAATCCGGATTGAATCTCTCATGTAAACGGGATATGTGACTAGTTGACCGTGAAAGTCTGTATGTTACCGATATATTTTTTTTTGTTATCCCTCTCTTTGTTTTCTGAGTCACTTGTCGGTCTATTTGTTTTCTTTCTTTATCCTCCTTCTATACCCTATTCTTTCCTTTTTCTTTTATAAATCCCTTCATAATTTCCCTTTCTATTCAGCTAATCCTGGAAGGAGAAAGAAATAGTTCACCTTCCAGTCGTCAAGATTCGTTGTTTCGTTTTGTCCGGTCAATAAAATAAATACTCCTAGTCATTAAATACATAATCTAATCCTAATCACACAAAAAAATAAAATAATATAAAATAAAAACGTATACCTACACGATCAGCCATTACACAACACGAAATCGGAAATGGATTGGAATTGGGACATTGATTTCCAATTAGGGAATTTTTAAAAGGGAAAATATAATAAATATATTTAAGTGAAAGGAAAGGAAGAGAATGGAAGAAAGTGGAAGAAAAGAAAACGCGAAGACAAACTAGCAACGATACACAAACTGTCAAAACATATTGCTTGTCGGACGAATGGAAGGATTGCAGGCGAGGAAGTGGTTAATTAAATTATTAATTTCTATTAATTGCAGGAAATGGAGTGGGTAATTAAAAAGGTGAAGGGAAATATTGTCTCACTGAAGTTCGCTCACTAAAAATACGGATTGTACGTCGAATCACGTAAATAATCTCCAGGGAAACATGTGTTTACATTTTTTTTCTAAGGTACTGGAGTGTGAAGGATGATGGATGGAATCTGACAATGAGGGGGAAGGTAACAAAAGTGGGTCAGTGCAAATCGATCAGTTGTGCTAAAACATTTTTGTTTATTTACAGGGTCAGTGTACTGCTCCGTAACAGGCTCGACGGCGTTTGTCGAGTGGTCGTGAGGCAAACGACCTCGTAAAACAACAGAGCGGTGAAATGCTTGGGCTCGACGCGGAGATAATTTTGCCAATGTGTGGCAAGGGCCTACTCCCTGAGATACTTCAGAGTCAAACCGGGGTGTTCGCTTGAAACTACTAAAGTGTAAAAGTGTGTGTCAAGAAAGTTATCACAGATCCATATAAATAATAAAGTGAATAAACTAGGTAGATAAATAAATAAAATTTAAATAAATAAATAAATAACATAATCGGACGTCTTGGTGTAAATATTACATAAAACTATAAATAAAGGGAAGTAAATAGGTCAAAAATGATAACAAATAAATAAGCTATGAGAATAAATAAAAAAATAACAAAATGACATCACATAAGATAAATATCACAGGTAGAAATGCAAATAAAGTCAATAACTAGATAAAAATACTTAGAACTATGGAAGTCAATGGATAAAATATGTTGTAAATGAATAAAATATATGAATAAATAAATAAATTATATAAATAAATAAAGAAACTATGTCATTACCTATATAAAATAAACTATGTACTACAATAAATAAATAACCTGGAAAGACGTCACGTCGTAAGTATCACAGATAAGCTAGTAAGCAACGGCAGGCACGAGTGCGTCAAGTGGTTTGCTCACGAATGAAGGTCCTTGGCATGATATACGCCGGCTTTTCCCCCACTGACGTCTCCTACTTCGTATAGGGAGTTCCCAACTCTCTTCAGGATTATTCCTTTTATAAACTTTGGACCAAGTTTTGCATTATAGTTGTCAAGTGCGTTACTCTGCTTGAAATTTCGTCTGTATATTATTTGTCCTACCCTATATTGCACCTCCCTACTCCGTGTGTTATACGTTCTGGTTCCCTTTTCATGGGCTTTTACTAGATTGTGAAATATTTTGGTCCTAATTAGCTCTAGTTTGTAATTTTTTTGGGACTACTTCAGTATTCATGCCTTTGATGTTGTTCAGTCGTCTGAGGATTTCATAGGCCCCTGCATGTTGGATCATGTGGGTACCAAACACAGCGTAGTAGGGTTCAAACATAGTCGCATCATGCACCACACTCCTCAAGGGAAACGCCGCATCGCTAACATGTCGGTCCCAGTTCTTTTGGTCTCCTTTGAGATAGGACCTGATCTTGGCCAAGACCGACCTGTTAACTCTTTCCGATGCATTTGCTTGAGGTGAGTAGAACGCGGTGCGAACATGTTTGACCCCATACTTGTGCAAAAAGCTGGCAAACAGTTCTGAGACAAACTGTTTCCCGTTGTCCGAATGAAGAAATTCTGGAACACCAAAGACATGAAATACGTTCTCTTCTAGATATTTAACTACCTCGGCTGCCGTTGCTTTCCTGATGGGTTTCAAGAAAACGTACTTGCTGAAGTGATCTAGCACTATAAATATATGTGTGTTTCCGTTCTTAGTCCGAGGATAAAGTCCTAAAAAGTCTACATACAGTCTTTGGAAAGGTAGCTCTGTGATTGTCTGCCGTCCCATTGGCGGTCGAGATATCACATTCAGGGACTTATTGCACTTACATATTTCGCAGCATTTGACCAAATGCTGCCCGTCAGTGGCCATACCAGGCCAGAAGTAAAATTGCCTCAGCTTTGCCAAGGTCTTGTGTATACCCCCATGACCTGAAGATGGGGAATTATGGACTGATTCCACAAGGCTCCCACGCAACTCCTTCGGGATCCAGAGTTTCCAGGCTCTGTCTTCTTGTATTGCGTCACCGGTTCGAATGTCTGTTCGTTTATATACGAATCCGTCCGAAACGCAAATGTCGGGAAGTTGGTCTTGTTTCTCGGTCACGGTTTTCCTGAGCTCATCATACTCTTCCGCGGAAAAGAATGGATGCGAGAGTGAGTATCAGGGACTACATTTTGGATGCCTTTCCGATGCTCGATCTCGAAGTCAAACCCTTGAAGTTTTAGGCTCCATCTGGCTAGTCGGCCAGAGAGATCTTTTTGAGACATCAGCCACTTCAGACTTGCATGATCGGTTATGATCGTGAAAGGGAGTCCTTCAACATAGGCCCTGAACTTCTTAACCGACAGAACGGCCGCATAGCACTCAAGTTCCGTTACGCTATAATTTCGCTGAGCGGAATTAAGCTTTTGGGACATGAATGCTATGGGTCGTTCGTTGTTCTCCGCATCCATCTGGAAGATCACGCTCCCTACCCCTGTAGTCGATGCGTCACATTGTATGTAGAAGCGTTTCGTGAAGTCCGGATTCGTGAGTTTGGGTGCGGACACCAAAGTCGCCTTAAGCCTTTTAAACGCGTTTAGCGCTTCGTCCGTCATTTTGAAAGTCAGTCCTTTCTTAAGGCAGTCGGTCATGGGTGCAGCTAGAGCCGCGAAGTTCGGAATAAATCTCCGATACCAACCTGTCATTCCCAGAAACCGACGGAGTTGTTTGGGAGTCTTGGGTACCGGAAAGGCGTCGACTGCAGACACCTTGTCCGGATCAGTTCGCAAACAGCCATCGCCGACTATGTAACCTAGATACTTTATTTCGCGGTAACAAAACTTGCTCTTTTCGACATTTATTGTCAGTCCCGCGTCCCTGAGGCAAGTTGCCACTTCCGAGAGCGATCTGGTGTGCGTTTCAAAATCTGGAGAGCAAACCAAGAGGTCATCGAGATAGACAAAGACAAACTCCCTCAAACGAGCGGGTATGACTTTGTCCATTAGCCGGCACATTCCCTGGGCAGCATTGCACAAGCCGAACGGCATAACCGTGAACTGGTACAATGGCCGTCCAGGGACTGTGAAGGCTGTCTTCTCTCTTGATTTGGGCTTCAGAGGAATCTGCCAGAACGCGTCCTTTAGGTCAATACCGGATATGTATCTGGTATCCTGTAACCTGCTCAGAAGTCCCTCTATGTGTGGCAGTGGGTAGGCGTCTTTTTTCGTTACCGCGTTTACCTTCCTGGAGTCCAGGCACAGTCTATTTTTGCCGGGTATTCTCACCAGCACAACCGGCGAGCTCCAAGCACTATTGCTCTCCTCGATGACTCCCAAGGAAATCATCCGATCTAACTCGTCATATAAGAGCTTCTGAATCGCAGGCGAGATTGGGTAGTGTCTTTGTTTAATGGGAATCTTTTCGTCTTCCACCTCGATGACATGCTGTTCGAGCTTAGTCTTGCCCAACCCCATCACCGCGAATGAGGGAAACAACAGTTTGATCTGCTCCAACTGGCGTGATTGTGCTGATGAGAGCGCCTGGACCGGTGTTCGCTCCTTGTTCGGCGATGGCACGTCGAGTTCGCTGATCACGTTCGGGGCGACTTTGAACGCCCTCCAAAAATCTACCCCCAAATATAAAGCTTGCTGCAAGCTTGGCACTACGAACAGCTCTAGTGTTTGAGACTTGCTGCCCCATGAGATCGTGGTTTTAAATCGTCCCTCTATTCGTTGTTGATTTCCGTCAGCTGTTTTAATGTCAGTCGTCATTTTCGTCATTGATATGCGGTGCCTATCTAGGAACTCTAACGCTCCGTTTCCTAAGCAGCTAATTGATGCTCCGCTATCCAATAGGCCCAGGAGCTCTTCACCGTCAATTCCTAGTTCAGCGTAGGGCCCATTGTCGTCATTAAGGGATATCACAGATTCTAAAATGTTTCTCTTACGTCGTCTATTTATTGCACAAATTTCCCTAAGCCTATTAATTTTTTTATATTTTCTGCTATTGTTAACTGACAGGACCACTTCCTCGCCAAAGATTCTTTTTCTTGCTTCGGCGTATTCCTGAAGCCTTTGGTGAAGACTTTTTCGTGGGATTACGTTCCGGATAGAGGTTTCTTTGGCCTTCGGTTCCCGCTTCAGGATTTGAAGTTGGTCGGTGCCCGTGATCCCCAGGTTTTCATTTATTCTCTGGCTTGCTTCATCGTGGTCTGATTTTCCGGGTGAGTGCGATTCAGCGGCGGAAGGCTCCCGGATGCCCCGCCGACTTTGGAGTTTCCCTGGCACTTGGAACACTGAAAGTTTATACTTCCTTGACCACAGCTAAAGCAAGTCAGGGAATGAAATTGAGAGGGACAGGTCATTTGACTCGTTCCTACCTTTTTCGTTATGTCCGTTTGACCGTTCAGGTCAGTCCTATTTGTATTTGCCCTTCTGTAGGGGTTTGTCTGTTGTCTGTTGTTTTGGAGGGCAGCTATCTCCAAGTCCTCGTCCTCGTGCTGCTCATCATAAGGTCTATGATCTGAATGTGTGTGTTCGTCGAGTTCTGTTACGTGGCGTTTGAATTTATTGTCTCTGTCCGTTAAATGTTTTTCCGCTCGTCGACATTCGTCTCTTAAGTCTTGGATGCTCCTAATGGAACATCCGAAGATGAGCGTCGCGACCCGGTCTTTAATATTTTATCGTATAATGTCTACCAAGTCCCGTTCGTATGGTCGGTTTGTCATCTGTAGTGTCAGTGAACGTATGTCGCTGTAAAAGTCGTCGAAACTCTCATGGGGCAGTTGTCTTCTGTCCATTATCGACCTCAAAATTTCGTGGTCTCTGCGATTGTCGCCAAACTGCCTACGCAACTCTCTTATGAGGTCATAATAGTTCAGACCTTCGTCATCCTTATTTTCTTGCATGTATTGCCAATACCATTTTTCAGCATGGCCAGTAAGGAGGTGGTGGAATTGGGAGAATATCTGGCTGTCGGACAGGCCATTCTGTCGCTGCAGAGTTTCGACTCTAAAAATGAAGCTTTCAGTGGACATTGTCCGCTGCGTACCGTCGAATTTGAGCCCCCACTTGTGAACCGGTAACTGAACCCTTCTTTCGGCATCTATGAAGGATTGCCGCTCCTCCGCCTGTTGCCGCCCTGGGACAGTCTCCCGAGTTACCCCTGACCGTTGTTGCCTAGTCGTCTCTTCGTTAAGTCGTCGGTCAGTTCGTGAATGTGGCTCACGTTTTGCTGCAACAGAGAGCTCGAGGTCATTGAGCCTGTTATTAATGGCCTTCAGACTGTCCTGAAAGGTCACCATCATGCCTTTCATTGTATCGGCGAATATAGCCATCGTCTCGCCTGGGTTCTCTCTTGCAGCACCGGAGACCATCTCGTATATTCGTCTTGTACTTTGTCCGTTCTCTACCTGAGTCTGTTCTTGTAAGTCACAGTCCTCTACATATACGTTGTCTTCTCTTAAGTTGTCCGTTCTTGCTATGGGGTTTGTTCGTTGTGTCAGCGATGGTTTGTTTTGAGTTTGTACGGCGTCCTGTCTCTCCAGTGGAACCCTTTTCTTTGTAAACGTAAGTTCTGTTCTGTTGTGCGGTTCATCGTAGGCGTTACGTCGTTTTGGAAAGGATGTTTGCTCGTTCCCTGATTCTTCGTGAATCGTTGAGACGGGGGGAGCTACCTTCGAGTCCGTTTCGTTGGTTCTGTCAATGTCAGTGTGTCGGTTGGTGAAGTCGTCCGGGTTACGTTGAAGAAAGTCGTAGGAGTAGGTCGTCAAGTCAGTAACGTCCAACCCCGATGTCCCTGTAGCAGGTCTTCTTCCCCTTACTTCCCTATTTTGGAGGGACGTGCTGTTCCCCAATGGTGTTAGCGAGGACTCTAGGTTCCAAGACGAAGTGCTTTTAGGGACCGCACCCAAATTGATAGGTCTATTGTGACTCATTATATTGTAATTATTATTTATTTGTTTATTAGTTATAAGAAATTTTTATATGTGTTTTTTTTTTATATAGGTATGTGGTTTTTAAATAGGTATGTGTTTTTTTTTTGTTTTTTTTTTTTTGTTTTATGTGCAGAATTGCGTTGGTGTGTGAACTACTGATCCGGTTCTCCGCAAACCGTTCTATAGATCGTTAGTTCGTTATGTAAAGTATTGTTAAAGTCGACTCTACGTCAAGTCGGATTGTGACCGGTGTCTCGGATTCATAACAAGTGTTGAAATATGCCCTTCCCACCCTACCACAACTCGCTTTCCGACTTAACCAAATGCTAGGCTGGCAGGACTTCTAGGGCATACTTCAACACGGTCAAAGTCCACAGGCCCATGTTTACGCTTCACGAAAGAACTGGCGAAAAGCCTTGATCTTTCGGCAGCAGTTAACATTTGGCCTGCCTACTTTGACCCACTCGTGGATCTTTCACAGACTTCAGACTACCTCACGAGATCCTCTGGCTATACGCCTTAGGATTGGAATAGCCGTCTTCTGTCTGCTTCCGACCCAAGAGCATAAGGAGTCCTTGAACATGAAGAGGAAAGATAGAAAAGTAAAAAAAAATAAAGTTGAAAATTAAACTAATCGCGAAGGCTGTTGTAAGTCCAAGGTGATGACCTTCGAAAGTGAAAATCATCCCCTTGGAGTCGCAATCTGGCCTAGCCGAAAACGTTGGGCGCCATTGTTATGTTCGGAACCAGTGCCCATGTTCTGTAACTCATGCGATAACTCTTCGCATCGAAAACTTTGGAACACAAAATTCCACCGTTTATCGCATGTGGAAAGAAGTTGTGTTCTGTAACTCTATGCGATAAAATATACTTTGGTAACTTTTAATATCATGGGAAATTGGAAGTATTGTCAAAATACTGGAAATCGAAGGGTAGTTTGGCGAGGAAATTCAGTTTCAGTCTTCAGTGTGTATTTACATGTCGTTGGGATAGGAGCGGTGTAGCGCGACTTTTTAGCGGATTATCGGAAAATTACGTGTTTCTGTTGAATTTTCAAAAATATGATGATCGCTCGTTCTGCTAGCCTCAGACAAATTTTTTTGAAATTAATCTGATCCTAACGCTATGTTTTATGTTGATGAATTTAATGAAGTTAAAAATTTGCATTTATTTTGTCTGTCTATGAAAAAAATAAATGAAATATTTTTTTTTTTAAAACAAGAACCTTTTACTCTCTCTTGTTGGATGTATCAAGCTGTTTATTTTTATAGCAACACAGTTTCAAGAATGTTCAAAATGGATCTTATTTAAGTGCTTGCTGAATTCTTTCGACAGAATGTAGGTACCTACATTCTTCTCCAGTAATTCTGACTGTTTTTATTAGTTATTTTTTATTTCTTTTGCATTTTTTTAAACGTTGAACTTGATCAACGAACTGTATATTTTGTTAAATAAAAAATCAAAAATGTTCACTGTTCACTATCCGTTTAAAATTGTTCAATATCCCTTTCTCGCAAGCCAATTGAAATGTGATAAATTTTGACAGTTGAAGTGAATAATTTATCGCATTCGAAAGTTACAGAACACCGATTTATCACATATTTCCAGGAGTTTCATTTCACAATGTTCCATGTGGTATAGTTTCCGCATCGCATAGTTACAGAACACGGAAATGTGATATAATGAAATTTTGTTTCGATTCACATCGTTCATGTGATAAATATAACGATGCGATAGTTACAGAACACGGGCACAGGGTCGAGCCACAGGGGCAACTTCGATACAGGTGAGGAGGACGCGGCATGCTTGTGGTTGCTCGGCTCAGCTCGTCGGACGGGGGTAGT